>CM069913.1:104629918-105229918 GCA_036172215.1 Camellia granthamiana
CGTGCGATTCGTAAGGCCACGTTTGGCTCTCCCTATTGTGTTAAGCCATGTGTGTGTTTTATTTATATATATAGATGTGCCTTTGAGTGGTTGATTCTCATCTTTGGGAGCCTAAAATATCTAAAAAGAGAGAGAATAGAACGGTAAGAGAGAAAGAGAGAAGAGAGACCAAGATTCTTGAAGAAAAGCTCAACAATCATGGGGGTTTGAAGATGATTGAAGGGAATTGAAGAAAGAAAAAGGAGATCAACCATGGAGGCTTGAGGAAATGGAGGAGAATTAAGAGGAAGACAAAGATTGAACTAAGGTTTGATAATTTATCTTGAATCCTTGTGTTTAAGACATCAATTTCATGAAATCATGATGATATGGAAAGATTGAGACCATTTGAGTTAGGGTTCTAAGTATGTATTTAATTGAATTCAATTTAAGGAATGAGACCTTGGGTTCTATGGTTTTGTTTATGATTGGGGCTCAATCTTATGAATACCATATGAAATGCACTTTAGAATTGTCCAAAGAATAAAATCAAGCAAGGATTAAGTGAATTTGTGGGTTGTGGGTTGTGTTCTAAGAACCTTGAAGATCATGAAAGATTAAGCATGAATCTTGAATTTTGAGGCAAAAGATTGATTTGTTTGAGATGAAATTACACTTGGTTGATGTTAATTTATCATGTTATGGGGCAATTTTACATGTTTTTAAGTGATCTATATTAAAAACCAAGCTTAAAAATGGAAAAAAACCAAGTGTTGGAGCAAAAAGAGCTATTTTCGGACTCCAAACTACCCAGAGCCGCACGTGCGGTGGGTCTTCCCGCACGTGCGGAAGTCCAGCCCAAAACCAAGTTTGATTCTGCTAAAAAAGCACGTTCTCCCCGCACGTGCGGCCCCATTCCCGCACGTGTGGCCCTGTTTCCCGCACGTGCAGGGAGACAGCTCTGTTCAACCAACTTTGAACAAGCATATCTTTTGCATCCGGACTCCGTTTTGAGTGATTCTTGAGCCTAAAATCAAGCCCCGGAAGTCTAGTTTCCAATGGTGGTGGTCTTACTCCCAAATTCTAAGTACAGAAATAGTTATGCCCAAATTAGTGACGACTGTTCACTTTCTATTTACTGGTTTGTACCGTTACTTCGTCTGAACCATTTTCCTATCGATTCCTCCTATCTTCTGAGACATGGATTATGACTTATTAAAGACTAATGAGTTTAGTACCGATATGACTAACTGATTAAAGAGTAAAGTAAGGAATCGGGTATGTTCTTATAATGCTATGTGCATCGTGTTATAGGTCCAGACGAGGACATCGTCCCACCGCTGTCAGGAACTTATCACTGTGAGTAATAGTACTGTAGTAGTACGTTTTGCTTACTGTTAATAGTTAATATTAACGTCATGTTACCTGCAAGTTAACTTTATTGATTCATGGTGAACGAATGGAACATATGTGCTTTATGGAACAGTGATACCCTTGCGTATCTAGAATCACTCTGTTTTGCCAATGATGGGCCCGAGGCCGTTACGATGTGAATTGTTCTGTCCTTATTAATCGTACTGTAGTGATATATGTGTTTTCTGTTAATAGTTATTATTAATATTCTGTTATACGCAAGACAACTATGTCAACTTGTAATAAACCATGAGGAAATCTATGTGCACTATTGTGTAATGGTATTCTTATGAATCTAGGATTATTCTGTTTGCTAATACTGGGCCGGAGGCCGTTCTGTATTATCTATGGGCCTGAGGCCAATTTGTTAATATTTGGGCCAAAGGCCAATCTGTTAATATCTGGGCCAGAGGCCAATCTATTGATATCCGGGCCAGAGACCATTCTGTATAATTTGTTAGGCCAGAGGCCGTTCTGTATAATCTGTTAGGCTAGAGACTGCTCTGTATAATTTGCTAGACCACAGGCCACTCTGTATAATCTGTTAGGCCTGAGGCCGCTCTACATAATATGTTGGGCCTAGAGGCCGTTTTGTATTCTGCATGGGCTTAAGGCCAGTCTGTACTACATATGGGCTTGAAGCCAGTCTGTAATTATATATGAGCCTAAGACCATATTGAAATATAGTTATGGATGAGACCTGTATATAGTTTGGTATCTGCCTATTTATTTTATTCAAGGTTTTGCTTATTCAATTAACCTCCTTACATTGCTATGATTCATTGAGCTTTGCTCATTCCGTTTTATGTATATTTCTGTAGGTGAGCCATCAAAGATTAACACTAGAATGGTATGGAGGTCTACCTGTCTGCCAAGCCGCCTAGGGTACGCCTCCGTGTTAAGGCCTTAATTTGTGTTGAGAGACATATAACTTATTAAGTCTTATATAAGTGTGTGTGAGATCTATATAAATTCTGTGATTGTATGTGTAACTCGGGGAATGTATTTAAATGCTTGAATCTAATTAAACCATCATGTATGCACAAGCTCAATGGATGTTGTCTTTTACTGACATTGCTTCCGCTTAAGGCCCCATATGTGTTTAAATATTATTCTAAATTCTGTTTTGAGGCCTATATTCAGGCCGGTCATAGACCAAACTTTTAGGGGCGGGTTTGGGTCGTAACATAGAAAGTCAAATAGCATGGAAAATACACAATAAACACATAATTTATTTTAATCTCTTAATTAACATCTTTAATTACTGATTAAGAGCAAATACGAATTGGGGTTATTACAGTCATAGTCCTACAGATGGTGCCAATTATACAGACACAAAAAATATCATATTTGTTGATAAAAAAATTCAACAAAAAAGATGACCAGATCCACCACATGATTGCCATCTACAAG
Source organism: Camellia granthamiana (assembly GCA_036172215.1). Lineage (NCBI taxonomy): Eukaryota > Viridiplantae > Streptophyta > Magnoliopsida > Ericales > Theaceae > Camellia > Camellia granthamiana. The sequence continues at coordinate 104,632,724 of CM069913.1, forward strand.
ATTATACTTCCGTAATTGTTAAACGACCTCTGACGCCCAAGTCAGTCTTCTAATATTAATAAAATATTTAATTGACAAATTGATAGAAAAAAATTACGTACTTCAACTCATGAGGTGTTGCCTATTTATAATATTCAGTGACTTGCCTAGTTTGAATGTTCCAAAAGTCCCATCCCAAACAATCTCTAGTTATTTAGGGCAAGATTCTATCTCTAATATAATGTTTGATGAGGATTTGATAACTGCTATACACGTGATAATCCATAATTACGCCACATAACATTGTTGGGACTCACATAATTCCTATAGTTAGGTTTATTCCTTTCAGTTCCCTTTTTTTTTTTTTTAATTTTTTTTTTTTTTTTTTTTTTGTGTATCAAAGTTCCGAATCCGATACACTTAGAAACATGTATGATCATATCTTGACATTGTTATATTTGAATATTTTCACCGCATTATGTGAATTGGATTGCCATTGGGATAAAGACAAATAATTTAGGCACGAAGACAGCTACTCGCACGTCTTTATTTAGGTATTTTAAGACCTTCCATTGTTTTGTTGTTATTTTATTTATTTATTTATTTTAATCGATGAAAAAAAGGATTTTTATTGATGGAGGAAAAATAATTCATCCAAAATATCAACAAAAGAAGAGCAAGGGGAAAAATACTTCTTGTTGCTTGCTATGTAACTACTAACTAGTGAATCTAAGGATTGTTTTGGAAATGATTTTTTGAGTATTTTTTAATTTTTTGTAAAAAGACATGTTAAAAAAATAAGAAAATATATATATATATTTTGTACTGATATTTTAGGCTTTTTGATTAAAATAGTGAGTTGTCAAAATAGGCCTGGGTAAATAAATTAAGGGTCCAATTTGTCTCCAGTTAGAGATCAAAACTGGATTCTCTAGTCCGCTCCGTGGGCTCACTTTTGAGTTCCGTTTTGATGATCTGAATCGTTCACATTTTAGAGTTCATCGAGTATATTATTTTTGTAAAAAATCAAGTCGATCAAATAACGGAAACTACGTGTTTGAATCAATTTTATATATATATATATATATAAAAAATGAACGGTAAAAAAATAAACGATTCATATAAAATTGATTTGAATACGTAATTGTCGTTATCCGATCGATTTGAGTTTTTATAGAGATAATGTACTCGACGAATCCTAAAATGTGAACAATTCAAATCATCGAAGCGAAACCCAAAAATGGGCTCGCGGAGCGGCTTGGAAGGTCCATTCTTATCTCTAACTAGAGATAAGTTGGACCCATCAATTAATACTGAGGCCTTGTCTAGGAAGGACTAAAATGAATAAATAAGCACAAAATGACGAAATAGGCTACTTTAGTCAATAGGACAAAATGTTATATCAAAATCATAATCATTTTATTTTTTCTCTCACAATTATCACGATTCACATCCAAACTAAAAAGAAACTAAAAGTTCTTCCCAAATATAACTAATTTAGTCAGGTTAAATTAATAAAAAAAAAAAACCAATAAAATAGACTAAATTAACTCTTCCAAACAAAGATTGATTATTTTTCTTGTTCAAGGAAGGGAAAATAATCCCCAAAAGCTGCATCATGCAGCAATAAGATTTGAACTGAAGGGTTGGTAAGGGAATACTTTATTGATATTATTTAGGAAGAAAAAAATCGTGGTTTAAGAACTGATTACATGTTCGACTCTGATGATTGGAGTTTTTGATGCAGATAGGGTAGCATTGGCTTATTTAGCCAAGTTAGACCTAAGAAGGTTAGGAAATTTATATTTGATTTTTAAAATTATTAGTTAAATATGATAGGTTTATTTTAGTATAAGAAAAAATTTAAATTATTTAATTTTTTATATTGTGTTTTTTATTTTATGCGTTTCTTATTCTAGATTAGCAGGAAATAATCTATTCGCTAGTTATCTAACTTCCTGTACAAATTTTAGTTTAATAAAAATAACATTGCAAACTTTAGGGTTATTTAGGGGTGTTTGGGAATAGCCTTTTTAGCTTTTTTGGTTAAAATAGCGCTAAAAGACAAATTAGGCTAAAATAGATAATAAGACAAAATGTCACATCAAATTCATAATCATTTTATTTTTTCTCTCATAAACATCACATCTAACTATCTTTCAAAATATAAAAATTTTAACCTCCTAAAATAGCCAAAAACTAAAATAACCTACTAAAATAGTAACTTTCCTAACATCTAGTTTCGAGTTATAGGACCTATAGCCACACATGTCCCTCCAATCCATACCCAAATTGAAATTAAGAGAAACCTTCCTTAGGGCTCGCTTCCTCTTAATTCTAATCTCTAAATTGGAAGGTGTTATTTAAGTTCGTGTGATATACTATGGTCCTATATCAATAATTTAAACTAATTGATTGGCTAGCCTTTTGGCTATCAAATCTCTCCTAAGGGAGGTCTTGAGTTCCACTTCTAGAAAGTATGGGAGAGCAAAATTTTCTTACAAAATATAAAAGTGTAAGTCTCATCTCTCTAAATGTGCTTAATCTAACAGCTAATCTCTGACTTTCGCAGATCAAAAAATAATAATAATTCAAACTATTTATTTGTAAATTCCTTTGTGTAGATTATCCATACAAAAAAATTAAATCGATCTAATGATCATAGCTTATTCAATTATCGCATTGGGCATACACAAGGATTGATCTAATTTTTATTTAAAGCTATACAAAATAAACAGTTTATATCATTGACACCGGATCTTTAGTGAACCCTACTATCTTGGAAAATACTAAAAAGAAAACTATACAGTGTGTTTGGTTTCAATTTTCTGGAAATTGAGTTTTTTTTATTTTTCATGTTTTTTGTTTTTAGTAAATATTTTTTAAAATTTTAAACAATTTTTTTTATTTTTAAAAATGCACTTTACTTAGATGTATCTAAATAGCAAAATATTTGTGAAAATATATTTTAAAAAATTAATAAATAAACAAAAATACGAAAAAAAAATGTATTAAATTTTCATATTTTTTTTTGTATTTTTTGTATTTAGTGAATTTTTTTAAATATTTTTTTCACAAATATTATACTTTTTAAGTGTATTTATGTTAAGTATGTTTAAAATTTTTTTTAAAAATTACTTAAAATATTTAAAATATTCATTAAAAATAAAAAAATAAAATTTTTGAAAACTATTTTTTAGAAATCAAAACCAAGCGAGCTGATATATTTTGTCTTCATCATCAAAATTCGTCTTTCAATTGCAGTGTGGTGCTCTCAAAGGGCTCAGGCTTTTAAGGCTGAAATGAATAGATTTGAAACAGTTATTGAAACAGTTAGAAAATACTCTAGAAGAAATATGGACGGGTGGCAATATTTTATCGGGCCATAGTGCTCTCATAGGGTCAAATCATCAATAAGAAGAAATATTTGAATTTCAATCCCCCTCAACCACTTTGTTTAGATTTGAGATCAAGCTTGATCTTATTTTGGCTTTGTTTTTTTGGTTTTGTTTGTTTTTTTAGAGTCTTTTGCTGCTTAGATTAGAGTTTACACTCTTTTGTGGTTGTTATCTATGATTTTTTCCAGACATGTTTTAACGTCGATTTAATTGGCTCTGCTTCGCAGTATAAGCACGAGCACTGATGTGCGTCTGGATAATTTTTCATAGTGTTCACCGTTGTGCTTATTGTAATATTTTCACTTTGTTTGTGTTTGCTCTTGTGGTTAGACTTGTAAATGCCGTTTGGCTATCCTTAATGGAAATTTCCTTTGATCAAAAAAAATAAAAAACAAAAAATTTCATCGATCAATCCCGAAGAATAAACCTGGTGATTAAGACTTGAATCTTGTGAGAAATTTTTAATTTGTATCTCAAGATATAATTTTTTTTTTTTAAAAAATTTAATTTTGTTTAGTTTAAATTTTTTAAATTTATTTTAAAATTATTTTCTCTCTCCTATGCATCAATTAATTATTTTTTCTCTCTTGTCTCTCATTTTAAATCACTTTTTTTCTCAAATACATCTACTCAATTAAAACAAAATATTAAATCATCTCAAACTCTTAAACTATTTTTAAAATATGTAACCAAATAAATTTAAAAAATTTATAAACTCTCTTCTTAAAATTATTTTAAAAATTTATTTCAAAATACAAATCAAACACACCGTAAAACTTCCTAAGTACAAACAATTCTCATAAAGGAAACCAGACCCAATCCTTTAATTGGACTACTACGACGTCCCACATTGAGGAGACAGAAAGACAACGTGAGGGTCCAAAACAAGCAATTGAAAGATAGAAAGCCATGCCAAAAATGAGAAAAGATGCATGGTCCAGCCTTGATATTCGAAATGGAACTTTTATAGTCTAAATAATTGCATTAAAGTTGTTATTCCTCATCCCTCCTACCCAAAGTTGAATGTGAAAGTCATCCAGTGAGATTCCACATCTAGGGTTCATCCATAACAGCTTTGCTCACCGGATTCACTTGATTTTTTTCGCATCAGATACTCGCAGACTCACAGTGGTCCTCAACAAGGCTGCATTCTTTTGCTTCTGGTCTTAATTTTTATTTTTTTTATACATTATTTCGAGATTGAGAATGCATTAGAACATGTTGATCATTCTTGATCATACTCATCATGTTGAACATGTATGATCATACTCATAAAAAATTCTTGATCATTCTTGATCATACTCATCTGGTCTTAATTTCTTTTTTCTTATTTGGCTAAATAAGCCATAAAAAAAGGCCACTCAATTTTTTTACTTGGAAAACAACAAATTTTTAACAACTTTTCAAACGTAACAAATTTTTTTTTTATATTTTAATAAAAGACAAAAAAAATTATTTGGGATAAGTTAAAAAAGAGTCAAGAAGCAAAAGTTTGTTTAAAAAGAGTTAAGCCACTAAAAAAAGTCAAAAAAAATCACACACCCTCTTATTAGATAGTGCAATTCTGAACTCAAGTCAAAAAAAAAAAAACTTAAGATTTTTATCCCCCCCACCCAAAAAAAAAAAAGTGTAAGTTACATTCATTCAAATTGTAAACTCACCATACAAGAGTTAAATCTAAAATCTCATTATTTTTTGAGAGTTTGAATTATTACTTATGGTAGTATTCGATTCAACTAGTTACACATATTCGATTCAACCAGTTACACTAGGATCCTACTACATCTTACCGTGTTCATGTGCTGCAAATTATACTTAACGGGGTTACATGTTGGTTTTCAACCATTCTCCTGTGTACTCGTTGTCAACTATCTACATAGCTGCGAGGGATGATGTAATGTTTGCCTTGTACCTATTGGTTGTTTGGAGTTATTTTACGCGATAGAGAGAATTCATTATTCTTGTCTCTAACTTTATGATTTCTGATGTTTGATATGAGATTTATGGGGAATGGCATATTCACCATCATCTGAGGCCGTTCTAGGGTTTTGCCCTGATAATTGCCTTGTATTTATAATGGGAACATAGAATTCAATGAAAGCTTTATGACAAGGGATTATTATAGTTAAATCAATAGAGAAATGATTTGTCCCCCTAAAAATGCCCCCCTTAATCCCCCTAATGCCCAAAACGACGTTATTTTGGGCTTTTTTTTTTTTCTTTTTTTTTTTTTTTTTTTTGCCTTGTTCTGATTTTTCGGGGGATTAGGGGCCCCCAAATTCGGGAGATGTAGCACAGCCCAAATCAATAATTCACAAACTATTTACTAGCTGGTCTTATGGATTGAATTTATTTATTTGCAAGTCCTAAGTGATTTTTTTCTTTTTTTTGTCACTTATTTATTTTTTGTTTTGATAGTGAGAAAATTTTAGAACTTTTTAAATGTCTGTACAATGGAATGATTATTTAGTACTAGTAATGATACTGAAAAATTAATGAAAGTTAGGATATTTTGGTTTTTATTTGTCACCTAAAAAAAAATTATTTGTGTTAGGTTGTATTGAAATGTAATATGAGTGGTGTAAATAGTTGAATGTTATTTTGTAAGATATTTTGATAGAGAGAAATTTATCATTGATCTTTAGAGCAGCATTTATTAGTGTTTGGTCCATGTGACCTGCCCCTAACTGTCCCAGAAAAAAATTATTCTACAGCTAATATATGAAACTTTTTGTTGATGAGTAAATAAAATTAACAAGAAGTCATTTTTGCCCCTATCCTCACCCTTTTCGATTTTCACAAGCAGCTTCCTCCATACCTTCTCCCTTTCTTTCCCTTTTCTTCCCCCCCTCCTCACAGCAGCTTCCTCCATACCTTCTCCCTTTCCTTCCCTTTTCTCCCCTTCCACCTAATTGGCAGTCATAGTTATATATATATATTCACAATTGAAGGATTTTCTCATCCCTTGTTCTACATTTTCATTTCCTTCTGGTCTTGACTACATTTTTTCAGCAACTATTCCATCTTCTCTAATCAAGGACTTATGTTGCCTCAGATGATGTGAAGATTTGGATCAAGTATTTTGTTTTCAGATTCGGTTTTGGTTGAACGGAGTTCTCTATTATCTGGGTAATGTGACTTTTTGTTTATGTTTTTGACTCATTTATATATAAATTATCATAAGTAGAGTGCAGAATGAATTTTTTCATTTCATAGATTTGGTGGTAATTAGTTTGCCAATTATTGACTTAACCGTAATTATCATGCTTTTGAATTTTATAAGTTCATGTAATTAGTATTAAATGTAAAATATAGTATTACTCCACTTCAAAAGTTAAATTCATTTATTATCAATATTAGATAAATCTAATTTTTAAGATAGATAACATTTACTCTATGAGACTGTTTAAATCATATAAATGGGTTCAAAATGGTCTCATTTCAGGGTCCAACACTCCTAGTGTTCTTTTGAGGCACAACAAAAATCCCAAAGAGCATTTCTAAATTTTTTCCCCCATCAAATTTAATTTAGAAAAAAGAAATTAGAATTTTCATAAAATTTTAATAAAAAAAATTGATGAAAGAATTGAAACATTTTCTATTAAATCAAATTTTTTAGACAAATTTAAATCAAATTAGATCAGAAATTTGATAAAGGGTTGAGGATACTTTAACTAGTGCTATTTTACCATAACAATGTTATTTTGACTTAATTAAAATTGTAGAAAAATAATTAAAATTAAAATTGCAAAAAATAAAATAAAATTTGCATTTGATGATCGCATTTAACAAATCCAAAATTGACAATACGAAATCCCGATTTGAAGAACCCTTGACAATCAACCAGCTTCCAAGACGTCAGTATCATCAAAAACAAATTTTCACCATTTCATTCAATTCAAAGCCTTGATCACTTGCAAATCGTCTCCTTCAGTAACAAATTCGTGTTTAATTTCTTGCATCAAAAGTTTTTTTTCCCCCTAGTCTTCTTCTTGCAGGACTATGATCAATATTCAATAGCCACTTTGCTGTTATTTTTCATTTTTATATAAGTAAATATTATTTTTCAATAGATAAGAGCAGATAGGGGAAATGAATGGGAAGCTGCGTAACAGTAAGATTCAAATCCAAGCATGACACAGGCCTGCTAAAATTTGATAATCACTCCTAGAAATGCAATTTGAAATTTATTTATGGCTGATAAAGTTGTTTATACATATAGCAAACAAGTTATACTTATTTAATTTCTTGCATCAAGGCCCTTTGTGGATGTTATCAAGTTGTTAGAATCGGAATCGTAGTGGAATTGTTGAGAGGGACTTGTTGATGAAAATTTTGAATTTAATGTTCAAATCAAATTTTTCATCAAATTTTTATTTAAATTTGATAAAAAATTTGATACAATATTGGAGATGCTCTAATGAATCTAGTCAAATTGGTAAAAATCATAATCCTAATGAAAAAAATTTTAAAATGGAAAGTTAAAATTTTCAAAATTCAATGTTTAAAATAATAATTGACAAATATTGAGTGTGAAGTATTACTTTTTTCTAATGATGTATTTTTATAACCTCAAATCTTATCATGTATAGTACGGATTTTTCATTAGTTTAAATAAAATTAAATGAGAAAATTGATGAAGGGCTGGGATAGTTTAACTACTGCTATTTTATCATGACAATGTTATTTTGACTTAATTAAAAAAAATTTAAAAAAATTTGAAAATTGCAATTTTTTTTTTGACATCTTTCAACTAACATTTCCCAAAACCCAAATTTGACGATCACATTTAACAAATCCAAAATTGACAGTGCAAAACCCCGATTTGAAGAAGCCCTCCACAATCTCAGCTTCCAAGATTTGAGTATCATCAAAGCAACCATTATCCACTGTTTCATTCAATTCAAAGCCTTGATCACTTGCAAATCGTCTCCTTCACGAATTTGCATTTAATTTGTTGCATCAAATCTTCTTCTTGCATAACTGTGATCAATAGCGTTATAAGAATATTGTCAAATAAATCATAATTGTAAAATTAATATAAATAATATTTTTTTCTTTCTTCCTCAATATGGCATGAATCATATAATTTTCATGAAAAATATAAATAATATAATTATTAGCATTCATTATGCAAGTAGCAGATATTAGCATTTGCAGGTTATAATATAAAATAATCATAATCAGAAAATATTATTACTTGAGCTTCTTATCATCTAGAATATTAGTATTGTTTATCAATGTGATGACTCTCGAAACATTTGGTGAAAGTAAACACCCTGATGACCATTTGAAAGGCTTTTATAAATTTTAAATTCTATTGGATTGTTTATCATATTTAATAAAACATAATTGTAAATCTTGAAATGGAAAAATATCTATATTTTTAAAAGTCATAAATTATGAAATAATTAGATTTTTTTTATATATTTTATTTATGATTATAATTAGATTTTAGTGAATTGCTTCCATATGAGTGGCACACAAATTAATCTTAATCGTTTAATGTTTAATCAGATCAATCTTTAATTTATTTCGAATCAAATAAATTTGACTAATATATTTTGATAAAACTATTAAAATCGCAGTGAAACCCACGAATTAGTCAAAATAAAAATGATTCAGCCTAATCAACTAGGTCAAAAGACTAACCAACTTACACAATAATTAACTAATTAAAAACTTTTAAATTTTAAAATTTTAAATGAATTGAAACATGCACAAAATTACAATATTAAATGAAAGTATATATGATTCACTTTATATAAGGAAAACAATTCATTTTTTCCTTTTTTTTCTAATGTGGGATTATCAAATAAATCATAAACTAATTAGAGTTTTATTTTTATATGGTTAAATTGAAGTTAGTCAATGAAAATTTTCTTAATTGTTTAAAATTAAAAAAATTAGTATAAGATATTGAAACTTTCACAAAGGTTCCTCACTAAAAACTTCCTTTTACTTATATAATATATAGATTATTATTTTTTCAACAGATAAGAGTAGATAGGGAAAATGAATTAATGGGAAGCAAGCTTCATAACAGTAAAGACTGGAATTCAAGCACCGCGCGCTTGGTAAAAATTGATAATCTCTCTTAGAAATGCAATTTGAATTTTATTAATGGGTGACAAGGTTGTTTATACATTTAGCAAAGAAATTATAATTAATTAATTTCTTGCATCAAAGACCCATTGTGGATGTTATAAGATTGTTAAAATTGGAACCCTAACGTTGTGTTTGGTTGGAGAATTTGGAAAGGGATTTAAAAAGAAAAAGAAAAAATGTGTATGAAATTAGGTGAAATGTAAGTATATTTTATTCACATTTCATCTACCTTTTCATTTTTCCTTTTCGTGGAACGAGTCATAAAATTGAATCGAGAATCGTAAGAATTTACTTTCAGTGCAAAATAAAATAAAAAAGCATCGTTAATGATAATATATTTTAAACAATTTTAAAATCATTATAGAAAAATATATAATGCATGTTCAATGTTAACATAAAGGAATGTAGTCTCTTTTCATTTTTTATTTTTTTTTATACACATATACATATAATATAAAATAAATAAATCAGAAGAAGAATTTTTTTTGATAGGTTCATGATCGTTTTAGAATTTGGATCATAGTATGATTCTATATGATTTATGATTTATGATCAAGATAGTAATTATTTTAAGATCCTAGTGCAATCTGAATCATTTAATCTAACTTAAGTCATAGGATCATAAGATTTTACGATCCAGGTCAGAATTTTGATACCGATGGATGTTTATCTTATTGCGTCATCTATGTTTTTCTCATGAGGTGAATTAAAGAAGATAAAATGTCTATATCTATTTTATAGGATAACGAAAATTAATATTAATATATAGAAAATTTTACTAAGCTTTTGTCCATTAGTGTGTGTATATTTAATTTTTTCCCCCATTGATAGGTACTCCTAAAATTAAATAAAAAAAGCTTGACTTTCGTGACTTGAATGAATAATATATGTAAATCTATAATCTATAACATATATAAAAGAATGAAAGGTGGTTGAATCTAACACAAAATGTCAAAATAATGTCCAATTGCAAAATTATCCTCTATTTTGTATTTTTTTCATAATATACTATAAATTGTATTAAAACATTAATTTATTGCATCTTATCAAGTGTATCGGGGCACTTGTTAGCATGATTATTTATTTATTTTTTAATTTGGATAAAATCAAAATTAATTTATTATCTATGGTTTAAAAAAATTGTAATAAAATTAAATCATTAAAATTATTGAACCAATCTGATCCAAATTATTTAAACACAATTCGGTTCAATTTGGAACTATGTTTTTAGATAATTTGTTACTAAAAAAAATCATATAACATTATCAAAAAAATTTAACTTATCATAAATTTGAAAAATAATAATATGCCCATCACACAAACTACTCTTATAATATTCAACAATTAAGAAAATCATAACATTAAGCAAACATTGTTTAACATTAAAAAAAAAACTTAATATTTAGCAAATAAATATGATTTAAGTTAATAGTAATATTATGAATCTAGAAATTACCTAAAATTATTAGCTTATTATTCATATTTTCAATAATGTCCAATTGCAAAATTGCCCTCCATTTTGTATTTTTTTAATAATATACTATAAACTGTATTAAAACATAAATTTATTGCATCTTATCAAGTGTAACGGGAAACTTGTTAGCATGATTATTTATTTTTATTTTTAATTTGGATAAAATCAAAATTAATTTATTGTTTACGATTTAAAAAAATTGTAATCAAATGAAATCATTAAAATTATTGAACCAATCCGACCCAAATTATTTAAACACAATTCGGTTCGATTTGAAACTATGTTTTTAGATAATCTGTTACTAAAAAAAATCATATAACATTATCAAAAAAATTTAACTTATCATAAATTTGAAAAATAATAATATGTCCATCACACAAACTACTCTTATAATATTCAACAATTAAGCAAAAACATAACATTAAGCAAACATTGTTTAACATTAAAAAAAAACTTAATATTTAGCAAATAAACATACTATGATTTAAGTTAATAGTAATACTACAAATCCAGAAATTACCTAGAATTATTATCTTGTTATTCATATTTATTTTATATATGAACCACATACTACACAAATTTAATCTCCACTACACAACCATTCATCCAGAAAAATCTAGGTTCCCAGACTTATTGTCAAATCCAATATTTGTTGGAATTAATCCTTCATATTCAGATAGATCATTATCTTGGAAATTTTTTCTTTTTTGTCAATCGGCCCTTCTTCTTTATCCTTTTCCTTTGCATTCATTAATGACCAAATAATTGAATCTCTTATAGCGATGACTATCCATTTCAATTCTCTGTTTAGTTTTGCCATTCTTTTTTGATCATTAATTTTATAAAAGTTAATTGTACGAACTTTTGCTTTTATGAGTACTTCACCATGTATAAGATGATTTCTAATTATAATAATTCCCTAATTTTGCTCATCCAATTTCACTCTCAATGATGTGGAATTAGGGATGCTAAATATAACAGAGAGAGAAGGGTGTGGAATCGTTTCACATGGGGGGTGGGCCATGTCATTGAAGATGGAATCAGGAGGGCAAAAATAGGGAGATGTAACACCACTCATCCAATTATTTCATATTTCAGTTAACACCATCAATTTTATTGAGTATTTTATTAACACAAGAGGTACGTGTCATTTTTTTTTAATTTGAAAAATTCAATATTATGTATATTTTATGAAAAATTTAAAAATATTTAGTAGATTAATTTATTATTCCCGTAAAATAATTTTTTCACGATATTTATAAAATTAATTCGGTATTTCTTATACACAAACTTTAATTGTATTTATTCAGTAACTATTATATAAAAGAATGTAAGTTAGCAGGTGAAATGAATCTAACGCTGTGTAATTATCTAATTGATCCTTATTGTGCTAATATAATTTCATTGGAACCAAACAATCCCCATTGCACCGTTTCTTGCACACTATTTGAAGAAAAGTTCAAATAAATACATACATGTGCTAGAAAAAAAAGTTGCAGCTCACAATCCATGATGTGGTGGAAGTTGGTTTTTATTGTGATTGTCAAAAAAACTTGTAGAATTCATCAATAAAATCATTAAAAAAATTCAATTAATTGGATATTGATAATTATATAATTGAGTATTAATTATGTGAAAAAAAAAAAGTCTATTATCAAATTTATACTGATTATTTAATTTTAAAAAAATCAATATCATTTGATCATGTAACTATGAATGCTCAATTAATTTAATTATTTTATTAATGATATACTCAACAAATCATATAAGATTAACCATTTACATCACAATTAAACTTCCCAAACAGAGCACTTATTGACCTTTTATTGTAACAGTTACGTGGCTGTTTCTCGCTTGCTCTATTTGGGAATACCTAATGTGTCTTCCCATAGTCCTTCGGACTGGTTAACATGAGACACTACTGTTTGCTCAACCAACCAAAAGCCAGCATGTGTTTGTACCAGATACTATGTCACGCCCTCAAAAAAATATATAAAACCCATCATTCTTGACATGCAACTGTATAAGAGAAATAAACATCTTTCTATTTATCAGAATAGTTCTTACAAAAGCATTACATGTTGACAACAAAAGTAAAGGCCCTATCGGCTTACAACTTTCCAAGCCAACACTTGGTTACAAGAAATGAGTACTAACTCATATACATATTAAGCCCTTGGCTCGAATTTACATGTAATACATCAAGGAAAGCAAAACATTCAAAAAGTCTGTCTGCCTCTAGCCTTCCAAGCTATGTCCTTGGAGGTGGCATGCTACCTATACCTGAAAATGATGTCCCATATAGGGTGAGCCACAGCCCAGTAGAAATATACTAAACCAATTATAAACAATGACTAAAATAGCAGCATTTAATAGATGGTCCACACTTATATTCCCACTTACAACACATTACAATTTCATGACATTCAAGTCCATGTTACATTTCATTTCCCACTTCTTTTTCAACTTTGAGTTTGAAAACAAGGCTCAGAACCTAACCAAATAACTTAATGAGATTGCGACTCATCTTTAAAACACATAAACCACCTCCATACTTCACGAAGGATACAAATTTTGGTGCTGTATCAATATAACATAAAAAATACTTCTATGCTTCACAATTGATAATGATATACATTTTAGTGCTATATCAAATCAATTCAAACACTTCCATAATCCACACTTGATACACATTGTAGTGCTGTATCAATCTAAAACAAAATCCGATTTAGAGGTCCATCCCCTATCTTCCCCTAAATCGTGGAGTACATCCCCTATCTCCTCCCACACACACAATGTATATAAACGTAGATCATATACATAATCACTCAACACATATAGTGAATGTATTATTCCGACCGCTATATTTGTTAGCACACTCAATTGATTAGTTTTAGTTTGCCTAATCATCATGCATTGTCTACAACAATCAAGGCTATCCTCCACCGATAGCCCAAAGCAGTTATTTCTAAACAGAAAATAAATGCACCAAATGGATAAAATATCAACATTTCAACTAGGTGAGTGATAAATGATCCAACTACACCCTTTAACCCCATACATTCCCAATTTCAACATTTTCAATTCAATTTCTTATTTCTCAAATTAATTCTTACAAATTAATTTATCAATGTAATTAGGGCATTTCCCATAATTAACAAAACAACTCTAAGGTTCCATTTCTATCAATAACCCAACATTTACCTCATTTTTCCATGCTAAACATGCATATAGGTTTATATAAGTAAAACCCCTTCTTTTGTAAAATTACATAAAGGCCCAAACTTTCTTAAAATTTCCCAACAACCCCCAACATATCAAAATGCTAAAATTCAAAGACAAAGCTCATAAGGAGGAGTAAGATATCCCTACCTCGAAGTTTGAGCTCAAACGGAGATAAAGATCAAAAACCAACGTGCTCCAAATCCCAAGTTTTTCAGATTAAAACGAAGCCCTCAACCCACTCTACCTTTTTAACAAAGGACTAAGGGTAGAAACTCACTCTAGATAGATCAAACCTTAGAGAGAAGACAAGTATAGAGAGAGAGAGAGAGTCGGATCTAGGGTTTGTAAAAAGAAAGAAGATGAAAAAGTGATGTTTTCCCCACTTCTGTCTACTGATATAAAACAGGCTTGCTCGAGCGAAGAGTTGGTCGCTCGAGCGACCAGACACAAAGAACCCTCACTCGAGCGAAGAAGGTCTCGCTCGAGCCAACATTACAAAGCTTTAGGTCTGCAACCCAGAAGCACGCTCGAGCGACAGAATGCTCGCTCGAGCGAAGGAACTCAAAACATACACCTCGCTCGCTCGAGCGAAGGAAAGCTCGCTCGAGCCAAGAAATGCAACTCTCAGGTCCAGAACCAGATGCAGTTTTACGCTCGAGCGAATAAATTCTGGCTCGAGCCACCGGACACAAAACTCAACTCTTGATCAAGCGAAGAAACCCTGGCTTGAGCGAAGGACCAAAAGCAAAGAGCTCGCTCGAGCGACAAACTTCTCGCTCGAGCAAAGGACCAAAATTCTGGGCAGCAACCATTTGCTCCCAAACACAACCAACCTGTAACAAACCTGCCCAACACATCCTATAACTCAAATACAAAGTACGAAAGGATGTAAACAAAATATAAACAACTGCTAACATCAACGGAACCAAGTCCGGATCACTGTACAACAAGAGGTAAAACCCGGGATCACTATAACCTCCCCCCCTTAAAGAATTTCGTCCCCGAAATTGAGTGCAAGTTTTTGAAAGAACAAGTTTTTTTTTTTTTTTTTTTTTAAACAAAGTTACATTACAACATTCAATAACTCGACCCATCCCGGTCATTCCATCTCTTGTCAAGAGGCATTTCACAACATATACATTTCAACATGCATTTCCTTTCCATTTCAGCAGTTTACAATATACATGATTCCCATTCCCATATCATATTCATTTTTCATGATATAATCTCATTTCTACAATACAATCAACACATGCAATGTTACATTAAACTTCCATTAAACCAAAACATATACCATGTTTTACAACCTTAGATATATTCAATACTCTTAAGGTTCACTAATACAACAAAATACACAACATATACTCAAACATCCACAAATAAATCCGGATATTTCTCTCGGACCTCCAACTCACGTTCCCAAGTGGCTTCCTCCACCCTGTGATGTTTCCACAAGACTTTTACCAAGGGAATGGTCTTGCCTCACAAGACTTGATCCCGCCTATCCAAGACCCGAACCGGTCTCTCCTCATACGAAGCATCCTCATCAACCTCTAAGTCGGTCCAATTCAATACATGCGATGGATCTGGCTCATACTTCCAAAGCATACTCACATGAAACACGTCATGAATTCCGGACAACTACGGCGGCAAAGCTAAACGATAGGCAACCTCGCCAATCCTCTCAAGGATCTCAAAAGGGCCAATAAACCGAGGGGACAACTTCCCACTCTTCCCAAACCTCATCAGCCCCCGCCTAAGTGATATCTTTAGAAAGACATGATCACCCACCTCAAATACCAAATACCAAAGGTCGCCTCCTACGGTCGGCATAAGATTTCTGACGACTCTGGGCTATAACAAGCCTCCTACGGACAAGCTCAACTTTTTCCGTCATTTCCTTCACCAACTCCGGACCCAACAAAGGTGCATTACCCACCTCGGCCCAACAAACTGAAGACCTATACGGTCGACCATACAAGGCCTCAAACGGTGCCATACCGATACTAGACGGGAAACTGTTGTTGTAGGCAAATTCCACCAAGGGCAAGTGCCTCTCCCACGTCCCACTAAAGTCAAGGACACAACCCCGGAGCATATCTTCAAGGGTCTGAATAGTACGCTCGGACTGCCCGTCAGTCTGAGGATGATAAGCAATACTAAAGGTCAACTTAGTACCCAAGGCACTCTGCAAACTCTGCCACAACCTGGCAGTAAAACGAGGATCTCTATCTGAGACAATCGTCACTGGGACCCCGTGCAACCTCACTATGTCCCGAATATACAAGTCGGCAAGGTGATCTGCCGAATCTCTCACGCGCATTGGGATGAAGTGCGCCGACTTAGTCAACCGGTCTACAACCACCCAAATAGCATCACTACCCCGCTGAGTCCTCAGAAGACCTACAACGAAGTCCATAGTGACATGCTCCCACTTCCACTCGGCAATAGGCAAGGGTTGTAACAAACTCGCTGGCCTCTGACGTTCGACCTTCACTTGCTGACAAATAAGGCACTTAGACACGAAAACTGCCACATCTCTCTTCATACCCCGCCACCAAAACTGGCAACCCAAATCCCAATACATCTTAGTGCCTTCTGGATACACCGCAAGACGCGAATGATGAAACTCTCGGAGTACCTCCTCTCGGCAAAACTCCGGCACAAACAAACGGTCTCGGTATCTCACACTCTGGTCGGGATACACCGTCAAACCTTTCTCAACTTTCCCACTGGAGATCTTCTCTCGGAGGGATTCTACTTCAAGGTCACCTCTATGTGCCTCTAACACTCGAGTCATAAGTGTAGACTGAGCAACAACAGAAAACAAGGCCGCAGTCTCAACGGATTCGCCCAGAAGCAAATCAAACTCGCCAAGTGCACCTAACATCTCCCACTCCCGGATGGCTATACAAGCTACATCACTAATGGATTTCCTGCTAAGGGCATCGTCCACAACATTGGCCTTCCCGGGATGATAGTGCAACTTGAAGTCGTAATCCTCAATAAACTCCATCCACCTCCTCTGCCTCAAGTTCAAGTCTTTCTGTGTAAACAGATACTTCAAACTCTTATGATCCGAGAACACCTCGAATCTCTCACCATAAAGGTAGTGCCTCCAGATTTTCAAGGCAAAGATCACTGCTGCTAGCTCTAGGTCATGTGTAGGGTAATTCTTCTCGTGTATTTTCAACTGACGTGAGCCATAGGCAACCACTTTCCCTTCTTACATCAGCACACAACCCAAACCCTCTCGTGAGGCATCACAATAGATTGCATAACCCAACCCTCTCTCCGGAATAATTAAGACCGGAGCGGTGGTCAATCTAACCTTCAGCTCTTGGAACGACTTTTCACAAGTCTCACTCCATACAAATTTGACTCCCTTCCGAGTCAGTCTAGTCAATGGCGAAGCTAACCTGGAGAAATCCTTCACAAACCGGCGGTAATACCCAGCTAATCCCAGAAAACTGCGAATCTCAAACACACTCTTAGGCTATGCCTAATCTTGCACTGCCTCAATCTTGGATGTATCAACAGACACCCCTTCTCCAAAAACCACATGGCCTAAGAACTTGACTTCTCCTAGCCAGAACTCACACTTCCCAAACTTGGCATACAGCATATGGGCTCTAAGCAACTCAAGTACCACTCTCAAGTGTTCTTCGTGTTCCTCCTCAGAAGGTGAATAAATCAAAATGTCGTCCACGAAAACGACTACAAAACGATCTACGAATTCCCGGAAGATCCAGTTCATCAAGTCCATAAAGACTGCCGGTGCATTGGTGAGCCCAAATGGCATCACCAGAAACTCATAATGGCCATACCACGTACGGAATGCCGTCTTCGGAATATCCTCCTCCCTGACCCTCAACTGGTGGTAATCCGATCTCAAGTCTATCTTAGAGAAACAACGGGAACCCTTCAACTGATCAAACAAATCATCTATACGGGGCATAAGGTACTTATTCTTAACCGTAACCCGATTCAACTTCCAGTAGTCGATACAAAGTCTCAAGGCGCCATCTTTCTTTTTAACAAAGAGGGCCGGTGCTCCCCACGGTGAAACACTAGGGCGAATAAAGCCCTTATCCAGCAATTCCTGGAACTGAACCTTCAACTCAACCAACTCGGCTAGGGCAAAACGGTAAGGTGCCATAGAAATAGGCGCCGTGCCGGGCACTAGATCAATAGAGAACTCAATCTCTCGATGAGGTGGCAAACTAACGAGGTCCTCGGGAAAGACGTCCGAGTACTCACAAACCACTCTCGGCAACACAGTCTGGGTCTCACCACACTCACTACTCAAAAAGCTAGCAAGTAGACCACTAAGCTCGCTCCGCCCTTGCGGATCATACACCGATGGCAACACACTACCAACCCGATCCCTCAGAAAATGGAAACAATCCCCACTCAAGGTACAAACTGTGACCCTCTGGCGGTAGCAATCAATAACAGCCCGGTATGACGATAGCCAGTCCATACCCAAAATAACATCAAATCCCGACATGGGCATCACTACAAAAGGAAACGGAAGCCGGCAATCGGCGACCTCTATATCACAACCCCTACATCCTTGTTTCAAAATCAACTCACCCCCAATAGGTGACACTACACAAATAGGAGATGCTAACTGTGCCAACTCTAATCCCAGAATAGATGCAAATGCAGCAGATACAAAAGAATGAGATGCACCCGTATCAATCAATACACTAGCAGCCGAGTTGCAAAACAAGAAGGTACCTCTCACAACTGATGGAGCAGGTACAAGATCCTGCGCGGTAACAGCATACACGCGCCTAGTAGGCCCCTGATCCACCTGCTCACCCCTCGGAGCATACGACTGCTGCACAGACTGGAACAACGAAGCTCCCGGATTGGCCCTCGAGGCCTGCACAGATTGAGCTGGCTGAAAACCCTGTGTCTGCTTAGAACCAGACGCGCCCGAAGTGGCACTCAACTGTGGGCAAAACCTCTTCAGGTGCCCAGGCTGACCACACTGATAACAAGACAAGGGCTGGCCCCTGCCCTGACTCTGGCTCTGCAGTCTAGCTGAAGATGAAGTAGCTCTCTGACCTCCTCCCCTTTGTGGGCAAACCGAAGCCTTGTGGCCTAGCTGACCACACTTGTAACAGGTGAAATCTCCCTGATTGCCTCTCCCCGAGCCTGCACTCGGTATTGGAAAGGTCGATCTAGCAACATCACCCTGAGACTGCTGAGGGTTAGCACCCCTTTGTCTCCTGCCATCACCCTGACTATCCTGGCTCCTCTTGGAGCCTCTCTGTCCCTCCTCCTCCTGCATCATGATCTCCATATGGGCTGCAGCATCAACCAAGCACCCATAGTCTCGGATCATAGAACCCCCAACTCTCATCTTGAGGCCGCACCTCAACCTCTTCTCAAACTCGATACAGCGGCGTTCCTCGGACACCACAAGTTCAGGTGCGAACCTGGACAAGCTAGTAAAAACAGCCTCATACTCGGCCACTGAAGAACTCAACTGCAAGAGCTGGCAGAACTGGTCTTTTAGCTTCTCCCTGATAACTGGAGATAAGAACTTCTCCTGGAAAGCATCCACAAAAGCCTCCCAAGTGCCACCAATACGACCCTTCATGAATTTCCACCACTGACCCGCATCCCCCTTAAGCTGGAAGGATGCCAAGGTCACTTTCAAGGCCCCGTCTTCGATGCTCAGCATCTCAAACGTCTTCGTCATCTGCTCCAGCCACTCATCAGCCTTAAGTGGCTCTTTCGGATCCCCAAAAAACTCATCCGAATTTGACCCGAAGAACTCCCTCTTCAGAAAAGAAGGCCCTGCATCAACAACCTGGGCCTGGACTTGATTCTCAGCCCTGAGAATGTTCATGGATGCTCTCAAGGCTCCTGCCATCTCGCGGGCTTAGGCGCCCATGGCCTGCTGATCTATTGGCTCAACCACATTGGCCTGGCCAACCCCCTCCTGCTGCGCCGGAATGTCATCCGGTATAGGCACCTCCTGCCTCCTAGGCCTACCTCGCCTACCACCACGTCCTCGTCTTGACATCCTAATAAAGGTAACGAAAAACGTTAGCACATTCACAAATGTACCGAAGCTGAAACACTCGCGTCCTAATGCAATGGACAACAGTAATTCACTCCACGTAAGCACATAATCACATAAGCACTTACGAATTTCATTTCTGGATAATGATAGTCCCGAGGCGTTGCTAGAGTTCCAGTTAGAAATAGCATTGATCAAGTGCTTTTCCAACAAGACTCACAGAAACCCAAGGATCCAATCAACATCCTAGAAACTAAATCTCATACCCACATAGTCACATAAACATGTTATCAAATAAACATATAATGTCACACATAGGCCTCTAACAAATGAGAAAAACCCATTGTGATACTAATCACTTCCCACGTACCCAAAGTATTCGAACCTGGTACGCTCTGATACCAAGTTGTCACGCCCTCAAAAAAATACATAAAACCCATTATTCTTGACATGCAACTATATAAGAGAAATAAACATCTTTCTATTTATCAGAGTAGTTCTTACAAAAGCATTACATGTTGACAACAAAAGTAAAGGCCCTATCGGCTTACAACTTTCCAAGCCAACACTTGGTTACAAGAAATGAGTACTAACTCATATACATATTAAGCCCTTGGCTCGAATTTACATGTAATACATCAAGGAAAGCAAAACATTCAAAAAGTCTGTCTGCCTCTAGCCTCCCAAGCTATGTCCTTGGAGGTGGCATGCTACATGTACCTGAAAATGATGTCCCATATAGGGTGAGCCACAGCCCAGTAGAAATATACTAAACCAATTATAAACAATGACTAAAATAGCAGCATTCAATAGATGGTCCACACTTATATTCCCACTTACAACACATTACAATTTCATGACATTCAAGTCCATGTTACATTTCATTTCCCACTTCTTTTTCAACTTTGAGTTTGAAAACAAGGCTCAGAACCTAGCCAAATAACTTAATGAGATTGAGACTCATCTTTAAAACACATATACCACCTCCATACTTCACGAAGGATACACATTTTGGTGCTGTATCAATATAACATAAAAAATACTTCTATGCTTCACAATTGATAATGATATACATTTTAGTGCTATATCAAATCAATTCAAACACTTCCATAATCCACACTTGATACACATTGTAGTGCTGTATCAATCTAAAACAAAATCCGATTTAGAGGTCCATCCCCTATCTTCCCCTAAACCGTGGAGTACATCCCCTATCTCCTCACACACACACAATGTATATAAACGTAGATCATATACATAATCACTCAACACATATAGCGAATGTATTATTCCGACCGCTATATTTGTTAGCACACTCAATCGATTAGTTTTAGTTTGCCTAATCATCATGCATTGTCTACAACAATCAAGGCTATCCTCCACCGATAGCCCAAAGCAGTTATTTCTAAACAGAAAATAAATGCACCAAATGGATAAAATATCAACATTTCAACTAGGTGAGTAATAAATGATCCAACTACACCCTTTAACCCCATACATTCCCAATTTCAACATTTTCAATTCAATTTCTCATTTCTGAAATTAATTCTTACAAATTAATTTATCAATGTAATTAGGGCATTTCCCATAATTAACAAAACAACCTTAAGGTTCCATTTCTATCAATAACCCAACATTTACCTCATTTCTCCATGCTAAACATGCATATAGGTTTATATAAGTAAAACCCCTTCTTTTGTAAAATTACATAAAGGCCCAAACTGTCTCAAAATTTCCCAACAACCCCCAACATATCAAAATGCTAAAATTCAAAGACAAAGCTCATAAGGAGGAGTATGATATCCCTACCTCGAAGTTTGAGCTCAAACGGAGATGAAGATCAAAAACCAACGTGCTCCAAATCCCAAGTTTTTCAGATTAAAACGAAGCCCTCAACTCACTCTACCTTTTTAACAAAGGACTAAGGGTAGAAACTCACTCTAGATAGATCAAACCTTAGAGAGAAGACAAGTATAGAGAGAGAGAGAGTCGGATCTAGGGTTTGTAAAAAGAAAGAAGATGAAAAAGTGATGTTTTCCCCGCTGCTGCCTACTGATATAAAACAGGCTCGCTCGAGCAAAGAGTTGGTTGCTCGAGCAACCAGACACAAAGAACCCTCGCTCGAGTGAAGAAGGTCTCGCTCGAGTCAACATTACGAAGCTTCAGGTCTGCAACCCAGAAGCACGCTCGAACGACAGAATGCTCGCTCGAGCGAAGGAACTCAAAACATACACCTCGCTTGCTCGAGCGAAGGAAAGCTCGCTCGAGCTAAGAAATGCAACTCTCAAGTCCAGAACCAGACGCAGTTTCACGCTCAAGCGAAGAAATTCTGGCTCGAGCCACCGGACACAATGCTTAACTCTTGCTCCAGCGAAGAAACCCTGGCTCGAGCGAAGGACCAAAGCAAAAAGCTCGCTCGAGCGACAAACTTCTCGCTCGAGCGAAGGACCAAAATTCTGGGCAGCAACCATTTGCTCCCAAACACAACCAACCTGTAACAAACCTGCCCAACACATCCTATAACTCAAATACAAAGTACGAAAGGATGTAAACAAGATATAAACAACTGCTAACATTCACGGAACCAAGTCCGGATCACTGTACAACAAGGGGTAAAACTCGGAATCGCTATATGCTACCATTATTCGGACCACTATTTCATAGAAGAATAATGGAGGCAACATTTTTTGGAAGCTACAATTCCACTTCTCACTCAACAAAAAGAATTTCGGGTGAGCCTTTGCCTTGCTAAAAATTTTAAATTGCTTTTTATTTGATTTTATGTATTCTGATTTGAATGAAAAGCTAATGTATTTTGTTTTCTCTCGTTTTTGCATTGTTTAACTCTTCTTGCTTTTGATAAATCATGGATATAATGTGCCAGCTATGTGATAAAATTATCTAAAGCACACATTTACTATTTCCGAACAAGGCAAAGTAAGTTATTGTAGTAATAGTAAATTAAACTTGAGAATAGAATGATCATTTTATTTCAATTGTATTTATTGAACCAAAAACTACTTAGGAGTTGGATCCTACTAAATTTTTATTCCTTAACTTATTTTTTCATTTTTCCCGTATGATAATATTTTCTTGTTAGTTTTGTTCACTTGATTTTTTCAAACATGCGTTCTATGCGGTTTGTGACAACTTTTTTCACTCATGTTATATCTGCACTTAGGAGTAACATTACTGATAACGTTATCCAATATTTGATTGCATATTTCATGTTTGATGAAAGCTACATGATTTTTCTTCATTTTTATACTAGCTTTTTAATTGAAAATAAAAATGGTCCATATACTATGATCTTCCAAAGTACAAATGATTATTATTATTACTTTTGAACATAAGGATATTCTCTAATTGAATTTTGAAAATTTAAATTATTAGATGATATTTTTTAAAAAAATTGTCCCAGTATGACATTTTTAGTCGTATTACATCATTTACCTAAATTTTTAGAAACTAAATTTTTAAAAGAAGATATATAAATAAATGAAATGAGAATACTATAATTAATATAATGTATCATATGAAAAGATTAGATTATTTTTTAAGAGGAACAATACCTTTAATAGTTGCTATATATATAAACTTGATTAATTAATAGATTCAATGCTTTAAACACCTTGATATGCAGAATAATATCAACAACGGTATAACTAGGAATGCAACTATGTGTTTTCACATATGAAGTTAACTCAAAAAAACTAATAGCAATGCAACCCCCAAGCGCGTAGCGCGTGGGGTCTAACTAGTTAACTGAAAATCTTGAAAAATAGACTCTTAAAAGCGTGTCCGTTGTATTCTTTAACGTATGTTAATTAAAATTTTAAATTCATAATATTGCACATTTTACAAACACTTGTTAGATTGTGTATTCTAAATGTGTTTTGAAATATTTATAAAATGAATATATCATGTGCATTTCAATATTCTTTAATTATTTTGCATTCTTTAAAATGCTATTAGTATGTGAATGGTATATTGATGTTTAAGTTACAGGTACTACAACATATAAGAGTTTTAGAAATCAAATTTTTTTGGTCCCTAACAGTAAAAATTTTGTTACAAAAGACATTTAGGGACCAATTTCTATCGTCGTGAGGATAGTCGTTAAAAAGTTGTCCTGAAAAGTCAAAAATAAGATTTTTAGCGACAAAATTTTGAAAATGTCACTAATAAATACACTTTTAGAGATAAAATAATTTGGTCTCAACAAAGTTTATTTTTTAAACAAAAAAAATTTACAAAAAGATAATAATTCATCACTAATATCTAATTTTCGTTGCTAAAACTATAATAATGACATTTTTCACAACAAAAATATTTGGTCCTAAAAAAATAATTTTGTCCTTAAATTTTGGTCCCTAAAACTTTAATTTTTTGTAGTGAGGATATATGAATTTTTAGTTTTAATTTTAATTAGTGTTAAGTTATTTTTTTCAAAAATTTTGAATAATGTACTCATATATTCGACATATAATAAATTTATAAAATATAATTTTTTGATGTGTCCCAAGCGTATTATGTTCTACATCTTTTAAAAATTGTCATGGCAACTTGTCCATATTGTGTCACTTGTGTGCAACACTTTGTCCTGTATGTTTTGGTTTGAAAGGCTACAGTACAGCTGCATTTTATACTAGTTTCCATATGATTAACATATTAAAATAGGAAAAATTCTAATCTGCCTTTCCAGGATGAACACTAAGAATTTCTAGGAAGCTAGGGTGTGAACTGGCTGCTTGCAGCCAAAGTCAACACTTGTGGGTACAAGTTATACAAAATTTGTGTAGTTTAATCCTAGAATTCATAATTTGAGACTAAGATCCAATGAAATTGGATATACTTCCATAATTGAGTTGCTGGTCATTGGTCAACTTTGTATCTTAATACTAGGATCAAATGAGGAGTTCTTCATCTATTTGATCCTTGATTACTTACAGCTTGGCGCGGTGTAGCAATGGAGAGGTATGACATCCCTTCCGATCAAGGTCAATCAAGAGTGAGGAGCACCATGGTGGAGGAAGAGATTATGGTGGGCTTTGAGGATGAGGTAATAATGATAAAAGAGCAACTTAGTGAAGGAAAGAAGAAGTTGGGAATTATATCGATTGTTGGAATGCCTGGACTCGGTAAGACAACTTTAGCCAGAAAAGTATATGATGATCCTTATATCACGCATTACTTCCATATTCGTGCATGGACCTATGTTTCTCAAGCATACATAAAGAGAGATCTTTTGCTTGGCATTTTACATTCTATTGTCAAAATTACTAACAAAACTGAACAAATGAGCAATGAAAAGTTAGGTGAAGAGATTTACAAAATCTTAAAGGGTAAGAGATATCTCATTGTCATGGATGATATATGGAGTACTGGGGCTTGGGATGATGTTAGAATGTATTTACCAAATGACAACAATGGAAGTAGAGTGATGTTCACCAGTCGGCTCAAAGAGGTTGGTTTGCATGCTAAACCTGCAAGTTGTCCTCACCATCTGCGTTTTCTAACTGAAGAAGAAAGTTGGGAGCTATTTCAGAAGAAGGTTTTTCGGGGGGAAAGTTTCCCTCCAGAACTAATGGGTCTTGGGTTGCAAATTGCTGAAAAATGTGAAGGATTACCACTTGCAATTGTTGTAATAGCTGGGATTCTTTCGAAAGAAGAGAAGACAAAAGACTTGTGGGAAGAAGTTGCTGAAAGTGTAAGTTCTTACATGGTTAATGATCCAAACCAATACATGCACACGTTAGCACTGAGTTATTATCACTTGCCTGATCACTTGAAACCGTGTTTTCTTTATTTTGGAGCATTTCTGGAAGGCTCTGAAATCCCTGTGCGTAAGTTGATGTGGCTTTGGATTGCTGAGGGATTCGTACAGTCATCCGAGGAAAAAAAGTTGGAAGAGTTTGAAGAGGATTACTTGACAGATCTGACACGGGAAAAAACGTTGGAAGAGATAGCGGAGGATTATTTAACTGATCTAATTGAGAGAAGCCTGGTAATAGTTTCCAAGAAAAGATCTAATGGTGGAATTAAAGCATGTTGCATGCATGATCTTTTGCGCCATTTATGCTTGAGAGAAGCTGAGACATTCAAATTTTTGACTTGGTTTCACCGGGTATGAACATGTTTCTTCTTCTCATGGTCGCATATGCATCTACCCTGACTCAAATTTTGATGTTCATTTAGTGAAGTCTTATGCCCGCTACATTCAGTCACTTTTTTGGTTTGGAGTTTTAGATCATGATTCTTTAAAATTTTATCCTAATCCTATAATGTTGCCTATTCACTCATTTAGACAGCCAGTCTCCGATGCATATTGCGACTTTCTCTTGCCGTATACAGTTAGGAGAACTGATATCCTTAACGAGCAATTGTCTTTTCTTAATTCATCACTGCAATCATCATCTAATTCTCAAACCTCCGACTGTCTTAAGGTGTTGGATTTATGGTGTCCCAATGTCTTCCTTTCCTTCGAAATTGAAGCACTAATTTACTTGAGGTACCTTGCAATTCATACTGATGACTTTCATACAATACCACCATCAATTGTCTACCTCTCCAACCTTGAAACCCTTATTCTTGGTACACGACAATCCCATATTATTTTGCCGGAAAATGTTTGGACGATGGTTAAGTTGAGGCATCTTTATACACCAGGGAAATATCATATTGATAGTCAGTGTTTTGCAAAACCAGTAGCGCTTAAATATTTGTCTCCTCACGTAGGGTCGAACTATAACGCATTACAGACCGTCTCAAACTTATGTCCTTGTGGACATGTCCAACTTTTATTATTAAGGACTCCCAATCTTAGAAAGCTGGGATTCCGTGGACATCTGATAAATGAGTCGGGGCAATCGACGCTTCCTAATCTAGACTTTTTGAGCCACCTTGAGACCTTGAAGTTGGACAACACGATGATCACCAGCCAGTCAACTAATCTCTTAAGGGCGGTTGAGTTTCCTAAAATTGTTAAGAAGCTAACCTTAAGAGGAATGGGGATAAAGTGGGAGGAGATGTGGATCATTGGGATGTTACCCAATCTTGAGGTTCTCAAATTAGAAAGACGTGCTTGCCAAGGTCGACAATGGGAAACAACTGGTGGGGGATTTCGTCGACTCAAATACTTGAAACTCAAATGTCTCGGTGTTGAAGAATGGATTGCCTCTAGCACTCACTTTCCAAGCCTTGAGCATTTAGTGTTGGAAGAATGTTATAGTCTCAAGGAGATCCCATCTGATTTTGGGGATATACCTGTGCTACAGATAATTGAAGTAAACTTTTGTCTCCGTTTCACTGAGGAATCTGCTAGGAAAATTAAGTCAAGGCAAGAGCACAATGGAAACAATTGGCTGAAGATCCTGATCAACCATCAAGAATTCTTTGGGATGACATGTGAGTCAATGCATTAATACAATTCATAACATATGTCCTTTGTTCATTTTAATATATATGTTTTAATATTTCCTTGTTATCAAGCTGAGTCATTTAAAATGATTAGTCGAAGAACCTCACGAAAAGTCTTACTTAAATCTGATTTGTTTTGACAGAATACTGAATATAACCTATCCTCTGTATAATCATTTGACCACGTATATTTTTATATATTTATGAGGAGTTAATATGTATTCTAACAGCGAAAGATATTAAGTAATTTTAATTAGTTATATGAAGCTAGCAACAACTATACATTGTGCTGACGAGGTTGAGACTGCAACCACAGCTCAGGTTGCAGTCCTTCCTAATAAAACAGAGGAAGCTTAGTGTGTATGGATTGTATAGGTGTGTATGTACTAAGCAAGTGTGAGTTGGTTACATTGTAACAATATTTTAGTTAGTTAGTGATATGTGGTTAGGCTGTTAGGTGAGGTTAGTGCAGTTAGTTAGGAATAGAGATTGTACTGTGTGGTTGTATAAAAACTCAAGTGTAATATCTTTTTGAGTAATGAAAATCAGTTCTGTTATTTCATCAAGACTCCATTCTTCCATGGTAATCACCAAACACATAGCCAAGATACTAATGGTTTTGGGATTTTCTACTTTTAAGTCTAGGATTTTAAAGATTTATAGATGACATCTAACATGATAATACCATGTTTCTTTTAAGTATAATGAACATTCCAATATAAGTAGTTTAAGCATTTTTACAGTTCATGATAGGATTTGAGTTTTAAAATTTTAAAGGCTGGAGATTCTTTACTTGATGTAGTTTAGGATTATTTCTTTGCCACTTTTCAGCGTTTAGTGGGGGCTTTGAATTTTATTATTATTTTTTTGGTTGGAAGAACATCATTCATGAAATGTGTATGTATATGTAACTCTCTCTCTCTCTCTCTCTCTCTCTCTCTCTCTCTCTCTCTGTAGCATCAATTGACACATCAGTGGACACATCAGTTGACACAGAAAGCATGGAGAGTGGGTCAGAAAAATAATGGGGATGATCTTTCTAGGTAAATTTTGTTATTCTCGTCTGTATTGATATACATTGTAATAGAGTGTGATATTTCAGATACTGGAAAAATACTTATGTGCTTGGGTGAACGTGGTATTATTATTTTAGTTTCATTATCAACAAAACCTATTAAGAGTTTGGGAAATGAAATGAAATGAGTAGTGAAGTGGATTGTTAACCTATCCCCTTGGGCTGTTGTGTGGGTAATTGTTATTTTGCCCTTGGGGCGGTTGGCTTCGAGGTGGGGGTGCAGTCCTCCTTTGGTCTTCTTTATTTTTGATGAGTGCTGAATATTTCAGGTCTGTTCATTGTATTATTGCCAGTTTCCGGTGTAAATATACTGAATGTTCTATGGTCTGTTCTGACTGGCGAATTTTGGTTGTATGAATGCCAGATGCTTTCGTGTCGTTTCACTTTCCTCTATTTGGGGATGTTTGCTCTGATTGGCCACAGTATTTTCCATGAGACCCTTCAAGAGAGGTCCTAATCAGTGATGGCATTTAGGGGCAGTGCATTACCTTATGGTGTTGAGCATAACTACAAGCTGGCTATTGTAGATTACTTTGATGGTGGCTTTTATTTTTTTAAACTTGTTTTGCCTATGGGTGTGTTATTTTCGCCTAGCCTCTCATGTTGGGAGAGATTTATCTTATTGTGCTAGCTGTACTGTTTTGTCCAAGCCTTTGACTTGTCGCTTCTCTAAAACTATGTTGACTCTTGGAGTTGTGTCTTGAGCATCATTGTAATAGGTGAGTGCACAGAGCAGAAAAAGGGTTGAGAAATGAAATGCAGTACTCGATACAATTGGAAATACATTTTGCTAATACTACTTGTACTCTAGTCTTGGATAATGGAGGACAGAATAAAAATTGCTGGTGGCAAAGTGTGTTCTTCATCTCTATTTTTACCATGTATTTTACTGGAATGAATTTGTCTGAAATTTACTGGTTATGAGAAGGTTTTTGGGCATTTGACAACTTGTTTGCTATCAAATTATTTTTGGTTCATTTCACTTTTATTTGCTATATTATTGTCATTTTTTTTTTTTTTTTTATTTCATTCTTATACAGGTTTTTTATTTCAATTTATATGGTCCAATTGAGGACTGTCTATCCAAATCACTAATGATAAAACCTAACACTCATCTTCTTAAAAAAATGTAATTTTACAATTTGGACAATCTAAAACATATGACTAAACACACATCTTCTTACTCATACTAATATTAGACACTTATTTTCTACAACTAAACACTACTATTCTTCTCTACCCTTCATTTTAAAATAGTGAATAAAAAAAAGGTTTAATTTTATAATTTAAGTTGTTCAAATTTTGAAATAACTTTTCACCCATTAAATTATATTTTAACCGTAACTAAACAATTGTCTGCAATAAGGCTTACATTAGCTTATATTAGGAAATTTAAAAACTAAATAAATGAAATTAATAATTTAAAAACGAAATATAAGTATTTTCTTTTGCATTTGTCATTACTTTTTTCAATAATTTTAGAGATCTACATTTTATACCCACAAATGCATCCACAATAATGTGGCAAAGGTAGTGGGTAACATATAGTTAAGTGTATAACCAATAAAAAACTGACAGTTATCAAATCATATTATTGTGGATTGAATTGTGAAAGATTTTTGAGTGTTAAATATTTTCTTACTTTTTTATTTTTTTTTTATTTTTTATGTTGCATTAGATGAAATAGAAAGTGTCGAAAGTTCAGAAGAAAGCATTGAATATGAGACAGAAGATCAAAGTGGACGCACGGAAACAGAGCCAGAAGAAAGCACCGAAAAAGGGCAGAAGAAAAATGAAGAAGCAATTTTGTGCTAAATTGCATTTCTTTTTGTTCAACTTATATTGATGTAGAATGTATTAAATTTAAGTGTCTTTTGGCAAATATTGAAATTAAAAATTTGTTATGTTTTTTTGATGAGGGAGAATATCTCTATATCTCATCTCTACATACCTATTCATATCTCTCTTCTAGGCCTCAACTTGAGCACACACAAATGATTTGCACCGTCTATTTCATAGATCTGGAAGTAAAAATTATTTATGCAAAAAATTAGTTTCATTAGATAAGTTTAAATATGGAAACAAAGCGCATCTTTTAGTTATAAAATGGATGATTTAAATTTACAATCTATGGATTGTTTATTTTATAAAACAAAATGTGATTTGTTCTTGTGCTTATAGTTGTCCAATAAAATTGATTTTCAACATGGATAACAATTATTGTGAGATTTATGATACATGTGCTTAGATTGAGGTCCACAAAAAGAACATGGAGAGATGAGGGAGGAGAACTTATCCTTTTGGATGAAGTTGTGGTGTTATGTTTTCATCATTACTTTAAAAAAAAACACTACATTTACAAAAACTTTATATGGAATAATATGACAATGATATTTTTTTAATTATAAATCATAGTGATGGGGTTTTTTACATTCAATAAATAAATGGATATAAATGAATCACACAATTTATATGAATTTTTTACATAAATTCTATTTGTATAACATTATTTTCATTTCCAATTATCTCACTTTATTGTCGGCTGATTGTCAGAATTTGAAAAAGTAATTCTTCGAGTTATTATTTTAGTCATCATTGGATAACATTGTCAATTTCTTATTTTTCTAGTTTACATATAACAAGAAATATGTTTTATTGTTTTATCATAAATTAAAAAAAAAAAAAAAAAAAAAAAGGAAGAAGAAGAGAAAGTTTCAGTGCCGTTTGGTAAGTTTTTTACTTTTTTTTTTAATAGAAAATAGTAAATATGCTTATGCTTATTTTTTATAAGAAATGAAAGCAAAACACATTTGGTACAACATGCATAATTTCAATTTTGAAAGCAAGTGATTTTTGGGCAGTGCAAAGTGATGGTCAAAAGTGATTGCCGACAATTCAAAATGATAGTTGTCGTCCACTGAAGGTGTTTTTTTGGCAAGAGGTGATTGCAAAACACCGAAGGTGGTTTTTGACCATGGGAGGTTGTTCAAGATGGTCACCGGAAGTGGATACTGACTGGTAAAAGTAGTTTCTAGAAAGAGGTAGTTGCCCGCCATTGAAGGTAGTTTCCGACAAGAAGTGGTTGCACTAATGAGAGATCATTGGCAATGGCTAGATGTGGTTATTGGTTACAGGAGTTGGTAGCCAATGGTAGACAGTGATGGCCAAAGGTAATTGTGTAGTCAAAGTGGTTTTCCAACAAGAAGTATAGGCTGAAGATGGAAAGTGGTTGGTGGTAGTCGGAGGTAGTTTCTAGCCTCAAGAGGTGATGCCGAAGATGGTTGCTAAATGAGGTCAATGGCGACGGTAATGGTGATGAGTGATGGGTGGTGTCTAGGATAAGAGAAAAAGAAAAGGATGAACATTTTACCCCCTAATCTAATAATTCAAAATGAATTCAAATAGAAGGACAATAAGAACTTTAGGGAATCAAAATTTTGGGCACTCATGTATTTATAGTTAGTGATAGGAATAATTTTGTTCATAAAAAAAATCTATGTATTTATTATTATTTTTTTATCTTTCCACTTATATCGCAATTTCAAAAGATTTATCATTAAATTCTAATTAATATTACTAATTTTTACTGATTTGTTAAATATATTTTAATTTAAGAAAGTATGACAGCATCTTTCCAAATTCTCTAATTCTATTTTAATGTATGCTTAAATGTTACATGATAGTTTGAATTTCACAATTTTAAAATTCTTTAACAATTAAAATAGAAGGACAATAAAAATGGTTGATTTCACTTTATAGTCTTGAATTATTGTCAAATTATATATTTAGTACTTAAACTATTGATTGATTCTATTAAGTTCTTAAAATATATAAATCTAAATTTACATAATTCTTGAATTATCAATTGATTCTATTAAGTTATTAATTTAAAACACAATAAAATAATTTAGGTAAATTACATTGACACCCTCTGAGATTTATGTTTATTACAGTTCCCCCCTCACCTTTTGAAAATTACATCTCCCTCCCTGAGATTTAAAGTTTCATTACAGATTCCCCTCTCAGCAATTTAATTTTTTAAAATATCAATTTTTCCCTCACTAAGTCAATTACATTGACACCCCTCGCATTTTAGAAATTACAATCCCCTCCCTAAGGTTTAAAGTAGCATTACCAATTGCCCCCTCGGTTAGTATTAGTTGGAAAAAAAATTCATTGAAAAGAAAAATTAATTGAAAAAAAAAATTATTAGTAAAATTTTTAAATTTCTGTTTAAAAACCAATGTAAACTTATTTTTTGAATTTACGTTTTTTCCTCAAATTTATAAACTGAGACAATAATTTATAAACCAAAAAAAATTATCAAACAAGTTTTTATGACAGTTTTTAAAATTTTTGTAAATATAAATTAAAAACTGAAAATGAAATGGTTACCAAACAGGCCTCAGATGGTAAAAATATCGTAAAATTAACAAATAATTAAATAAGTTACCAACGTAAGAAATGACTTATTAAAAGATTCTTAGGCTATGTATGGTTTGATTTTTAGAATTTTTTTAAAAAAATTAAAAATTAATTTGGTTAAGAAATAAAAGATAAAAAATAATTATCATTTTTATATAATTTTTTTTTCAAATAAATTTTTTCCAAATAATTTTTTTTCCAATTAATTTTTTTTTTCAATGAATTTTTTTTCCAACTAATACTAACCGAGGGAGCAATTGGTAATGTTACTTTAAACCTTAGAAAGGGGATTGTAATTTTTAAAATGTGAGAGGTGTCAATATAATTTACCCAGTGAAGGCAAAATTGGTATTTAAAAAAATTAAATTACTGAGGGGGGAATCTGTAATGAAACTTTAAACCTTAGGGAGGGAGATGTAATTTCCAAAAGGTGAGGAGGAAATTATAATAAACATAAACCTCAGAAGGTGTCAGTGTAATTTACCCAAATAATTTTTAAAGATAAACTTAAATAATATCTTAATTAGGTAATCTGATACTCATTAGAATACAATAAAATAATTTTTAAAGACAAACTTCAATAAAATCTTAATTAGGTAAGGTTTTTTACTGATTTATAGTAATTATAAACTTATGTATTTGTTTTATAATTATTTTAGAAACTAAATATGTTTAAATTAAATACTTTAGGGACATAATAAATTGAAGGATTAATTACCTAAAAGTCCTATCTACATATTTGGTGATAGTTTAGGTCCTGTCAAAAAGTTTTTGAACCAATAAGTCTCATTCACAGGTAAAAAGACGTTTTGCCTTTTAATCCAAAAACTGAGAATATTCTCAATTTCAAAACTAAGAATGTTCTCAATTTATAATTATCAAAACTAAGAAATTTCTCAATTTTTTTTTCTGGTATGAACTAAGAATATTATCAAAACTAAGAAATTGATAATTATCAATTTTAAGAAATTTCTCAATTTTTTTCATGATTAAAATTGAGAATATTATAAACTGAGAATGTTCTCAATTTCAAAAAACTCTAGATCTCTCTCTCTCTAATGACAATGGCATCTGTAAACTTAGTGAAAATCGTGACCTTACAATCAATGGACTCATCGCCTTCCGAATGAGTCTTTGACGCTGGCTCTGAGTCCTCATCTTCTAGTGGACTCTCATAAGCAACAGCTGCAGATCCACTTAATTCTTCACCCAACCCTCCTAGAGACCTTGAATTTCAGGTGGTGACGAGGCAGATCGGTGGCGATGGAAAGAGGTAGATTTGTTCAGAGACAAATCAACAACAACCTCAACCTTACATGCGAGCCACTCACGGATTTGAGTTCTTCATCTTCATCGACGACAACGACACCACAGATCTGAGTAGGGGAAGGAGGCGGTGGTTCTGGTGGCGGAGCTAGATTTCCAACAATGGAGCTTCGTCGAGGACGTCGATAGAGGACTTGAGGATAGAAGAGAAAAGGAAGGCGACATCAAGATAGCTTACCTGGAGTTTGTTGAAGGGGCAAATTGGTCTATTAAAAATTAATGGGACTTGAAAGAGCAAATAATTTTATCTAGGATTTAATGGATTATAAGTTCACAAAATGGGACTCGTATGTAAATGACCCTAAATTGAATTGATAGTTTAAGAATTAAGTAGATTTTACTTTATATATTTTAGGATTTAGTAGACTTCATTGATAGTTTAAAAACTAAGGGGATATTTGACAAATTAGAATTTTAGCCAAAAAAATAAAAAAAATACTAAAAAAAAATAGAAAGTCATATTAAAAACTCAAAAATTTCCTTCTATATATTCTCTAAAGTATGTTTTTTTTTTCAATTTTTTTTCATATGTATAAAAAGTCAAAGAATCATTTTTATACACTTTAATTTTTTTCACATCATATTTTAATTAATAAATTAAAGGTCACAAAATATCACTTTTCAAATTAAAACTAAATAGAAAATTTAATAATAATTAAAGAGTAGAAAGTGAAATTAACCCAATAAAAATTTTAGAAAAAAATATTTTGGAGAAATTACAAAAAAATCTCCAAGGTTTGACCATTGTATCAAAACAAACCCAGAGTTTTTAATTTAATCAATTTAAATTTTAATCTTTTAATTTAAATTCTATCTAAATCATTTGTCTATTTTCATTAAGTAAAATTGACGAAAACTTTGTATTTTAATTACTCCTATTAAACTCAACGAAAAATGACACTTTAGACATTTTATGTACGTTTATATTGATTTTAATGATTAAAATATAATTTTTTATTCCATTTAACTTAACAAAAATAAATTGATAATTTAAATTAAAAAATTTAAAAATTAAAACTTTAAAGTTTATATTAATAAAATTAAAAATTAAAAATTAAAAATTATTTTGTTATAAATATGAAATCTTAAATATTTTTTTTTAATTTTATAATTTGCCCGAATATTTTTGGCACTTATCACACTAGCACCAAGTAGAAGAGTGATAAGCTCCAACACACCGCCGCTCTAGTCCCCTTTCAGATTCTGAAAATTGGAGCACAAATTCTTATTTAAAAGGAGGAGCAACTTACCAAATACATATATAATATATATATGATATGAAATGGATATAGTGACTTTCGGAGTTATAATCGGCATAATCGTTCTCTTCTTCGGCGCTGTTTGCTTCATCACCATTGAAGGCACTTGCAAGCGCCGTCCTTCCTAGTCCCAATCCAAACAGCTCCTTCGAAAACTCATTTAAGTCTTCAATAACCCCCCAAAATGGCGATTCACAACACTCAGATCTGTTCAATGTTGGTTCTTGTGGTTTTGGGAATTGGGTTTTGCTCAAATCTGGGTTTTGGGCACGAGGGTCATAGTTCTGGATCCAGTGAATCTGCGGTCCATGATGATCATGCTCATCACCACTGTGATCACGGACACGGTCACCACCATCACCATCATGATCATCATTCTGAGGAGAGGATGGTTGAATCGAAGAAGCTACTACCGGAGGAATTGGCTGAGGAGGAGGATCTGAAGCTGTACGGATTTGGGTCCCACCACAGTCACCATCATCACCATGATCATGATCATCATCACGAGCATGGTGCTTCGGAGCTTTCTGGTGCCGGTAATTGTTGACATTTTCATTTCAGCTTCGCGTTTCTGTTGAAAAAAAAGTGTTTTTGTTTTGTTTTGGGTTGATTGAGAATTTTGCCTGCTGTCAATGCATTGATGTTAGGAGAATTTATTATATATGTTTATATATCTATTGTAGGAAATTGTTTGATATATAGTATTCAGTAGCTCCCTCTTTTTTGGAACTATTAGATTTAGAAAAAGTTGATAGGACATCAAGCAATTATATGGCAAAAATGGCTGCATATTTTTATAGATTTGATTTATAGTTTAGTTGTGTGAGTCAAAAGACTGGAAAACATGGGGGCTGGAAAATAGCCAAAAGAGACTTGATCTTCAAACACTAGAGGGTTCATGTATATTAGACTGATTGGAAATTTATTTCTTTTAGTTTGACATGTTACTAAATAAGAACTAAATTGGGAATTATGTGGTTGATGGAGACAAGTGGCAATAACCTTTTAAGGTGTACAAGGGGTGTGGAAGAGATGCTTTCAAGAACCAAGCTTTGATTTGGCATGCATTGGATGATGCACAATCTAAATGAGACCTTGGATAATGATGCTTAGTGTTAGGGTCTTGTCCTATCTTAGTTTTTAAATTTGCTGGAATGCATGGTAGGGGTTACATATGGGTCGTGGTATGTGCCAAGTTATCTATTTAGGGTTTTTATTTGTAGACATTATTTGATTTAAGATAAGTTTTTGGAGTCAAAACTAAGTTTCCGTATTAGAAACTCTAGTGTTATTAAAGGTGATAGGTGCACTAAAGCGCCAAGGTTTCTTAGGGCTTAGGTGCAAGGCGCAAGGCGAGACACGGGCTTCACCGAAATGAGGCTCATGTTGACAATAAAAAATAGATAATTTAATATAAGAAAATAATTCAAGGTTCAACATAAGTAAAATGTAATATTGAATTTTTAAAACACAAATACCAACAAATACTAATATTTTATCATAGACAAACAATTCAAGGTTGCATACAAACACAATCATTTAACTCATAAATTATAAACATTTGAAAATACCAACAAAATGGAAGTGTCTCATAAGATAAGAATAGAGAAGGAGGAGATTGAGGAGATGAAGAAGATGAATAACAATAACTGTTAGTTTGGTCAAAGAGAAGGCTCTATTGAACCAATGCCTTTGTATAGTTAGATTTCAAAAAGTGTTGGGTTATAATGTATGTTTAAGGGTTTAATCTCTTGTAGTAGCATGTAAACAAAAAAATAATGAGATTAGGTGAAATTAAAGGTAGTAATTGTAATAAACAAACATTTTCAAAGAAGTTCACAAGTTGTGCGCCTTGAGCTTAAGCCCGAAGTGCATGCTTCATGTGCCTTTATGGGGCCTATTTTACATTGCCTGGCTTGAGATGTTTTGAAGCACACTGATTGCATCTTGATAAGCCTTGGGCCTAGGCGCACTTTTAATAACATTAACCTTATTCCTATTAATTTGGGATTGCTTATGTATACAAAAATTATGTAATTGCTTCTAATAGAGAACATTTTTGGAGAGGGTTTTTCTAGCAAAATATACTTGTTTGAAATCCTGTGATGCAATCCGACAATAAGAATTATGCTAAAGGGTTTTAGAAGTGGTTTCTAGAATTAGTTTCTGCCTTTTTTTTTACTCGTTTAATTATATATATATATATATATTTTCTAAACATTAAAGCAATGACATGTCTGACCAGTTATGTTTTTATGAAATTTAATCTATTTCATTTTTTTGTTGCATTTTATAGGTCTTTGGATTTATGCGATGGGATGCTCACTGTTGGTGAGCATGGCTTCCCTCATTTGCTTGATAATTTTGCCTATAATATTTAGTAAGTTGTTTAGCTGTATACATTGACGTATTTTCTGGACTTCATCAGTTGTTTTTGCTAAGTTCATTCTTGTTTTCTATTGAAGATGCCTGTCTCCATATACCAATTTTAACTTTTCTGGTTTGTTTCAGTACAAGGAAAACCATCAAAGGCAGTTGTGGACTCATTGGCTTTGTTTGGGGTCTGATTCTTCCTGCCTTTTATTTTATTTTATTTATTTGTAATTTTTTATAATTTTTTTTTTCATGTTCTTTGAGTTGATGGCTCTGAATTGCTGTTTTCTTCTATGTTTTTGGCTGTTACATCTGTTGAGTACATGGATTTTTTTATTTTTTATTTTTTTCTATTTTGTTCAAGAAGCTATCTGAATTGCTTGATTTTTTTGTCACTTCAATAATTACGATGATGGTTTACTTTCTAATTTGTGACTACTACTTGGATTACTAAATGTGCTAATGCTTCAATTAGTTGTACTACTACGTAAGCTTTGGATATCCAGTATTCAATGTTGCAACAAAATTTGTCCATAGCTAATCCAGAAAAGGTTGGATGACTTTCACACTTTGATTGTTAGTTTTTAATTTCATCTATTTAAAATTTGTTGTTATTACAGTCTTGTTTCTGTTACTATTATTATTTTTTGTTTATTTTATTGGGGAGAATCGTAGGATGTTACTTTCACTGGATAAGATATTTAATGTTTTTACAAGCTAAGTTTTTGGATTTGTGCTGTATGGTGTATATATTAGTGATGCAATATATAGAGGTGTCGCTATGTACTTGAGATGATTGTTTTGAGGCACTGCTTTTACTTGAACTACTGCACCCAACTGTTTCTGAAGTGGACCCTGCTTATATTGGCACATATTTGGGAAATATACATTAGAATTGGCTGAAACTTGGATAAAGATGCAGGGTAGATGGTTGTCCTGACTGCAAGGAAGAACACTATCTAGAATATGAACCTTGGAAGGAAGATACCAATCAAACTGATCACAAGAATACCAGTCACGGTACCTAGTAGCCAGAGAAGAATCTCCTCTAGTGATTTGATAAAAGTAATATGAATAGCATTCCAATGGATATAACACCATAGTTGCATCAAGCAACAATATCAGTGTCCTTATGATTTACATCTTTGTGTTTGTTTCAAGGAACCTGGTGGAAAGATTGAAATGCATTATTGATTAGTTCAGATGTTGGTATCCCAGTGGAGGTGGTTGCAAGTTGAGTTAGTTCCTAAAGAAGTGAATTTTGTTTTTGTTTTTATTGTTTTTGGCCTTTATATCCTTTCTCTTGGCACATTTAATTGGCTTTTGTAATCTATCTCAGAATTTTCATCTTTATTTGACCTTATACCTGTCAAATTCTTGAATTATTCCCCTTTCAATAAGAAAAAATAGAAAAAAGAAATCTGAACTTTCTTGGAAGGCTGACTTCTGTAGAATTACTGAATGTATGAGCTGATTTTAATTGCTGTTGGGATTGATGCCTTCTACTTGTCAAGAAAGTTTGGTTGGCGACAAGTGGGAATTGCCATTGACAAGGGGGCAATGCAATGGCAATTCACACCCCCCACAAGCGCCCCCTCCCCCCCCCCCCCCCCCCCCCCCCCCCCCCAATCTCGATGTAATTTTTATTTAGTTACTAGTTGGT
The DNA here is from genome assembly GCA_036172215.1 of Camellia granthamiana. Classification (NCBI taxonomy): domain Eukaryota; kingdom Viridiplantae; phylum Streptophyta; class Magnoliopsida; order Ericales; family Theaceae; genus Camellia; species Camellia granthamiana. Next base: position 104,672,488 of record CM069913.1, read on the forward strand.
TGTTGAGCAAATGGAGGAGTAAAGATTGCATTGCCTTTCGTTGGATGAAATGACACATCTGTAGGGATTTGTTTCTTCAGTTTCTTTGTTATGAGGCTGCTTACCTCTATGATTTTTTTTGCTATTTGCAGGCTGGAGCTATGTTAGGTGATGCTTTTCTTCACCAATTGCCACATGCTTTTGGTATGCAATGGGTCTGATGTCATTCTTTGGTACTTTAATGATGCTTAGTTTTTTTATTATGTATATATTATTTATGTTTTATATGTAGTTCTGATTCTTGAATTTCTATCTATCATCATTACCACTAAACAGCTTTGGCTGTTATTATATCAGAAGAAAATTTAAAAACATATGGTTACTATTGGGATAAGACTGATTTCATTGATGAAGGAACCATGCTTTCCTCCTTTTAGGAGTGGTGCTCTTGTTTTAACCCCTTGCCCAGTGTCAATTTCTGAGAGAGATGATTGACTTGGTGTTAGGGATGAACCTATTATACCTGGTGAGAGTTTTAAGGCCATTAATCCTTGTTTTTCCGAGCCTGATACTATGGCAGTATGTCATAAATTAAATGTTTGAGATGGTAAATTGTCTGATCATGGAAGCGAGGGGGTTTAGTCTTCCAGGGGTAGAAATCTTAATGAAAATGTCAAATGGTTGATTGAGTTAAAGAGGAATACATCTTCCCCCCTTCATGAGGTTGGGGGTAGGGTGTTCTGTTAAGTCAAGTACTGGACATAATGGGTTTGTCTTTGGTGAAGTGAAGTGAAGTAGGTGAGAGGATGGATTAAAAGGGGAATATATCAGAACGGGGGAGAAATAGGAGAATTAAGGGTAATTGTAGGAAGGGGATTGGGAATTGAGGAATTTGGTTCATGGAATTAATATGATGGTCCAGCAAGTGAGATCATGGATAGAAGTGGTTCTAAAATGAATATTATAAGTTGAAACGTGAGTGGACAACTATCCAAGAACAGGAGAAGTGTGGTAAAGGAGGTTTTGATTAGGAATAACGTAGACATTGTAATTCTTCAAGAAACAAAAATAGAAAAATTCAGTGGAAAGTTGATTAAGAGCATTTTCGGGGTTACGTATAGGAATTGGGCTTCCTTACCTTCTTGTGGAAGATCTGCTTGGGGAGAGGTGTTGATAATTTGGGAAGAGAGAGTGATTAGTGAGTGTGAAGTAGTTGTTGGGGAGTTTTCAGTGGCCAGTCGGTTTAGGATACAGGAATAATGATAATAGTGAGTAGTGGGCAGGTTCAAAATTGGGAGGTTGGACAGTTGTTAGACTTATTGACTTTTCTTTATGGGGTGCAAGTTGGAGGTAAGGAGGAGGATGTTTTGGTCTGGGAAGGGCCGGGTTCTAAAGGTGTTTTCTTAGTTTCTTCGTTCTATTGGGATTTGTGTGGTGGTGTCGTGGGGGAGTTCCTTTGGTGTCGGATATGGGTCACAAGTGTTCCATCTAAGGTGGCTTTTTTTTGTGTGGACAGCGGCTTATGATAGGATTCTAACTATTGATAATTTGGTATGTTTTGGTCATTTGGTGTTGTATGTGCTATGGTGATGCAGAGTTAGTGAATCATCTGCTTGTTTAGTGTCTGGTGGCTTACCGTTTGTGGGCTTTTATTTTTACTACTTTTGGGGTGCAGTGGATGCAACTGAAGGGGGTATTGGAGGTCCTATGGAGTTGGGCGGGAGTTGGGTAAGGAGGAGGCGTCGGAAGGCCTTGGGCTATGGCTCCTTTGTGTTTAATGTGGTTGTTTTGGTTGGAGCGGAATCGTCGTATTTTTCAAGAGGTTGCTTGGTCGGTGCCATGGTTAGAGAGGAGGTTTCTCCAAGTGTTGTGTGGTTGGGTGTCTGGGCGGGTGGACTTAGACTTGTTTACCTTTTTAGATTTCATAGATGATGATGAGATTGGTTGAGATGTTTTGGGTCCAGTTCTTGTTTAGATTTTGTTGATATGATTGTTTGTGATGTCTTTTTTGTTTGGGAGTTCTGTCTTGTATTTTTTAGCATCTCCTTGATTCTTTAGTTTATCAATTAAGTTTTATTTATCAAAAAAAAAAGAAGTGAGTGGTGGCTTGTGGGAGTTGTTTGGTTTGTTTGGGGTTTGATATCCAAATTGGTGTGTTGGTAGTGACTTTAATGTAATCAAAGCAGTTTCCAGAATGCTGAAGGGGGATGGACTCACTAGGAGCATGAAGGACTTTGATGCGTTTATGAGAGAGTAGGAATAGGTCTATCCTCCATTGTCAAATGCTAGTTTCACCTGTAGGCTAATTTTGTGTTTAATAGTCTGGATAGATTTTTGTATTCTTTAGGTTGGGAAGAGAGATTCCCTAGTATCAGACAAGAGGTGCTTCTGAGAGCAATGTTTGATCATTATCCAGGGGTCTTAGAAAGCCGTCCTATCAATTGGGGACCCACTCCTTTTAGGTTTGTGAATATGTTAGATTATCACTTGTTTAAGAAATGTTACTAGGAATGGTGGGAAAGTTGTAGACCTCACGGGGTGGGGGAGTTTCAAATTCATGAAGAAACTAAAGTTTATTAAATAGTACTTGAAAATTTGGAACAAAAGTTTTTGGAGACTTGAAAGAGACTACAAAATAAAATTTTGGTTAGGATCAATGAGTTGGACAGTCTTGAGATAAGTGGTGGTCTTTTTGAATCTCTTTTTGAAAGTAAGTTTGAGGAGGTGGTCTTTAGAGAAGAAATTTCTGTGGCTAAAAAATCTAAAGCTTAATGAATGGCTTGAGGAATGGGATAATAATTTCAAATTATTTTGCGAGGTTGCAACTGGAGGTCAAATCATTAATCATGTTTTCCTTTTTATTCAAGATTGTATTCTTTTGAGGGAGGGGTGAGTAGGATGAGATTAGAATGGTTGGAATCGTCCCCCATTGATTCAGAGAAGGTTACTTGGTTGAAAAGGCTTTTTGATGTTTGGAAATAGGAAGGTGATTTTAAAGTGTAAAAGAGATGGGTCCCTAGGGCTTAATGTGTGTTTTTTTTTTTTTTTAAATTTATTTATGACCACTTTTTACGTTTGTTGGGATATTGTTAATTTTGATTTGTTGAAAGTTTTTAATGAATTTTTTGAGAAAGGAGTTGTTGATGCTTGTGCAAATGCTCCATTTATATGTTTGATTCCGAATAAAGAGAATTCTTTAAGAATAGGTGATTTTTGACCTATTTGTTATTTACTTATTTGTGTAGAAGTTTCGAAAATTTTATCTCTGTCATCGAGATTGGTTTTGGGGGACTTCATTCCTCTTCTCAAGGTGCCTTTGTAGAGCGGTGTTAAATATTAAATGTTGTAACGTATCAAATTTTATTGCTCGAATCCATTACCATATCCCTTTAATTAAGTCCATTTCCAAGATAATGAGCAAGAATAAAATAAATGAAATAATCAAGGTTCTCTCTTTCGTATGAATACACAATGATGACAAGTCCAATACAATTAAATTATAACAGCGCCCTTAGGCTCACATCGAAAATAATGTGAATGAAATAGGAGTGAATAACCCTCTTTACAATGAATTGGCACTCCGCCTAAGGTAATAGGCCCTGTGGCCAACAATCATGGAGACTTTAAGTCTTGTACAAATCTTTTGAACTTCACACCTGAAAATAATCAACAACGTGAGATGAACATGAATCTCCAGTAGGAATCTCAATGATTCTAAACAATAACAATATATGGATAGCTATGATCATGAACACTACAAGTCATAATTATGTGTGTAATGTGACTTTTTATACCCAAACAAACATACATATCTTTTCTCAAAAGAAACATTCTTTATCATTTCTAGAAAAAAAAAAAAAAAAAACAAACTCATTTTATTTATTTTTATTTTTTATCTTGGTAGTTCGCCATTTTCAATTCTAAACAATTTCCAAACCTAATCACATCTCTTGTACTCCCAATAATTTCATCATATTATTTATTTTCAAAATCAATCCACTGTTTGTTCGTTGTATTTTTGTGATACTCACTTGTATCAAACAATACTCACATTGTTCCGAATTCAATATCCACTTCATAGCACAACTCCAACTATATTATCGATATTTATTTTCATCAAAAATTATCTCTATAGATATACACACTTTAGCAATAAAATCTCATGATAAAATAAACAACTAGGGTCTCATCAAGCCCTGCATCACCACCGTGATGTCATCAAGCCCCATGTCTGCTTGCTTTACCGGTTGCTAGCTGGAATGAACGCATTACATCTATATAGCACAACCTGCTTTACCGGGTGCTAACCGGAAGGAACACATTACCTCTATATAGCACATCAACCCACTTTACCGGTTGCTAGCCAAAAGAATAGTGTTACCTCTATATGGCACAATCACATTTCACAACACATGCATCTCAATTTCCTTCCATTCATTCTCATCTGATTAATTAATTACAAAGTTAACCAACAATGCATAAGGTTTCAGTTCAACCTATTTCAATCGATTCTACAACAAGCAATACCATCCTTCCCCGATGGCCAGAGACAACTTCTGTGCAATAAAGACTCAACTCTCACATTAAAACAAAATAATTCTCGTAGCAATTTCATACTTGATTTCATCATTTCCAATCACCAATAGTTTTCGTCATAAATCAAATTCAAGACCATTACATATTTCTCTTCCTCTTCCAATTTCATGATACAAGTTTCCCAACTATTACTTAGAGAATCATTTATCTTTCCTTTGTCTATTATATTCCACTTTTCAATAATTTTGATTTCATTATTTCAATTTCTCAACAAGCTTGATATATTGCCACTACATGACAACCTATCCATTTCAATTTCACAATAATGGATTTACAATGATCGACACAGGCTCCATCAATTTACCTCATTCTCAAAGTTGTTATGTAGACAACTAAGATTAGGACTTTCTACTTAAATCACAATTCATATTCTAATTGCATAATAGTCTCAATAATTATGTAATTACCAACTCTTCTCTATCATCATGAATATTCAATTAAAAATGAGGGCTTTATGTTCAGTCATCATAAACATGTATTATTATCTTCCAATTTCATAACCAACAATAAAACATTAGATTAACTCTTAAAATCCAAAACCCTAACTCTAAACCCACATGCATTTCGAAAATCTCTACACAATTGTGTCTTAATGCAATAGGAAAATACCACATGTCTATCTATAGCAAAGTATTGAAAAAAAAGCAAAGAATCTCTACCTTTAGAAGAGAAGAGAAAAAACCCAAAATCGACCTTGTCGGAATTTGATCTCCACTAGTCAAAAAGTAGCCCTCAAGATGCTCGTCATTGGTCCAAAGGACTAGTGTCAATATGTTGTTTGATTTTTAATAGATCAAAGAAAATGTGAGGGTTGGTGGGTTTGTGTAGAGAGAAGGTCGAGAAAATAAGAAAATAAATTTTAGAGAGAGAGAGAGAAGTGAGTTCAAATCAGTGTTATTAAAAGCACGCCTCAGCAGGCGCCTAGGCCTAAGTCCCATCCAGGCCCAAGGTTGCGCCTTGTAGTGTTCTAGGCTAGGCGACTTTGATAAGGCACATCCAGGCCCAGGTTTGCCCCTTGTAGTGTTCCAACCCAAGCAACTTCGAGAAGGCGCCTGATTGGTCTAAGGCACAATAAGGCCCAAGGTTTGCGTCTTGAGTGCTTTTTTTATTGTTGCTTTAATTGGTTTTGTTTAAAATCTGACCATTGATTTAATGTGGTGCAGTTACAGAAGATTCCTACTCTTATTACAGATGCCAATACGTTGGATATTCAATCCCAAATCAATGATAGAAGAAAAATTAGCCCTAATTTCTAATCTCCGAAGAACACTAAATGTTTAACATTTCATTTTGTTTATGTTGAACCCTAAACTATTTACTTATATTAAATTATATATATTTTTCCGTTACTAAGTGCGCCTCACTTCATTGAAACTTGCGCCTCGCCTTGTGCCTTAAGCCTAGTCCGCAGGAGGCCTTGGTGCGTTGGTGCGCCTATCGCCTTTAATAACATAGGTTCAAATGAGGGGAAAATGGGTTTTTGACTAAAAAATAGCTGCAAACGCAGATTTTGAGGCTGTCAAACACGCTTGGCCGCACATGCAAAGCCTCCTTGCGCACGTGCGAGATATCCCCACCGCACGTGCGGTTTCACACATCACAAAATCTCCTTCAATCCCCTTCTCTGCACATGCAACCCCCTACTCCGCACGTGCGGTCTCATACCCTACATGTGCGGCCTCATACCTTGCACGTGCGGTCCACCTGATCTAGCCCAAACCTCAAGGTGATTCCATGTCTCCATTTTCCGTCCTTGCGCCCGAGACTCGAAAAATTTTAACTTGCTACACCACAGGACACCCAGAACTTCAGAAAAAAAACAAATGAATCTGAAATGAGAGTTCAAGTCGGGTCAGTGACCCGGGACATCACAGTTGTTTTGGTAGCTAATGAGATGGTTGAGAAATACACATTACAAACATGGAGAGGGGTTATTTTAAGGCTGATTTTGAAGAAGTATATAATCATGTAAAGTGTTTTCTTTTTTTTTTTTTGGTCATGCAAAAGAAATGATTTGGTGAGAGATGGAGAAAGTGGGATGTCCATGTGTAATTTTTTTTAGTAATATTGAATAGTAAAGCATGTGATACTTTTTAACACTACTAGGGGTCTTAGGCATGATGATTCTTTGTCTCTATTTTTATTTACTGTAGAGGGTTTTGGGGAGGTTGGTTGTTTGGTCTTAGGAGGTGGGTTTAATGGAGAAGTTTGTGATAGGTTGGTTTAGGATTTTAGTTTTTCTCCTACAATTTGCAGAAGATACTATATTTTTCTTTTTTTAGAATTTCACCGACAGTTTTGTAGCATGTTTTAATTGTTTCTAGTCATAATATGTTGTTGTACAATTATGTTATATTTTGTAGGTGGTGAACACTCCCATTCACACGATCATGATGTGGACCATGCTCATTTTGGACATGAGCATTCACATTCTCCTAAACATGCACATACCTTAAAAGATCTTTCTGTTGGTTTGTCCGTTTTGGGTAAGTTGAGAAACATGCAACATGCATACACTATTTGTTAATCTCAGTCAGATGCTTTCTTGTTTTACAATATATATGTATGCATTGTGCACATGCAACAATGATCTGTTTTATATATTCCTGTAATTTTGCCTCTAGTAATGTATAGAAAAAAAATTACTTTCTCGTCTCTCAAATTTGAAAATTAATAATTCTGAATAATAAATAATTATTAATGGTTAGCAAAGTAATTAACAAATTATAAATGCACATTTATTGATAATCCAAATGTGTCACTGGATTACATTGGACCGCATGAATGGTTCAAAAGCCTTGAACACACTGTTGATGGTTAAAAGAGTATCACCTTAAGAATATGAAAAGGCTGACAGAGTACATACACAGTGAAATTGAGAAAAAGTGGCCCTAGTTGATATATGGGAGTCAAGAAAAGTGATGTTAAGCATGTGTTTATTTTATCATTAAGGGTAACCCCAAGGGGTTGGGCTGGTAGTAAGGCCTTGGGTCTTGGCGGTGTGCTCCCTCCAAGGTTCAAGGATTGATACCTTTTAGGTGCTAACAATTCTTTGGGGCCATCAGACTGGGGGAAAACCCTTGAATTAATCGTGGTGCACTTGCAGGAAACTCCTTGCTGAGGGACTGTGCACTCCTAGAGAGTAGTCGAACTTTGATTCGGACACCCAGTGCCAATCAAAAACAAAAAAAATAAATAAATAAATAAAATCATTAAGGGTAGTTTAGTCATTGTTAGCCTTTAAGGTTTTACTTAGTTTTCTTGTATACATTTCTCCTGTTATCTTTCACTAATTAATTCAATAATACCATGGTTGAGGTTAACCTAGTTTTCATGGTATCAGAGCCAAGTTTGGATCCTAGGACACATCCTAGCTTGTTGTTCAACTAAAATTATGGATCTTAATCAAATATGCAAACTACGATTCATCTAGCCAACCCCAAGTAGTTGGTGAAGATTTGTGTAGTTGAATTGATTTTATCTGTTTGTAAGTTTCTTTAACTTAAGGTAGTAATATACTTAGAAGGTGGCTGTGCATGAACAACTTGTTGAAGTGGTTGTGCATGAACCACTTGATGTTAGGTTTATTGCTTGTAAGCATCTTCTCCACTACTCGTCACTAAAATGGCTGTATTTGGCACTTGTTTGTCATTGAATGATTGCATGTAAGCCACTTGTCGCTTGTGATTGAGAGGCTATGTGTAGCCACTTTTCACGTAATTGTCATTGAGCTTGTTGCCTGTAAGCCACTTTTAAACTAATTTCCAGTAGTAGCCTTCTCTATTTTTAGGTGCTTCACTATAATGTAACCCATAAGCTAGTTAGTTTATATCAATTGGATTTTAAAGTTTTCATATTTCGGGAACCTAACAATGATTGCAAAAGATAGTGTTTTTGCTCTATTTTTCTCAATGGCTCAATCTAATAAATTTTCACATAAAAAATTACTCTCTCCTTCCCAAAATATTAGTCTTTTTCGGGGAATCTAACTTTTTTTGGTAGTACAATTATTACATTTCAAAATATTTTATTTTCCAAAACTACCCTTTGGTAGTACAATTATTACACTTCAAAAATATTAATGTTAATGAATTTAAAAGAAGGGTAAAATAAGAAATTCATGTTATTTTAATCCTTGATTTTTGAAAAGGGATTAATATTTTGGGACAACGAAAAATGGAATAAAGACTAATATTTTGGGACGGAAGGAGTATCAAATAAGTGAATGAAGGTTATTCAAATTCATGAGGGCATTGAGACAGCAATGTAATGAATTATTGCATTTCAATTTCAAAATAAGGCTTCATGAAGTGTAATATTTTTCATTCACTTTCCTAACGATTTATGTTTTTTAGTATTGTTTCTTAATATGATTTTCCTCAAGCACTTTGCAGATTGGATTTGCTACAACCTGAACTTTTATAGTGATATTTTTCTTGTCGCAGCTGGAATTGTACTCTTTCTTCTTGTAGAGAAAATTGTGAGGTATGTTGAAAAGAATTCTAAAGGAGCCAATGTGTGGAACCATACTCACCACCACCATCATCATAAGAACAGTAAAAAGTTGAAGGATGACAATGATGATGATGACAAGATTCAGCAGCAGTCTCTCAATGAAAAAAATGAATGTATATCAGAAATTTCATATCAAGGGAAGGTTTTAGATGAAGTGTCTGAAAAGCAAAATCAGCCTGAATCTCTTCGGAAGGTAAGATGAGTTACAATATTGTGATTTTTCCTGGCAGGTTATGATCAACTTTGAACTAGGTTGGTTTCTGAGCATTTCTTCATATGTGCACCTAGAATTATAGTCAAGCAGCAGCTGGGCTAGACTAGAATTGTTTTTGTTTTTTTGTAAAGAGTTGTCTCTAGCCATAAATGTATACAAACACATGCGACATATATCGATCTCTGATCTGTATTTGTGACATGCAAAAGGGATTGTTTCTTCTTCGTTCAGAATAAATTTTCCACAGTTCCTAATATCCTTGTGATAGAATATTCTAATAGCATGAAATGAAATGTGGTTTTCTGCTTTTCTTATTTTTATTTTTAATTTTAGTTTTCTGTTTGTTAAAGATCAAAAATAATGATTCAGACCTCGATAAGTTACTATTTTTAATTTTAGTTTTCTGTTTGTTAAAGATCAAAAATAATGATTCAGACCTCGATAAGTTACAAAGTTTTGTGGCAAAAAAAGTTGAGAACATAACACATTGAAAAACAAATGTAAATATCTAGTTGGATTGTTGTGCTAGTGCACAACAATTTCATATCAAATATGTTTTGTTGACTGAAATGTTATAACATTTGATGAAGTATCTTATTTCATGGATACGTAATCCTTTATCCAATCTTACCTTTTGGTTTGAGGAACCTGAATGGGAACATGGTGTGATTCAGATGTGTTGGGTAGTTCAAATCACGAGGGTGGTTCTCTTTTGATCAGGATATAACAATATATTAATATTATTAAAATGCATACATTTTTCATTAGACTCATAGATTTATTACCCTTTCAAGTATTTGGGAATGGTAGCATTCCTTATATTTGAACAAAACTTTATCATGTAAATTGGCAGGGCATTCAAGACGCCCACTAGCTTACTTGGTAAGAAAAGTGGTAATAATATCAAATGCTTGGATTCAAGATTCCAATAAAGCTAGGACTGTCTTTATTATTATTAAAATTATTACTGTGACTTGATTGTTATTGAAACTTACCTTTGATCCTCACTTTTGCAGAGAAAAACTGGCAGTGTTGCTGGAGAAGATAACATTTCAGATGCTCCAAATGGCTCCACTGACCATATAAAATCCGTGGTCGAAAAAGAACCTTCTCATTCTCCATCAAATCTTGTGTTTGGTTACCTTAACCTCTTCTCTGATGGTGTAGTATGTTTTTATTTTTATCTTTTATTATTATTAAATTAAAATTTCAATGGTAATGTTGTTTCTTTATGATTGGTGTTACTGTCCGTGAAGATAGATTTAATGGACACAAACATGCAAGGGTTTTACAATTCTATAGGGAAAATTTTACACTTTTAATTGATATATTTGACTGAAAACTGAAGCATTCAAATGTAACTTGTAACATTTCAGCACAATTTTACTGATGGGATGGCTTTGGGAAGTGCTTTCCTTCTTTATGGATCAGTTGGTGGGGTGGTCAAGAACTCTGTTTCTGCTTGCACATGAGCTTCCTCAAGAGGTTCGCTTTCTTCCTATTGTTCCTTCATTTTGAATGGAGATTTTAATAAAGAGTAGTGACTATATAATTTTATGTCATAATATTGATATCAATTTCATATTTTTTTGATCAACGATATCAATTTCATATAATAAGCTATTTTAGCAAGTTGATTCAAAAGATTCAGAAGGGATCTTCATGCGGTACAAGATTGTATTTGCTTATTATAAGTGCATATATATATCGGTTAATTTTGTGTTGTCACTTAATTGTTTTACCTACTAAAATTCTTTTCCCTGTTGACCGGGCTTTAGAAGGATGCAAGCATGCAAGTGCCTTGTTTTGTTTCCTATAAGAAAATGTGAGCTGATGGGTTATTTTACTCCATAACTAACTGCATATATTCTACTAGGCTTGATACTTAACCCCTCTGCATTGCAGCATCTGCTAAAATTCTACACTACGGGTAAAAGTGCAAAATGATTGGATCTATTAGATGAACGTCATTTCTAGGGCTAATCATGCAGTAGTCCCTATATGTTATCCTCTGTGTCATTTTGGTCATTGTAATTTCAATTAACTCAATTTTGCCTCTTAATTTTAAATTGTATCAATTAAGTCCAATCGAAAACGGTCATTACAATTTTTGACGGAAGCAATTTTCAGGGGCATAATGGTCAATTCAGCTGTTTATCTCTCTACCCTCCACAATTATTGTTTCTTTCTCCCCAACAACCCAGTGCAAACCATCACCACCTTCCATCATCAACGTCGGCTATTAGCAGTGGCTATCAACACCACCACCTTCGTTCATCACTGCTAGCAATCACCAGCATCCACCATCTTCCACCCTCCCAAACCACCACTTCTGCCACCCAAAACCTCTTCCACTCAACCCACTTCACTGTCATTGCCACCAACTACCATCAACCAGCCACAATCAACCATTGCTAAAGCCCCCCTTTTGCCATCCAAACCTTCCTCTACCAGCCCGAAACCCAACCCATCAACATCATCCAACTATCATCAGCAAGGAAAAAAAAAAAAAAATATCATTTAGCAATCTCACCTTCATCCACTGCCATCTCCATTAGCCATCAACAACCCTCCCAACCACCAGCAAACCCCCCCTCCACTACCCCATTACTGTGAAATACCTCATCTGCCAAATCACTCCCTCTCAACCACCAGCAAGGCCTCCTTTTTGCAAAACACCCCCTTTTGTCAAATTAATTTTACCCTCCACCATAAATCAACAAAAAAGAAAAGAGCGAAGATAGATAGGATGGAGGGGGAAGAGAAGAGAGAGGAATGAGAGGAAGGAGATCAATTGAGATTGCCTTTGATATTGTCATTGAAGATCTTCGCCTCTGCCTGGAGAGATTGCCACCTCTTCGTTGCGGCGTGCTCCTCCTTTGTTGCGTCCATCCTCAACCCCCTGTTCTCCATTGCTTGAAGCCCTTCTCCTTCCCTAACCCCACCAGCTGCCTCCTCTCTCTCTCTCTCTCTCTCTCTCTCTATATATATATATATATTATTAGTTTTGAATTAGTTAACTGAGTGTAATGGGTGCCTCTAAATGCACCCCATTATATCCCTAAATGAAATTACCAAAAAGCCCTAAACCTTACCCCCATCTTCTACCCTGGCTAGTTGGCACCACTAGCAGCTCCAACAGCCACCACACTCCCCTTATCACCCTCTCCAATTCTCACCCTACAGCCGCTTCCCACCCTACTCTGGCGATCCCCCATCCCTTTTCTCTCACCCAAACTTCCTCCCCCCCCCCCCCCCCCCCCCCCCAACTCTCCTCACCCAGATGTTACTGGCGCTGTCGCCAGCCAGTCACCCCAGAACCCTCCCTTGGCCTTGCTTTCTTTCCCCTCATTTGAAACCGTAGCTCATGATTCAGGCAACTAATTTCAAGCAAATTGTGATGGTTGGGATGTATACCATCGAATAATTGGTGGTGGTTAGGATGCAGATCCTGGTTCAATGATTAGGGAAGATCGCAAGGGGCCGTAGTGGTTATGACGGGTGGTGGGGAGGGAAATCGAGAGGGGAGGTAGGGAAGGGATAAATCGTTGGATCTGGGAGGAGGGAGGAGGAGGAGATCGCGAGCGGGGAGTTGGGAGAAAGGGAGATCATGATTGGGGAGGTGGGGTTCAGGGTTGCAATTTGACGGGGAAGGAAGGGGAGGTAGCGTCGGGCTGCAAGGAGGGAAGGGAAGGCAGCTGCGTGCTGCTGGAAGGGTGCTGTCAGAATAGATGGGCGGCGATGGTGGCGGCGCTGGAGGTGGGATAAAGTTGGTGTTAATTGGGATGCTCAAAGAAAAAGAACAAAATTGAATTCAGAGATTAGGGTGCTTAGAGAAATGGGATGGCCAACAACAAATTTGGGGTGCATTTAGAGGCACCCAAGTGTAATTCACTAAGCTGGATGGGTTATGGGTGAATAGACTATTTTACCCTTGAAACATGACGTGTGCCATTCACGGGTGACACAAAACTTGAAAGAAAGGAGAAATATCGAGTGAATTGAAATTACAGGACCAAATTGACACAAAGGGTAAACTATATAGACTATTGGTGTAATTTTTCCTTGTTTTTATGTGTACATGACAAGTGCAAAATGAACTGGACTTGGTACATTTTGTGTGGAGTTTGTGATCTTTACCTAGGAGATTCATAGTGTGATTAGCATGATATTAGAGACCTCATATTCGTCAACATGTTAACATAATTTATCTAAATAGCAAATATTTGATCTAAAATTTTGTTGACATATTTTTGTTGTGCGTCATTAAAGATTTGCCATGTTGCTGTAGTTATGTTTTGTCCTTATCAATGCCACATTAGAATTTAATCATATTTTGGGCAACACTAAATCTTATATTGTATTTTATCTTTCAATTTTTTTCTTTTTTCTTTTTTAATTAAAAATGTAATTTCTTTTGGAGCTATATCTTTTGTTAAACCTTCTTGTGCAGATAGGTGATTTTGGAATCTTGGTAAGATCTGGTTTCAGTGTCTCGAAAGCCCTTTTTTTCAATTTCCTCTCGGCACTGGTGGCACTAGCAGGAACAGCATTGGTTAGTGTTGTCTCAGGATGGCAAGTTGAATCCTCCCCCCTTTTTTTTAGTAGTCCCAAAATAATTGAAGAATTAATAAACACGTTTTGTGGTTATTGCCACACAGGCTTTAGTCATGGGCCAAGATCCAGGACAATCATCTTTGATTGAGGTAAAGAATCTTCAAGAAATGATCTGAGTAAGTTCATTTTGGTACTGAGGGTATCATATCCATTAGTAGTAATCCAAACACATTTTTGTTGTTTTTGTTTTTAGGGATTCACAGCAGGCGGGTTTGTGTACATTGCAGTTGCCGGAGTGTTGGCAGAAATGAACAACGGCAGCAGCTCAGCAATAAAAAGTACAGCATTCCAGTTAACCTCACTGATATCTGGAATGGCAGTTGCTCTTTGTATATCCCTTGTTGAATGAATTTAAAGCAGCTTCAAATCTATGTGTTTAAATTTGTAGTTTCAAAGATCAATAATGTAATTTAAGTTGTCAATCGACTATTGATTGGTATCAATTTTTGTTATTTTTCTAAATTTTGTACTGTGTCATGTACTTTTAGTAATAGAAAGATACAAATTAAAATATGAATTTGCTCATGGCACCGACCTATGCCATGAACCTAACTTTGGAGTAAACTTGGGCCATATAAACAATGTACTGTTAGACACACATCTGTTTTTGACACACAGGATGGGTACAGAACATAGTTTTATGCCGCTATGGTTTCAGTCAAAATGTCTTTCAAGGTTTTCTTATGTTTGATTGTGATTTTGAAACTAATGTGCTAGTAGTTGTATTGATGGTGGTGGTGGTGGGGCGATGGTGGTACTGTGGAAGCATTGGTAAGATATTCCATACAAAGCTTTTGTTTTTTTTATTTCTCAAGTAGAAAGTTTTTCAGCTTAAATAAGCTCAATGGAAAATATATTTCATGTTTTAAAATTAAATAATGTCTGCCATATAAGTAAGTTTAACCAAAAACGAAACGTTCACATTGAACACATTGTTCTATACAAAAAGTTTGTATAATTTTTTCTATTTGTATATTCATTACTCATTTCTTCAATGGCCCATTTTCCTCGTTTGCAAAATCTGTCTAAACTGGTAGGATATCAAAGGCAACATATCCACATAAATATCAGAATTTTTGCAGGAACTTTGATTGCCTGAATCGCTTTCCATAGCCTCAACAAACTGTTTTCCTCCGTAGCTCCAACCATAACCTCATATCCTCAACCAATATTATACACACTTTTCGCTGAGAACTGCCAAGTCCAATCGTCCGCTGCATTCATAATTGAGATAGATATGCTAACAATGATATCAGGTAGTACATTGCACAACATTTTCGTAATTGAGATATGTATGCTCACAATGATATCAGGTAGTAATTGAGATAGATATGCTCACAATGATATCAGGTAATATATTGCACAACATTTTCGTAATTGAGATATGTATGCTCACAATGATATCAGGTAGTTTATAGCACGGCATTGCAAAGTGTGGGTAAAAAGTGTACACAACCGACTCAAGCAACACCTTCCTTGCCAAAGATAAACATTTCTCTTCTTATCCTGGATGCCTCTGTTTAACCCTATCCGTGACAAATTTAAAGAGCTCCATCTTGGCCCCACCCATATGCGAAGGCAACCCCAAGTATCTTTGAACATAGTCGACAAACCTTCAATACAAATAAAAAAGAGAAACGGTGATAACAAATTCCCTTGTCTCAACAGCCTAGATGGAACAATGAACCCAGGTTTGTGCCCATAAATTAGCAAGGAATGAAATACAATAGAGATAAATTACATAATCAACCGGATCACTACGTTGCAAATCCCGACTTGCTCATAATAGCCACCAAAAGGCCATTCAACTCTATCATAGGCCTAGCTCATGTCAAGCTTAACAGCCATAGAACAAATTTTACCATACCTCTGATTTTTCAGATAGTGCATGATCTCTCGGGATAATAGAACAATTTCAACGAGACCTCTCATTTTTCTATTTGTATACCATTACTATTTGTTAATCATGATCACGATGATGAAAATTATGTTTTTAAAAGGACCACACTATGCCACATCATTCTATACAGAAAATTTCTATAATTTTTCTATCTGCATATCACTACTCAAACTATTAATGCATGGTGAATAAGTGATGCATCATGTATGCGAAGTATATAAAAAATGAAGGATATATTGTCAACTCAAATGCCCTGTCCCTCCCAGTTGAAGTGGTTGGCCATACCAAACACATAAATCTGCTTAAACCATGTAAATTTGGAGTCACAAACTCCACTCCTATTTTATATTTTGACAGTATCAAGTTATGGAATAATACTCCAATTTCCTCACAAATAGAAGTTATATATTACAGATAAGCACTCACAAACAATTATATTACATACAAGCACGCTTAACTAACAATTTCTAGTGCAATCAAATACTCAATCTCTAATTGGTATATTTTCTCTGATAGCACCTTTGAAAACACCATTTTTGTTTGATGCAGAAAAGAGGGAAGCCATAGCAAGACAATTTTCATCCTGAAACATATTATCAAACTGGTTTTACATTTTCAGCCAAAGATAAACAAGTTACTAGCTTAAATTAATAGCTAATTTTTAAAGTTTAATATTTTGCATTATAAAATTACATTGGTTTCTCAACATTCTATAACTTTTGTGTAACTCACTACTAATAATTTTAAAAATATATATTGTTCACAAGTGTATCATAATCATACCCGTATTCTATTTTTTTAGGTTTTATTGTATTGCCGTATCTGCATCGTATCATATCCGTATATCATGTCCGTCGTATCCATGCTTCCTAGTCTACGAGGAGGGCACCTCTACATAAAAGTAGGCACCCCTATGTGTGAGAGGTACGTGAATTTATGTGTTAATTTGAGTTATCGTTACTCTGTCGAAATATCTTGAGATATTAGTTTACTGACTTTATCATTGGAGTGCATGACCAACTGGGTTAGTTATTCTTCTAATTGTGCAAACATGGATCTAGGCAGCGTGTTCTATGGCTGTGTTTCTAGAATTCCAGGAGAAATATCTGAGTATTGGTTGTGTGATCAAATTTTAGCATACACATACTCCATACACTTTATTTTTGATAATTTTTTTATTTTTTCAAGATCCTTAATTTTTTGGGGGAATTACATGTAGATGGGAGAAGAGAAAAAACATTACAAACACATGGAGGGTGCAAGTGTGTCTGTGGTGGGGTGCAAATGAAAGACTGTGGGGGACACTTGCATCTAGGGGTGCAACTCGGGCGGGCTCAACCCGAGCAACCCGAGCCCAGCCCGAGTTTTTTTTGGGCTTGGGCAACTATATCTTGTAATCTGGACGAGCCTGGGCAGATTTTTGAGGCCCGAATTGTAATTCGGGCCGGGCTTGGACAGAACCAATGGCCAACCCGAGCAACCCGAACCCGAATTAAATTTAATATATTATATAAATTATATAATATATAATATATAATATATATATAATTTAATAAATTATATAATATATATAAATTAAGTAAAAGAGTTAGTCTTAATTTTTAATTTTTATTTTTTGGTGACCAGAAAATAACTTTAAATAATTCTCAATTCTTTGTTAATTATCAATTCTACCTACAGGTTTCAAAACAAATCTACCTACAAGTTTCTGGGCAATTCGGGCTAACCCGAGTTCAAAATACAAAGCTTGGGCCGGGCTTGGGCAGCAAAGCTCGGGTTCATGTTCGGGCTTGGGCGGGCTTGGGCACTGCTCTGGGCAATTCGGGTCGGGCTTGGGCAGACCTCCAACCCGACCGAATCCGCCCGAGTTGCACCCCTACTTGCATCCCTCCATGTGTGGGTAATTTCTTTCTCCTTCTCCCACCTCTATGCACTTTCTCCTAGTTTTTTTCCATACTTGAACACCTGGATATTGTTATCTAATACTTACATATTACATATACCAAAAATGTTTACAAAAATTAAAAAAATAAAATAAAAATGAAAATGAAATATGGAAAAACATAAAATGCTATATGCTCAATTAAATTAAAAAATAAAAAAATGAAATTGACGTGAAAGAAACTATTTTTATGTAATTGTAAATTAGAAATTTTAGTTGTTATATCATTCGAGAAAATCTAATATAAAAGTATATATATTTATCTTGTGTGCTAAATGTAAACACATATCTAAAATGTTATTGATACACGTAATAATGACACATATCTATTAGTTAATACTTTCAATAAAATATTAATAATAACACAATTAAGACACGACTTTAGTGCAATTCAAATGAGAACAACTCATTCACATAATTTCAACTATTTTTTTCTTTTAAATTTTAAAATTATTATTTTAATTTTTAAGATAAAATTTTTACTATTTATTTAAGGCTGTACAGTTTTATGCTAGTTTTTTTTATATATACACAAGATAGATTTCTTTTATTTGATGTAGGGTTGAATCCAGTAAGAGAAATATGACAGAGAAAAGAAAAGATTAAACATAAATGTGAAAAAGAACATACCTTTACAAGTTGGATCATTACACTTTGACTCAAAGGTCCACCGCAGATTTCCTAATCAGCGCTTTGAGCCAATTATTTCCAATGCTCTCTTGCTCTTCCTTAATTTTCCTGACAGATTCCACAACAGTGAAGCGACAATAGTTTACCTCAATCATCAGCAGAGTGAGTATATCCCCCAAACTAGATGGTATTTCCTTGAGATATATACACCGGTCCAACAACAAGTGTTGAAGGCTTGGAAAGTGACTAGAGCAGGTGATCCATTGCTCAACATCGAGGAGCTTCAGTTTCAAGAATTTGAGTCCCCCATCAGTTGTTGCCCATTGCCATCCCGAGGCTGCATCACGTTCTAATTTGAGAAGCTCAAGGTTAGGTAACAACATCCCAAGGACTGATATCTCCTCCCACTCTATCCTTGTAAGTTTCAAGGTGAGCCTTTTAACATTTGTAGGAAACTTGATCTCTCGGAAATTGGTTGGGAACGATAACTCATTCCGTAGCTTCAAAGTCTCAAGGTGTCTTAAACATTCTAGATTAGGAAACATGGAATTCCCTGAATCTGGCAACAGACGTCCACAAATTCCCAGCTTTGTGAGATAAGGAGTTCTTGCCAAAAAATCCTGAACAGATCCACATGGATCTAAGTTTGTGATGGTTCGTAGGTCTTTTAATACACGGGGATAGCTTTGAGCCACTGCTGCTTCTTCAGAACATAAAGACACATCAACTTTTGCTCCACTTTTAGCATAGAGATGCCTCAACTTTGGAATCTTCCAAACATTACATGGCAGAATAACCATTCTCCAATCTGTAGAAATAATAATAAGTGCATCTAGGTCTGAGAGATTGGATATTGATGGCGGTAATTCACAGGAATATTTCAAATGAATTGCCAAATACCTCAAATTAACAAGTTGTGTTAATTCTCTTGGAAAGAAGGCATTGTTATAGCATATTTCCAACACTCTAAGAAGTTTGAAGGTCCAACAAATAAACGAGCACATATCACCATACAGATTGTCGTCATAACTAATTATTTTCTCAAACTCATGTCTGAAGCACAATAATGATTGAACAACTGTTGGGGAATAAGACAGTAAGAGAATATGATCAAATCTTGGTACTAAGTAAGAAAGGATGCACAGGCAGCGTTGGTTATTTGTTTCATAATTACTTGAAGAAGAAGGAGAAGCGTCTTTATAATTGTGAGTCCACTGTAGGAAATTAATTTCCCTGGCTTTCTTCAAGCATAAATCGCGCAACAAATCATGCATACGACATGCTTTAATTCGACCATCAAACTTTTTTTGAGCAACAATTACTAGACTTCTCTGAATTAGATCCATTAAGTAATCCTCTGCTACTTCCTCCAAGCTTCTCTGCCAAATTTTTTGTATAAATCCCTCAGCTACCCACAAACAAATTAACTTCTGCACCGGGATTTCTTGGTCTTCTGGAAATGCTCCTAAATAGAGAAAGCATGGTTTCAAGTGGTGAGGCAAGTGATTGTAACTCAGTGCTAATGTGTCCAAGTATGGTTTGGATCACTAACAATGTATGAGCTTACACTTTGGGCAACTTGTTTCCACGACTCTTGTGTCTTGATGTTCTTTGCAAGAAGTCCTGCTATTATAACAATTGCAAGTGGAAGCCCCTCACATTTTTTCATTATTTGCTTCCCAATTTTAATCAGTTCTGGAGGGCAAGTTTCATTTTGAAACACCTTCCGTTGTAATAACTCCCAACTCTCTTCTTCAGTGAGAAAATGCAGACAATGAGGATGGCAATCAGGTGAGGCATGCATAGACCACTCTTTGAGCCGACTAGTGAACATAACTCTACTTCCATTGTTGTCATTGGGGAAATACGTTTTAAGATCGACCCAGGCACCAATATCCCATAAATCATCAATGACAATGAGATATCTCTTGCCTTTTAATTGCTTGTACAACTTTTCGCCTAGCTCCTCATTGCTCGTGTCTTTAATTTTATCAGTAAAGCCAACATCAACAGAACATAAAATGTCCAACAACATATCTGTTTTTCTGGGTAATTGAGAAGCATAGGTCCATGCACGAACATGAAAGTAGTGTGTGATATAAGGATCATTGTACAGTTTTGTGGCTAAAGTTGTCTTACCGAGTCCAGGCGTCCCAACAATTGATATCATTTGTAGCTGCTTCTTCCCTCCAGCAAGTAGCTCTTTTATAGTCAACGCCTCATCATCAAAGCCCACTGTAATTTCTTCATCTACCATGGTTCTGTTCTCCATTGACATTGACGGGACTCCAGCATTGAAAGACTGATCATCTTGTAGGAGTTGGATCTGATTTATCTGTTCATAAAACTGCAGCTTTTTTGCCTCAATCGTCTTAATCTCTTCCATGATATTTATGCCAATTAAAATATCAAAAAAACTGTCACCGTTGTTGTTGCTGTCCCTCTGCCCTGGAACTTCAACATCAAAAAAACGGATGAGTTGTCTTGTCTTGCAGATCACATAATAAATTTGCATCGGCAGGTTTTCAGCTTCATAGTTCAGCTCATGCTGCTGCTGCTTCTCATCCATATCCTTGAGAATGATTGCTAGGAATCTTAGCCGATTGTAAAAGAGTCGATATGATCAATCTGATCTGCGGTCAAATTGCACGCCTTACTGATCATTAGATCATTCAGTTTCTCAAAGACACAATAATTTTCACCCATCTCCCTCTCGAATCTCTCTCTCTGTTTCTCCAAGACAGAATATTGTTCACCCATTACCCTTTCCCTTTCCCTTTCCAAATCCCTCCCCAAATTCCCGCACAAAACATAGAGTTTATGTTTCTTCCAGACAGAAAACATCTCTTTCTGTTCCTCCAAGACAGAACAATTTTCACCCATAGCCCGATTTCGGTGCTCTGCCATCTCTCTCTCTTTCCATCTCTCTATCTTTCTTTCTCTTTCTCTTTCCATAGCCCGATTTCGGTGCTCTGCTATCTCTCTCAAGTTTTGTGTTCTGAAGACGGAGTTCAATCAGAAAAGACTTTTGTGGGTGTTTTGCAGGAAAAAACTGGTGATTGAGCAGAGAATCTTGAAATGGGTTGGTGGTGGTGTCGATCCCAAAAAAAAAGTGTAAAGAAAGATCTTTCAGAGTGAAGAAGCAGAAGGAGCAAGTGGCTTCTGGAGTTTGGATCCAAAAGGAAACATCATTGAAAGCAGAATTGCGATGCCAAAAGTATAATGTAAAGACACAACAAAAGGAAATTTCATTTGGCTCCTTAAATTTTTTACTTATATTTTAATTTAACTTTCAATCAATATTAATTTTACATTTAAATTTTTTAAATTTTGATTAATTTAACTCTTGCCGTCATATTGTGTCTACAATTAGATAAAATATGCTGATCCTTAAAAATCAATTTGCCCCTCAAATATAAAAAAAATAAAAAAAAATTAAATATTTAATAAATAAATTTTTATCTCAATAATGAAAAAATTCAATTTTAAATAATATATACTTTGTAAAAAATAATAAAAAATATAAAAATTCTCATTTAGAATTATCTTGAGACTATGAAGTATAGATAATTCGACAAACATATTGTGCCCGTACCGGGTACTTACCGATTTATGATATTTTTGCATACGTACCGAGTATATAAAATATGTACTCAAATTTTTCCTTTTTAATTTTTGGCGTACCCAAACACATCTAGTATATATCCAAGTCATGTCGTACCTCAATTGAAACAATATTTTCTTCTACTACAAAGATAAAAATCTTTTTACTAGACTTCTTTTATATTTTTAGTTTTGTGTCTAGTATAGTTTTAAAATTAAGTTATGGTTTGCAAATATAATGATATTTAATTTCGGTTTATTTTATACCTATACTTTTGACATTAAATGTCGATTGTGTCACGACCCAAACCCGCCCCTATAGGTTTAGCATCGTAATCGGCCAGTAATCTTGGGATTACCGAAGGCCTCTGAGACAAATTAACATAATATTAGGGGCTAGCGGAAACAAATAACAAATATACATCGTCCATTGAGCTGTGCAGGCGTATGTGAGACAGAAAAATTTTAAACTTTTTATATACATATATACACATCATCATATATGTACATATATAAGTTAGACAAAAGGGACTTAGCCTTATTCACACAATACACAAGGACTTGTCTAGCTGGACAGGAAAATAAAACTTGAACTTATGCACTTAGCCATAACCACTAGTCATGTACGGAACCTCCACGGGAGGCACATAAGTGGACTGTCAAGAACTGATTCCAAGCAGACGCCTCTAAGTTTGGTCATGCGCCTGATCACCTACATATATATATAAACAATGAGGTAGGGCCCAGTGAATAATAACAGAATAAAGGATTTAATGAATGATGTCCATCACAGAGTTATAAATCAAATTCTTATTAGAAACAGAGTCTTACGCATATTCAGATTCCAAATCAGAAACAGATTCATATACATATTCATAATCATTTCCATATTCAGATTTCGCATATAATCATACGTGGTACATCCATTGCCGTTAACAAATCCGATGACCCATAAAGGGATGGCCTTAAAGGCATTCCGATGACTCATGTGCACAGAGAGATTTCTGATGACCCATAAAGGGACCTGATGACCCATGAAGGGACCTGATGACCCATAAAGAGATCTGATGACCCATAAAGGGACGCATATCATATAAAGTTAAGGATGCCACGAATAACTTTCAGAATCTTGGACAATCATTCATTCATTCATTCAAAACATAGCGTAGCATTTCAGAAGACTAATCATTTTATGTCATAATGTTTAGAAAATATTTAACATTGAACATAATTTTACAAAGTTATTACTCACAGATAGTTGCAGAAGCAAATCAGACAGATCACAATTAGGCAGGCAATAGCGCGTGACCTACACAAGCACATAACATATACACTTTAAAATACAATATTACTTCCTTGATCAAACTTGACTTTCACTACAACAAAAAACACATTTGGCGACCCAAAAATTGGTCGCCAAAAGTACAAATTTTGTCGCCAAAAGAATCGGCGACAAATATACAATTTGTCGCCAAAGCCCTGTCACTAAAAGTATTGGCAACGAAATCAGAAATTGTCACCGTATGTAGACATTTAGCGACAAGCAAAATTAGTCACCAAAAATCATATATTTTGTCGCTATAAAATTACAATTTGTCGCTAAAAGGTTAAAATTTGGATAGGCTATGTAGTTTTAGCGACAAATAAATGCATCGCCAAAAGTACTATTTAACGACAAAATTGATTTGGTCGCTAAAAATCACGTTTTTAGCGACGAGTAAGTTTTGGTTGCTAAAAGTTCTTGGAATAACCATTAACTTTTAGCGACAAAAACAATATGTTGTCGCCAAATATATTAGCAGTGACCAAAATACCACCTGTCACTAAAAATTCAGTACACAAATTTTGATTTTAATAATTTTCCTGCTCAAAATAATCCAAAACACATGTTTTCCTGTGCACAATATATACACAAATGTAATGTAAATAATAATACACCTGTGCAAGACATTCATACTAATTCAAAATTAATAGCTATGAAAAATCCCAATAAACATAATTACTATTCTCTGACAATCTAAAACATGCATACCAAAGTACTTACAAACTACTAACATCAAACCCATAAATACATTACCAAATCCTATGTCAAAATATTTTCAAAAATACAAAACCAAATATTTTGATGCTAAACATTTAATCCATAAATCATTTACGAAAATCCTATGTCAAAATATTTTCAAAAACACAAAATCAAATCTTCTGATGCAGCCCGAACTGTTTTCCACCATTGCCAATCTGTCACATGAAAAAAAGAAAAAACAAATATTAGATTGACAAAAAAAAAAAAACCTCGATATGAATTTCACAATTTTGATTTCAATTTTGTAACGGGACGTCCAATCGGGTGTTGTTTGCTCATACAAGTCTATTTAGGCTTGAACAAGTTGTCCGTGCCAAGTTTCGGTGGTTTCAGTGGTCATTTTGCAATTTCGGCCCCCGAACGGGCCTTTTAAGTCCTGTGTTTTACATTTTTTCTTGTAATTTTCTAACCGAAAATCCAATCGAGGTCTCGTTTGTTCCTACAAGTCTATTTAGGTTTAAACAAGCTGTCCATGCCAAGTTTTGGTGGTTTCGGTGGTCATTTCGCAATTTCAGCCCTCGAACGGGCCTTTTAAGTCTTGTGTTTTACAATTTTCCTTCTAATTTTCTAACCGGAGATCCAATAGAGGTCCCGTTTGTTCCTACAAGTCTATTTAGGCTTGAAAAGGCTGTCCGTGCCAAGTTTCGGTGGTTTCGATGGTCATTTCGAAATTTCGGCCCCCAAACGGGCCTTTTAAGTCTTGTGTTTTACATTTTTCCTTATAATTTTTTAACCGGAAATCCAATCTAGGTCCTGTTTATTCCTACAAGTCTATTTAGGCTTGAACAAGCTGTCCATGCCAAGTTTCGATGGTTTCGGTGGTCATTTCGCAATTTCGGCCCCCGAACGGGCCTTTCTAATGACAAAATCATATGTGAAAAAGAACATTTCAGAACTTTCAAACCTCAACACTAAATTTGAAAATTGTAACTTCATAATACAAACACAATTAAGTGGGTGCACCACATATGAAACATTTTTTTATAATATGTCGCATTAAAATATCTGTGAATTTTTCTGTACATAACATGATAGACGGGGAAAATTTTGACAGTCCACGGCCATACAAAGAGAACTCAATCAACAAAGTAATTTATAGACAATGGCATTATTAGAGTGCAAAAGCCAAAATGGTTTATATACACAACGCCACGATATCACCACATAATCCACATGAAAGCATATTGAAAAGTATCCTAATCCCCCAACAAGAAGTCAAGAACATAACTAGGCAATGATAGATCAATCAAAACAAGTTCCGTCGGTCACCTTACTTGTTCAACTATGCATAAAAGTATAAACACTCACTGGATCCTAATTTCTCAGCAAGAACACAATTAGACATTGATGGATCAATCAATACATATAACTTCAGTCAGCATACTTGTTTAACTATGAATATAAATTAAAGCACTCACTCGAGGTTGTGGATGAAGTGACCCAGAACGAAACAGTCCATTTTACAGCATTGGAGGGAACAGATTGCCATGGACAAGCCAAGGTCCACCATAGTATTTTGGGTTGGGCCATAATCATCAATCAGCATAATGGGTCGTGTGAGGAAATATGGACCGAGAAAGGGCCCACAGCAGAACCTCGCAATCAGCCCAATATCACTTCCAGTGCCCAGTCCACCAGCACTCTGCAAACAGAAATGGGTCTAGGCCCAAAAGAAAAAGCTAAAAATAAGTCTGGCTTCATATATTTTTTATTGTTCTATAATCCCTCATTTGCTCAGGGAAAAGACACCGATTCATAATAATCATTATCCTTTGAGCACCGCGTAGCCTTGCTCCAAAAAAAAAAAACAAGCACTACAAATCATTAGTTTTGATAGAAAATTGATGCTAGGAAGCTGGACTCTATTGAAAAGAAGTTAACTTAAGGTTACATATCTTTCAATGTACTTAACCAGATATTTTTCAAGATAATACAAGAAGAAAATGGAAATTTGAATTACAAGCTACAATGACCATATATCGTTTTTAAGAATGGTCTACTACTCAATGTGAGTTTAAAATTTTCTTCAACAAGATTGTTAAGGATGAATTTTGCCAAGATTGAACTCACTTTAAGAATGCTTAATTAATCCAATGCTATTTACGCAGACAATTGTGCAAGACTCAGAGGGAATTTCAGATCAGTTGTTGTCAAGGGTTCATTATTTGAGACTCCTTGGCTTCCCTTTGCCAACATACTTCCGAATGCCATGGATACTGGAAATGCAACAGCATTCCCTACTTGTATATACCTACAAATTAGATGGAAATAGACAAATATTAGACACCATGGAAACAATTTAGAGTGCTGCTATTTGCCTCAGACCTTTTTTCTTTTGGACCCTCATCTCTTAATATTGATAATTATTAGGAAAGAGTAGAATTAGAATTAAAGTGTGTGTTCAAAAAAATAACATTCAAAAAATTTAGGTGGAGTCCAAAGAAAAATGGTGAGAACTATTAGCAGCACTCGAACTTTATTACCCTCCTAGCCTTCAGTACACAAAAGCACTTAAGAGTTGAGTATAAACCCAACCAAATTTAAATAGAATTATTACGAAAGCAATTCTTGTGTCTGAATCAATTAAACTTGCAAAAAGTAAAAAAGACTTGCTACTGATACCTTTCCTTAACAGGCCTCCAAAATTTGTACCAGTCAGGGAACCCTTGTAACCTTGCGTTTTCACGGACTGTCAACACCCGGTCTTGCTCCGGATGAAGCATAGCCTATGAAAACAAAATAATTTAAATCTCAAGTTGGTCAATGTTTTGATCAAGAGATTAATTATACAATGCTCGAGAAAGAGAGTAAGTGTTAAAACCCGTTTGTGAGGTTCTGCTCTTGTCCCTACTGTTGATACAAATTCATCCCACCATAAGCGAGCAAATGGTCGACATTTCAACTTACATGTAACAGACTTGGAAAATGAAAAGATATTTTAATAACTAGAACTCAAAGTGTAGAAAATCAAAATGGACATACTTGGTTGATATCCCACGGACGAATTTCATAGCATAATTTGGGACTTATTTATTCATTGAAAAATTGACACATAACTTGCCAATCATTGTGGGTAAATTGTAGATCTCAATCTTTTTCCTTCTTTTATTTTGTATGGCCTTTCTTTTATTTTCTTTTAGTTGTTCTATTCTCACCAGTTGTCCAGCATCATAAAGCCTTATTGCTTCTCACCTAAACATTGACTTCTATAAATAAAATCTATAAATTTATAATAGAGAGGTTTAGGGCATTAAACTTTCACCAAAAAACTAATTAAAAATAATAATTCTAAGGTTTATTACTTCATAAGAATTTTATTTCAATGATTAATTCAACATATATTCAAATATAAAAACCAAAAGGCTAATAACTCGCAAAGGAAAGCAATCCCAATCAATCAAATTAGCTTCTAGACAAACAAACAAACACAGTGAATCGTTGACACTGGATACACAAGTCAACAAAGGCAAAACCATCAAATATGCTTGTTTCTCAACAAGTTGCAGAATAGATAAAACCATCATATTTGAGAAGTTATTAGCAGAAAGAAAAAATGAGAATAACCTGGAGATTTTGAGCTAATACAAAAGTAACATAAGATGCATTGCATTGCACTGCAATAGAATTGTCTATTAGTTTTAATAAAATTTTATATTTATAAATGAGAATTGAGTTTCTCTTCTTTTTTTCTTTTTTTTTCGTCGGGGGGGGAGGGGGTGAATAAGTTTTTCTTCTTTGCTTCCAAAGAATAACATCGTTCTCAAAAAAATGGTCCATTTATTACAAAAGTAAACAGAGCAATATGCCCTACCATTCTGTGTGAAACTCTTTCCACATCCCTGTCCAGAAGCATAGTTAATAACATGTCTCATTTAGAAAAAAATAAAAATAAAGATCAATTAACATGACAGCAAAAGATAATGAGATGACAAAGACTCCAATGATAAAGATATATACCAAAACAAAAGAGATAGAATCATTGCTCATTTATTGGATCTCAACACTTGCTCAAAGTTACCAAAAAACAGATAGCTGCCCAATTGGAAACCAATGAGATACATACCCCAATATCCTAAGAAGAAAAACAATCAACTTCTTGGCAAAAACTTAGTATACCAACACAAGTTCACCTAAATATTACACATGATCCATTAAACAAAATGCAACAAAGAGAATTAAACTCACTATTACAATAAAGTCCTTAATTAAAAATTAAGGTTGCAAGTCATACTTGGTTGGATATAGACCTATGATCTGACAGGAACATTTTTTCTTTATTTTACAAGCCATTTCATTATTGAAGGCACCAAAAGGAGATGTTGTCCCAAGTATACACAACATATAGAAAATAAAAATAATAAAAATCCATACCAATGTATCCTTGTTATTACAAAATCGAAAAAGCTCTTCATGACCCAACCATGTAAAAGAATAATTAAAAAAAAAAACTCTTCTTAATCTACATATCAGTTCTTTATCTTCACCTAATTTATTTTATTTGCATACCAACATAAACAAGGCAAATGTGATCCAATACCATTTAAAACATTGTACCAATCTAAAACATTGTACCTCACCTCATCAGGCTCAACCTCCGTAGCCATACCATTTCCAAAATAGCACTATCTCAGCAGCCTTGAGATCATGCATTGCCCTCATGAAAATAGTGTCCCAAATCATTCCCGCTTTACATACTGTGAAATAATCTAACACCCTCAACTACTGAAGTGTTCGATTGAAAAGAAAGAAGAAAAAAAAAAGCAACAAAGTACTCAAATAGAGAAACATATACATACCTATTTTCCTGTTTCACTTGCATAGAATACCTTTGCTGCTCCACTCTTTGAAAATACGACGCCAAAATCAGTCCCAAAATCAAAATATCAGCCCCAAAATCAGTCCCAAAATTATAATATCAGTCCCCAAAAAATACAAAATCAGAATATCAGCCCCAAAATCCAAAAATCAGTTCCAAAATTCAGAATATACAAGTCCCGAAAATCAGTTCCAAAATCAGTCCAAAAATTAGAATATATCAGTCCCGAAAATCACAATATTAGTCCGAAAAATCAGAATATTAGTTTGAAAAATTAGGTTGTTGACAAAGAAGAAAAAGAGGAAGATGAGAGAGTGTGAGAGAGTGAGGGAAAAATCAGTCCCAATATCAATGTTGTGTTGTGTTCTACCATGCCAAACAAGATAATGAAATTGATGATAAAGAAGAAAGAGAGGAAGATGAGACAGTGTGAGAGAGTGAGAGTTGTGTTGTGTTCTACCATGCCAAACAAGATAATGACATTGATGATAAAGAAGAAAGAGGAGGCATTTCCCTAAATAAGCCTAAACAGTGAGGGAATTCCCAAACTAAGTCTATTTTTCAAAGAATTCCCAAAATAGGCTAAATCGCGGTTCCAAATCGCGAGTTCAACACTTTTTGCCCCGCAGTTGCCAAATCTTGAACTCGCTGTTACAAAATGCGAGTTTACTTAAGAACTCGCGGTTACAAACCGCGAGTTTAATTAAATTTTTTTCCCCCTTGATTCCAAGCACGACTTTATCGCAAAAAAAATTTGTTCTGAACTCGCGTTTTAGAACCACGAGTTCATGTTGAAGTCGCTGTTTGTAACCGCTCTGAACTCGCTTTTTGTAAGCACGAGTTCATCAGAAAATTTTTTGTGCTGATCTCGCATTTTGTAACCACGATTTTGGGCAAGTTAAATGAAATCGTGGTTCTGAACCACGATTTTAAAACGCATATATAAACCCCAGCCCCGTGTTTTGTATTCACGATTTCTGTTCTCTCTCTCCCTCTTACTCCTCTCTGTTCTCTGTCTCTCTCGAGCTCTCTCTCTCTCGCGAGCTCTCTCTGTTCTCTCTCTCGAGCTCCCGCTGTCTCTCTCTCGAGCTCACTGCTCTGTCTCTCTCTCGAGCTCCCTGCTCTGTCTCTCTCGTTGGTATGCCTTCTCTCATCTTAGTGCGAATAAATTACCATTACAGTTTATATTTGTGAATATATTTGTGTTTGTGAAAATGTGAATAAATTAGGGATAGGGTTCATGTATGTAGGGTTAGGGTTAGGATTTATATTTGTGAATAAATTAGGATTAGGGTTCATGAATGTGGGGTTAGGGTTAGGGTTTATGTTTGTGAAAAAATTAGGGTTATGGTTGATTTTTGTGAAATTTTTTAAATATAGGTAATTTGTTGAATGTTGAATTTTAATTATATTTGTTGAATGTTGAATTTTAATTATATTTGTTGAATGTTGAATTTGTTGAATGTTGAATTTGTGAACGAAAATATATTTTAAGTATAGGTAGTTTGTGAATGTTGAATTTGTTGAATTTGTTGAATTTGAATCAAAACATATTTGTTGAATTCATAATTTGTTGAATGTTGAATGTGTTTAATTATATGTAATAATAATAATTTTCTTGTATCAAAACAAATTTTGAATCAAAACAAATTTAAGGAATAATGAAAACATATTTTCGTTTCTTTTGAATCAAAACGTATTTAAGGAATAATCGTGACATTCCCTTTTATTGTCATTCCAATAAATTACCTTTGTCCTATGCAGCTAAATATTTACAATAATTTTAATGCTGTTAATTAATTACATAAGAAAGAGAAACGTTAATTTGGCTGTAAAAATTATTATTAATTAGGTGATGCGGAGTAGTAATAAATTAAAATTAATAAAGTAACCAAAATAATTTGATTCGAAATTTCAATTTGTTAAGTAAGAATAAGAAATTGAAAAGTAAGGAACAAAATTTGTGATCAGAAATTGCTATGGAAGTTTTCTCATCATTTTGGCCAGGAGCAAATATATATATATATATATATTTATTTTTTCAAGATAGGGATATGGCAAAATAGAAAAGTCAGATATTTCGTTTTCTTACTAAATTTTTTTAAATATTATATATATATATATATATTTATTGTTAATATTTTATATATTTATTGTTAATATTATATATATAATATTTTATATATTTATTTTTAAATATTATATATATATTTATTGTTAATATTTATTTGAAAATATATATATATATATATATTTATTGTTAATATTTTCTATGGGTGACCCTTTACGTAGTACACTAAAATTTTATTAACAAATTAAAAATCTAACTACTTAGAATGTTGACCCGAAAAAAAAAAAAAAAAAAAAAAGAATTCAAATCTAATCGGTTTGTAAAATTGATGCCACATGCCACTACGATAAGTAAAATTGGTTTAACTAAGTAAAATTTTAGTTTACTTGAATTTCATGCCCCATTTATGATTGAATTTCATTTTCGAGTTTTTCCTCCTTAAATTTCATGACATTCCCTTTTATAAATTTGATATAAATAAATGACTTTTTAAAAGTGATTCACAAAAAAATTGATATAAACATTAGAGGTCGAGTCGAATATAAACATTAGAAGTCAAAAAAGTACTTTTTACCTCTTTGCGAAAAGAGGCCTTTCAAGTCGTCATGGAAAATGCTATTATGAAAACATTTGATATAAAAAAAACAAAAAAATTATTTAGGAATTATGTTTGAAGAGTCATTCTCGATAATTTTTGAAATTTTTTGAGTTATCCTACAGTGAAATGAAAATTTTTTATTTATAAAATGGAAAAAAAATGAAAAAGAGAAATATTGATTTAGATCATTAAGCACAATAGGTCACTACTGAAAGGGGAAAAACAAAAGAAGATTGGTAGTAGTGGCATTAGAGTACAGCATAGAGTAGCTAAACCATGTTGCAATAAAAAATATATAAAAATCAAAACAATTTTTTTAAGGGTAAATTATTATTATTATTTTTTTGTTGAAGAAAATATAATTAATCTCATACTTTTGACATAATAACAATAGATTCCCTTGAGATTTTAATTCACATAACAATTAGTTCATTTTTCATCAAAAATTCGTTACTTATATGAATGAAAAAATAATATTAATGTATATTTATATTTATTTATTTCAATATATATATATATATATATTTTATCAGCTAAGAAAAATTTCATTAGCAGTATTAAATTAAAAATACAGGAAGATAACATATATCTAGAGAGATTCGAAAAATACAAATTACCTCTACCATTGTTACTCCCATCCCTATAACCAATCCCTTGAGCTGACAAAAATTTTTTTTTTTTTTAAACGAAAATAGAAGACAAAATCAAGAAAAAAAAAATTTAAGAACTGAACTCAACAAATAAAATACATGAATCCCACAAATCAATCCACACAACCCACGGCAGAAGCCCCCATGCTGTACTGCACTCTTCTGTTCCACACAACCCAAAGCAAAAACATCTAAGAAAAATGCTTGGTAGCTCAAATTTGTGTGGCTCGAATGTCTCAAAACGATGTCGTTAATCATGAAAATTCAGACTACCCAGCATTGTTGAACAGCATGCACTCTTGATTTTTTTATTCTGTTCCGTAGGTTTTTCACCCACTGATCCATAGCATCAGAATACCCAAACTCAAAGCATGCACTCAGTGATATTTTGATCTTTTTCACAGCTTTTTCATCCACTGATATGTGTTTCTCACTCTTGATATTTATTTCAGTATTTACTTGTCATTTGCATTAGTTTTAATCCCTTTAAACATATTTAAAAAGAAGTATAATTATATCGAAAATAAGATGCTAATTTTTATTTTTTCTAAATATTTTGAGTGTAATTTAACTTTATTTTTTGTTGTCAAGAGTTGTAGAAAACAAGAAACAAGAATGAAAATTCATCCGATTCCCTCTTATTATTATTTTTTTCTTCAAGAATTGAATAAAAAATGAAAAAAAGAAAATTCAAAACAGAATTTAAATAAGTTCTTTGATTTCTGTGGACTTCAGAAAAAAAAAAAAAAAAAAAAAAAAAAAAAAAAAACAGCCATTTAAAATACATAATTCGAAACATGCCAAAAGAGAGAGGGAAAGGTTTTTGATAGCAGTTGAAGAGAGCACAGTTTGGGCAACTATACAATAGTCCAATAAGGCATGCTTCCTAGTGTTTTTTAAGGTGCAAAAGGAATTGGGGCGACAATGACAGACTAAGCATGTTGCATTCAATTTTTCCATCTTTTTTTTCTTTTCTTTCTACAAATCTTTACACAAATTCATGATCCAAACACAACCTAAATATCCAACAAAAACATAATATAACCAACAAAATCCAACCGTCCAAATATCAATATCTAATAGAAACATAAGACATCCAATGAACACTAACATTTTAACATTTTGAAACATAACAAGGCAAACAATTTATTATGATCTCAACAATTAAGTAATGTAAAAAGTATAACAGAAGAGTATGATGTTAATTTTGTATGTGTTGTAAGATGTTTTTCTTAAAAAGTTAACAAATCTAAAGCATTATCATTATTTTAACTCATATCTTAATTAAAAAATCAATAATGATTGTTGGATTATAATTGATGATTACTTAAATAAAGTTTTTGCGTCACAAGTCATTGTAATTGAATGAGTAGAATTTCATATAATTATTTTACAAGTACAAGGAGATATAAGTATATTGTTGCTATTTTAATGTTTTTTGTCTTAATTGAAGCAAGTATATGGACACTGTTCCAATTATTTTCTACTGGGGGGGAAACATAATTCGGGATCCCGATGAAGGCGTATCATATGATGCTGAGCCGAAAGGGATATATGCGGTGCAAATTGGCACCACGCTTAGCAATTTAGAGGAGATGTTTACGTCAAAGGTGGCAAGTTACGGGGAAAGTGTCCGATTAACCTTCAAATGTAGATATCCTTATCGCCAGTGGCAACAACACAGCAAATACAAGATATTACCGATCAATGACGATGAGGCGTTGAACACTGTATTAAGTATCGGTGCAAATTTTCAAGCGCCAAATTGTTTGGAAGTCTACATTGAGAAAGAGATTGTACAGAATATCCCGAACATGACACAGATGGATTCTCGTCCGTTCACTACATTACTGACGCATGGGATTGACACAACAGCGTTTCAGTCTCCTATGTATGACTCAGATCAATGTTATCCACTGGGCTACACACAACAGTCATTTCAGGGCCATGGTGTAGAATCAAGTTCACATGGTCGATATGGTTATGAATTTGACAATAATACACAAGATGTGCCCACATGCAGCCATCATACCACTCCGGTTGAAGTTGCTGGTAATATGGCTGAAACAGTGAATGAGGTGCAGTTTGCTGACAGTGACATGTACGGTCCCGATGTCGCCCTAAACGATGATGACAATGAAATGTGTGATGAAGAAAATGTATTAGGCGGATCAGATGATGATGATGATGAAGAATATGATGCCCAGGCTCCGGTTGACGTTGAAAATGCCCCCATTCCACCTAGAGTTGAAATCCCTTTCTATGACAACATTCACATGGGTGGTGATTTTGACATTAGTACCCGTGATGTCGTTCCCCGTAACCGGATCTGGAGCGCTGAAAATCCACAGTTGGACAGAGGAATGGTTTTTGTTGATAAGAAGCAACTTCTACATGCTGTGAAATTGTACCATGCAACAAATAATCGAGAGTATAAGGTCGTAACCTCCAAGCGAGACCTGTGGGTGTCTGCTTGCAAGCACGACTGCAGTTGGTGGTTGCGTGCATCTCTTAGTAGGAAACATGGTCTTTTTGAAATTAAGCAGTACAGGGGTCCTCACCATTGTTTATACCCACGAATGAACAGGGACCACACTAATATTAGCTCCAGTTACATTGCTTCTCATATTTTGGGACAAGTTGCGGTTAGTATAAAAAATAAATGTTTACATATATATACATATTTGTTTGTTTATAGTGTTCACATCCAGATAATCCAACTCATATTTGATTGTTGTATGCAGAATGAACCTGATATGCCAATTAAGAATGTCATCGAAGATGTCAAAAAGACCATGAACTATAGTGTATCATACAAGAAGGCGTGGCATGCAAGGGCAAAGGCAATTAAAATGGTATTCGGTGATTGGGATGAATCATATAGACAGTTGCCTAAATTCATGCATGCATTACAGACATCTAATCCTGGCACCATCGTGACATGGAAGCATAGATATACCGGGCATACAACCAGTATGCCCGTCTTCCACTTTGTTTTCTGGTCTTTCAAACCCGTCATCGATGGCTTTAGATATTGTAGGCCTGTGATAACTATAGATGGTACATTCCTATACGGTAAATACACTGGTGTGTTACTGGTAGCAACGATTGTCACTGCCAATAGCAAAATATTACCGCTTGCATTCGCTGTTGTCGATAGGGAGAGTTTGGAGTCTTGGTCGTTCTTCATTCAAAATATCAAGGAACATATTGTCATGGACCGACAGGGAGTGACTTTGATATCTGATCGAGCTGAGAGTATTTTAGCTGCTGTGAGGCGGCATTGGCTGAATCCTTCGCTCCAATTTGTTGGATATCATCGGCACTGCCTTCGACATGTTTGCAGTAACTTTAACACACAGTTCAGAAATAAGGAGCTCAAACAACTTCTGTGGAAAGCAGGGAGTGCTGATCAACGACGAAAGTGTAATGGTTACTTAGAGCAGATACAGGCTATTAACCAAGAAGCCATCAGTTGGGTCCGCAAGATGAATCCTGAGGATTGGGCCCTTGCATATGACGGTGGATATCGCTGGGGGGTATTGACCAGTAATGATGCAGAGTGCTTCAATAGCGTCTTGAAAGGTGCAAGGAACTTACCTATTTCAGCTATGGTTGAATTTACATTTCGACGACTCGTCAAATATTTTGACGAGATGGGAGCCCAAGCTGAAACTGATGTACGCAATGAGTTCCAATACCCTAGAGAGATGCAAAGAACTATGGAGGAGGGTATCGCAAGGGGAAATAGTTTCACGTTGATATCGTATGACAGGTTAGTTTGTAATGTGAACAAATTATTATTATTATGTTGTGAAGTTAATTACACCTAAAAACATGAACTTCATTACTTTGTATCAATATTGTCTTATAGGCCCCGCCGTGTATTTGAGGTGCAAACATCTTTTCGCCGTGGACGAGGTCGCAATAGACAGGTTGTGCGGATGAATCAACCCACGTGCAGTTGTGGAAAATATGAGATAAGACACTATCCATGTTCCCATATGCTCGCTGTAATGTCTGAATGCGGTGACAATCCATTCCAGTACGTTGATCCAGTATATAGGCTTCCTGTAGACATGAGAGTTTGGGAAACAAAATTCAATCCAATACCGCATCAAGATTATTGGGATGATCCGCAGTGGACCTTATTGCCTAATGACCTTCGTCTGCGAGAAGTAAAACGGGGTCGTACATCTATGGCTCGTATTCCGAATGAGATGGATATATCAGACAGGCGTTTGACAGCTCGTTGCAGTGAGTGCCACCAGACAGG
The DNA here is from genome assembly GCA_036172215.1 of Camellia granthamiana. Lineage (NCBI taxonomy): Eukaryota > Viridiplantae > Streptophyta > Magnoliopsida > Ericales > Theaceae > Camellia > Camellia granthamiana. The sequence goes on from CM069913.1 coordinate 104,708,978, forward strand.
TCATGACAGGCGAACATGTCCGGCGCGACTTGGTCGATGAAGACTGTAATACTTACATGTTGTAATATATCATTTTGAAATTCGTCATTTGTAATAGATTATTTAATTATGTTTTTTTCAATTATTTCTTTACCTATCTATTTTGAATGTGTATTACAAAATGTGTACTTGATTGAAAATTGTGTAATGCAAAATTACAAATGTGTCTAATTTATGCAAACTTGTATAATTTATTGAAAATGTGTACTAGTTTTTCACCGTCTACTTGATTCGAAATGTGTATTACAAGCTTCTATACTTAATCGCGTAGTTCTTCTATCATTTCAAAATTTCATATTTTTGAATATATTTAATATCGAATGCTATATAAATTAAAAAAATTACAAAATTGGAATTTTAAAAAATTAACCTATTAACAAAATTAACCTATTATAAAAAATTAACCTATTATAAATTAAAATTTTACTCATTGTTCACAATTACAAAATTTTATATGTATTTTGCAAAATTTATAATTTATTCAAACTTGTAGCATTACAAAATGAATATTTAAGTTTTGTCAAATATGCCATAAATGTAATCATTAATTTGGAATTGCCATCGTGTAAGTGGCACATAAATTTATCTTTTCTCGAACCCATAACATTTACTTCATTGTATTTGACATCGTTAACTACAGGCTTCATGGCACATCTACCTGAGGAGGTTCCATTGTTCAAACAGGCACATCGGGCTGACAGTATGTGGGATCGTCCGGTATGCAATAACGTTTGTTGGACTTTACGCCTACAATTAAAATACCTTGCATTTTGTTGTATATTTGGGGATAATGTTAGTATTTAAACTGATAATTCTTTTGTGCAGGATGAGGCACGCACAGTGTTGACATGCCGTCGGGCAGATGGTGGATTGTGGGACCATCCGTTGGACCATAGAGTCTTGCAGTATCTATTACGCGCGGGATTCTATGGTGTGTATCGTGTCGGGCACATTCGACTGGACCACCCACTCATCACTGCTCTCGTCGAGAGGTGGCGCACAGAGACTCATACATTCCATTTTTCGATCGGGGAGGCCACCGTCACGTTGCAGGACGTATCTGTCCTATATGGTCTTCGGATTGATGGCCGAGCAGTTACAGGAGTTGACCCATCTATCGCGATGGAGCAGTGGGTAGCCCTATGTGCTGAGCTATTGGGAGTAGCACCCACGCCAGCAGATTTACAGGCAGGTAGACTGAGGGTCAGGTGGTTGGCAGAGCACTTTGCTCATCTTCCAGAGCATGCTCCAGATAAGTTGGTACAGCAGCATACCCGAGCATATATTCCGTGGCTTATTGGGGGGGTACTTCTCCCTGATAAGTCACAGAACCTAGTCAAGCTGATGTACTTGCCATTGCTGAGAGACATTGAGGAGATTGGGCAGTACAGCTGGGGTAGCGCGGCTCTGGCATGGTTATATAGGATGCTATGTAGAGCAGCGCAGGTGGGTACGAGGGAGATTGGAGGACCACTTGTGTTGCTACAGGTTAGTGTTTCACTTGGCTGAGGACGCCCATTTGAGACGTGACGGACAGCATGCCTTGGAGGCCGTTGCAGAGATCCGGGAGTTATTGTACCAGGCATTCCAGCTTGCCCATCGGGGAGATCGTTTGCATTTCGGCCACTACGGTGTACACACTTTAGCAGCTGCTCCAGACACATCAGCGCCGTCCACGTCAGCGCCTTCCATTTCAGCGCCTGCCACATCAGTTCCTTCGACATCAGTCACCCCACCACATACTACCCCATTGATATCTGCAGATTCCCTCGGCGTACTTCATACGCAGCATACTGGCATACCTTATATGCCTGACCCTGATTGGACACCGCCCCCATACATGCATGACGTTCTTACCCCACCCACCCAGTTACCACCACCAGACAGTTCCACCGCGACCATGAGTACACATGATGCAGTTCTCACTGGCATCTCCGACGTTGATGCTGAGGGCCATATTGAGCCCCCTCCCAGAGGGCGCGGGAGAGGTCGAGGTGTTCGTCGTGGCGGACGTCGCGGCAGAGGTCGTGGTGCGGGCAGAGGCAGAGGTCGAGCTCCAGCTGCAGATCGTGATACAGTTGCACCAGATGCTGGAGTTTCACAGCTCACAGCAGTATCCGATCTTCTGCCACAGACAGGATCAGGGGCAGCACATGCAGTAGATGGGGGGTCACAGTCACAGGGTCCACACGATACGCATTTCCGATTGGGGGAGCCAGATATTCAGAGAGTCTACCGCAGGAGACCGAGAAGGGAGGTCCACGGTCGGGGTTGTGGGACTGGGGGCAGGTTAGGGCATTAGCGGGTGTGATGTGGAGTGTACAGTTTATTTTATTTATACATTTTGTTATAGTTTTTGTATATCAAACTTGTACAGATGATGTAAATGTAGCTTACTTATTTATTCGGAAAATATAATTTTACAATTTTGTTATTCTTACTTGTTTTGATGATTTCCATAAAAATGAAAACGAAAACAAAAAGGAAACAAAATAAATATGTAAACACGCACATAATTTTGTTTTCCCTTTTCTTTCACTTTTCTGAGTGATTGCATTCACTGTCTTCTTTTCATGTACAAACCAATGATAACCAAACAAGTATTTGAACAATTTGTTATATGAACATGTACTTCATTAAGTATCATTATTATATTCCACATCAATAATGCATGAAATAATGAAAGTCTAGTTGAAGTAGCGTTCTTCAAAATAATAATAACGGAGAGAAAGCAAAGGTAGAATGACAAGAAATATCCGAAAACAATTGAAATATCTCCCTTCATTGATAAGTGGTGGACAAGCATTACAAATTGCATGAATTACAGAAATGGTTTGGGCGTTCATCCAAACAATTTCATTCATTATCATCATCATCTGACATCTCAATATCAGATTCATACATAACATCCATGCTCCAGGCGTAGTACTGGTGTGCATCATCCATTAACCCATCTTCGGCACGCTCATTTGCGGTCTTCATTAGTTCGGACCTTTGCAAACGTTGGGTCATGCGATTAACCTCGTCGCGGATACGATGCAATGCCCTTTGCAACAACTGGGGAGTGTCAGTTGCCATACGCATGGCTAACCGACGAGGAAATTTAAGATTAACTTCACGACACAGCTCAACGAGAACGTTTGCTCGAGTTTTGCGAAATTCCCACTCAGCTCTCATGGTATTGATGGTGGCACGTGAGTAACGCAAATTTGGATTCATTGGGTATTCAAATTCATCTCCATCTGCAACCCAATAACGACCCATTGCTGAATATAGATCAACCACCGTATATTTCATGATGATATTGCTCGAAATAGCTGTAAAACTTTTGTTGTGGTATGATGCGATATTTATACCATATATACACATGGTAGTTGTATGTATGAAAGTATTGTAAAGAACTATGCATCAGAGTTGTCACGTCAACTTTTATGACCTGAACAACCATCCATCAACTTGATAGGAGTTGTCACTTCGACTTTTATGAATTGTATAATTTATTGTTATTCCAAAACAAAAAGTAAAAACCTAAAAAAAATAATAAAATAAAAACCAAGTTGATTAACCGACTAAACGTCTGAATTAGTCAAATTTCTGTGCCTGAAATTTTTAAAAAAAAATAAATGTGAAATTACAATTTAAAAATCTTTAAAATATTTTTAATTTTATCATATTATGTTTCAGAAATTTGTTTACTTTTTACGTGTATTGACATATTTATTAATTAGTTGTTATTTTGTTATGACACCCCCTCAAAATTGTAATGGATTGCATAATTCACAATGGCACAGTAGGTATGGTACAATAATAAAATGTAGTTCGGCGCACTGATACGTCCAATATTTGTCAGTGATGCTCACCAATTACTTGAACCGGTGTAATAATTTGGATGCTTTTTTTTTTCCTCAGATGCTATGTCACTTTGTGCAGCGATGCAGTGATGCATCTGACTTTGTGCAGTGATGCAGTGATGCAAGCCACTTTATGCAGTGATGCATTAATGCATGTGACTTTCTGACTTTGCCATGCTTATATAGTTTGTCACTTTTTTCCTCACATTTCGTGATACATGTGACTTTCTGCAGCGCAAGTAAATGCTTTATTTTTTGTTATCACATTTCAGAATTCATATAAGTCACATCAATACGATCACATGGCAATAGTGTTCATAAACAATTATGTGATGGACTAAAGCAGTAAAGTGTAATTTACCGAATAAAGCAAAAAATGCAAAGAGGAGAAAATGACATGAAGAATATTACTTTAAAACCTATTAAAAATTTAAGCATTTAAATTATAATTTTTTAAAAACACCACTTTGTACTGAAATCGTCAATTCCAAGTGACTACTTACTGTATGGCAAAAGTAAGTATGAAAAAATAGTTTCATGTAGCGATGTGACAACTCACTGCATGTTGTTTTATTTGACAACTCACTACATGTTGTTTTATTTGACAACTCACTGCTCCAATATGAAGGGATTGCATTGTCATCATTTGGCCTACAATTATGAAGTTATTTGACAAACACGTCCGTGACTACATCAAAGGTACACAAAGTCACGGGTACTCAGTATTGCATGAAATGAAAAGCTAAAAAATAATATCACGGGTATCACTTGTTCCACAGTGCCCCAGCATGCGTTATTGTCACTAGATCATCTCTACTTAACCCTCAGTATGATGTCTATAAATAGCGACACCCCCAGTCTACAATTACTATTATTATTTGTTTGTTTATTTTATGAACAATGTCTTCAAGAGGTGCAGGAAGTTCACGCCAGCAAAGAAATCCGAAAGTGTGGCTGCTACCTCCATTTACTTATGACTACAAGAGCGAAAAGTACTCGAGTCCGAAGGATTATTATGCTGGTATCCGAGCTGAGTGGGCGTTCAGGGTAACGGAGCAAGAAGGATTGTTTAATGATCTACGTAATGTTGGGGCACCGGTACCTCATCGTCGTTCATTGACCATGGCTAGACGAAATGTGAGTGACTATGAAAAAGCAGTTACCAGAATTAAGAAGGAGAACAACAGAATGTTGATGCGGAGATGTCGACATTTCATGCTTCAGTTAGCCACCGAAATGGCAGAAGCAAGCAACAGAGATTTCACAGTGATTGAGCGAAATAATGTCTTAAATAATGAAAAATATCTCTCTGACTACTACATGTCAGATGAGGAATGAGAAATCAAACACCTTTATCTTTCATATATGTTTGTATGTTGTCTCATATCTTCGTTACATGAGTGTGACACAATGTTGTTGTTCATCTAACGTACGGATGTATTTCAAGTATTTGTTTTATGAACTTGAAGTTTATGAAATAACTACATTTATAACTGCACATTTATTAGTTCATGACTTTCTTTATTGAATTGCAATGAGTTAAGGAATGTTCTGGATTCACGAATGGATTAATGTATGTTGAATTATGTGAATAGTTAAAACACATAAAACATAACAGGTAGCTCGAGAAAGAAGAAAGGGTCGCCTTCCAATTCCTGGAAGTCCGGTCAAAATGATGACTCTGTTAACGAATGGGGGGTTGACATATAACTAAACTTGGGGGGGGGGGGGCTGGACAAACAAGCTCAAAGCCAATGGTTGGTCCAGTTGGGGAACTAAATAAAGTTCATACAAACGAACAACCGCCTTGAACAACACATAAAACAGAACAGGTAGCTCGGTTAAAAGCTTCCCTTAACTACGACTTGTGAAATAGGGATCTTGTACATAAAGAATTTCAATTTCCATCGGGAAAGAAGAAAGGGTCGCCTTCCAATTCCTGGAAGTCCAGTCAAAATGATGACTCTGTTCAGGAATGGGGGGTTGACAGATAACTAAACTTGGGGGGCTAGACAAACAAGCTCAAAGCCAAGTGGTTGGTCCAGTTGGGGAACTAAATTTAAAACCCCATTGGTTTTACTTGATTTGCTTATCAAAATCACTATTTACAATTAATTATACACAAACAGATTTACCTTAACACCAATTTCATGTATGTGGGATTCTCAATTCAGAAAGTCACATGGCAACAGTGAATTCACTGATTTACCTTACAGTGAGCATGCCCTTATTTTGTCGGTATATGCAGGTGGATTGTCAAGTCATGTGACTTGGTGCACAGACTTTGGTTTTCTCAATTTGTTGCTCAATTTTTTAATTACAATGACAACTCAACACCAATTTGATATATGTGGGAATCTCAATTCAGAAAGTCACATGGCAACAATGAATTCACTAATTTACCGTCAGTGAGCATGCCCTTATTTTGTCGGTATATGCGGATGGATTGTCAAGACATGTGACTTGGTGCACAGACTTTGGTTTTCTCGATTTTCTAATCGATTTTTTTATTACAATGACAACTCAACACCATTTTCATATATATGGGAATCTCAATTTAGAAAGTCACATGGCTACAGTGAATTCACTGATTTACCGTCAGTGAGCATGCCCTTATTTTGTTGGTATATGCAGATGGATTGTCAAGACATGTGACTTGGTGCACAGACTTTGGTTTTCTCAATTTGTTGCTCAATTTTTTAATTACAATGACAACTCAACACCAATTTGATATATGTGGGAATTTCAATTCAGAAAGTCACATGGCAACAATGAATTCACTAATTTACCGTCAGTGAGCATGCCCTTATTTTGTCGGTATATGCGGATGGATTGTCAAGACATGTGACTTGGTGCACAGACTTTGGTTTTCTCGATTTTCTAATCGATTTTTTTATTACAATGACAACTCAACACCATTTTCATATATATGGGAATCTCAATTTAGAAAGTCACATGGCTACAGTGAATTCACTGATTTACCGTCAGTGAGCATGCCCTTATTTTGTTGGTATATGCAGATGGATTGTCAAGACATGTGACTTGGTGCACAGACTTTGGTTTTCTCGATTTTCTAATCGATTTTTTTATTACAATGACAACTCAACACCATTTTCATATATATGGGAATCTCAATTTAGAAAGTCACATGGCTACAGTGAATTCACTGATTTACCGTCAGTGAGCATGCCCTTATTTTGTTGGTATATGCAGATGGATTGTCAAGACATGTGACTTGGTGCACAGACTTTGGTTTTCTCGATTTTCTAATCGATTTTTTTATTACAATGACAACTCAACACCATTTTCATATATATGGGAATCTCAATTTAGAAAGTCACATGGCTACAGTGAATTCACTGATTTACCGTCAGTGAGCATGCCCTTATTTTGTTGGTATATGCAGATGGATTGTCAAGACATGTGACTTGGTGCACAGACTTTGGTTTTCTCGATTTTCTAATTGATTTTTTTATTACAATGACAACTCATTTCTTATTAATATATGTGGGATTCTCAATTCAGAAAGTCACATGGCAACAGTGAATTCACTGATTTGTGAATTCAGAAAGTCACATGGCAACTGTGAATTCATAAAGTCATGTGACTTCGTACAGAGTATTTGCTTTTCTCTGTTTTTTCAATGTACTGACAACTCATACATTGTTCATTTATGTGGGATTGTCATGCAGAGGCATCTTTCTAAAGTCGTTCATAACCAACTATATAAACGAGTAAAGGTGAAGACACAACCTTACAACTCATTTCGCCCTACGAAATTATCATTTATTTGCTTCAAAAAAATTAGCATGGCTACATGGTTCATGGGAGGGAGTGGTGGGAATCGCAGAGGTGGTAGGAACTTGCAAAGGGGTGAAAGTTCACGACCAGGAGGGGGGAGGGGAAGTGGCGATGCTGAAGATGAAACACCATTTCCTTTGTTAGATGCCTCTTGTGCTTATCATGATAGGTTTGGGAAGCGACATTTTGTCATGCCCAAGTACTATCGAGATCCATGTGGTTTGGTGGAGGATCCATCAGAGAATCAAACAGGATATGGTTATGCAAATGCTAGACTTCTGAAGTGGCCCGCACTATTTATAGAGCGAGTGCAAAATGAAAGGTTATGTCGGGAAAGACGACTGAAGGTGCCAAAAGCACGTTCTGTTGAGATCCAAAAAGAAGATCCTGATAATGTTGATCGACTATGTCAAAGACTACAACGTGAGATTTCTCAAATGGGTCGTAGGTTGGCCCGCGATATGCAGCTACTCATAGTTAAGAAGGATGCCCAGAAGAACAAAACAGAACCAAATGATGCGGCTATCAAGGCTATCATGGAGGATCCTCAGCTTGTCTCTGACGCTGAGCTTTCGGATTGTTCAGACTCTGAGCCACCTACCGATTTAAGCGCGAATTAGGTGTTAATGTCTACACTTTGGCAATATTAGGTCATGCATTCATATGTAATGTCTGTGTTAGAGTAAGTGTTTCCGTAATGAGTTTGTCAGATTGTCTGCCTAATATTTGTCTGTCTTTTTTTATGTTTATCTACGTATTGTGTGTTAAGTTCATGGTGTCCACAATGTATTCTTGTCCGAGACTTATGTCTGTACTACTTATGTCTGTACTACTTATGTGTTTTTTCTTCAAGGTTTTATGAATTACATTATCACCTTCTAACCTAAAACAAAGACAACAGGAAAAAAAAAATTTATTTAAATGAAAACGGCTTTAGTAAAGCCAAAACAAATTTCTGAATAACACATTCTAACCCAAAACGAAGACAACAGAAACAATAAAAATTAAAAAACTTTACATGAAAATGGCTTTAGTAAAGCGAAAATAAATTTATGAATTACATTATCACCTTCTAACCCAAAATAAAGACAACAGAAAAAAAAAATTATTATTTACATGAAAACGACTTTAGTAAAGCCAAAACAAATTTCTAAATAACACATTCTAACCTAAAACAAATACAACAGAAAAGAAATAAAAAATAAAAAACTTCACATGAAAATGGCTTTAGTAAAGCGAAAAGAAATTTATGAATTATATTATCACCTTCTAACCTAAAACAAACACAAGAACAACAAAATAAATTTACTTTAGTCAAACCAAAAAAAAATGCTGCATTACACATTCTAACCCAAAATAAAAGACAAAATAAATTAACATGAGAACAGTTTTAGTAAAATAATTTTAATCTAAAAATTTATTCTGAAATACATTATCACCAAAATAATGACAACAGAGAAAAAAAAAAATATTTTCACTTAAAACAAAGTAAAACAAAAAAATTTATGTTAAAAATAAAACTTCACTTAAACTCGCGGTTAGAAAAAGCGAGTTCAGAAGAAAAAAAATTTTAACCTAAAACAAACACAAGAACAACAAAATAAATTTACTTTAGTCAAACCAAAAAAAAATGCTACATTACACATTCTAACCCAAAATAAAAGACAAAATAAATTAACATGAGAACAGTTTTAGTAAAATAATTTTAACCTAAAAATTTATTCTGAAATACATTATCACCAAAATAATGACAACAGAGAAAAAAAAAAAATTCACTTAAAACAAAGTAAAACAAAAAAATTTATGTTAAAAATAAAACTTCACTTAAACTCGCGGTTAGAAAAAGCGAGTTCAGAAGAAAAAAAAATTTTGATGAAATCGCGTTTACAAACTGCGAGTTCAAAGAAAAATTTTTTTTGATGAAATCGCGTTTACAAACTGCGAGTTCTAACCAAAATGAAATCGTGTTTCAGAAACGCGAGTTCAGAACGAATTTTGGGATGAAACTCGTGCTCGGAATGAAAGGGTAAAAAATTTAATTAAACTCGCGGTTTGTAACCACGAGTTCTTAAGTAAACTCGCACTTTGTAACAGCGAGTTCAAGATTTGCCAACTGCGGGGCAAAAAGTGTTGAACTCGCGATTTGGAACCGCGATTTAGCCTATTTTGGGAATTCTTTGAAAAATAGACTTAGTTTGGGAATTCCCTCACTGTTTAGGCTTATTTTGGGAAATGCCTCAAGAAAGAGAGGAAGATGAGACAGTGTGAGAGAGTGAGAGGGAGAGGGAGAGAGAGACGAAGAAGAGGGAGAGAAGACATACCTCTTTGTCTTCTGTTGTGCCGCTTCAGGTTGTAGAATGAAATGAATATTAGGTCAATCTTGTTTATTCACCTAAAGGTCATTAAAATGAAAATAGAAATAAAAAAGACAGCTTCAAAACGACGTCGTTTTGACAAAATATTTATTGGCGACGAAAATTATTATGTTGCCATAAATATCATTCACCTTTCAGCGACTATTTTAATTTCGTCGCCAAAAAGTCACAATTGGCGACAAACAATTTCGTCGCCATATATTAATTTGGTCGCCAAAACGTTTTTAGCGCTCCCGCGCAAAAAATTAAATTGGCGCCAACCATTTTTGGCGACCAATTGAGATATTTGTTGCTAATAGTGTATTTTTTGGCGACCAACACGTATATTGTCACCAAAAACATACAATTGGCAACTAAATTCAATTTGGTTGCTAAAAAACGTCGCCAAAAATGCTTTTTGTTGTAGTGTTTTCTTGTCTTTTTCCGTCTAAATAGTTTGAAGTTCTACTACGCTTATTCTTTCTCATTTAAATAAATCGGGTTCTTATTTCACATATTCTTTCATTACTAAGTCATTCCTTTCCAACTAGATTAATGATTCATTCTTCAACTAACTAATCTATGTTGATTGGTAGCTTATTAATCTTTATTGAGTCATAAATCATGTCTAGAATGCCTTGGAAAGAGATGAGAATAAAAATGTGAACTAAATGCAATTTTCCAAAATATGCTGAAAATGGGTCTCCGCTCGAGCGCCACTTTGGGCGCTCGAGCGGACTGTAAAATTTGAAAAGCTACTGGGCGCTCGATTTTCACGCTCGAGCGAGACTTTCCTCGCTCGAGCGAACAACATAAATTCTGAAATTTCCAAAATTGTAATTGAAGTTCATATTTGATATTCAAAGCCTCAAAACATGTATTTTTGGTACACAAAAATGGAGAACCATTGTATAATTTAGTAAACACTTTCAATTAGAAAGCATTCATTCAAAATCATGCTCCAATTGTCCAAATTTAGTTTTAACTCATCTTTTTTACATCAACTCACAATTCTAAAATATAAATTAGACTTCCCAATCTCTTGAAATTTCATGATGTATGTAATACAAATAGATCCAATTTTATTATTAATAACAAAATCAACCTAACTATGAATTACACAAATCAATTTCTTAGAAATTCAACTTAACTCAATCTCTAACCAAAAACTTAATTTATAATCATGGGTGTTCTAAAATGTACCTAAATTGAATAGAATTCTTAAATTACATCACATGCATGGATTAAATAAAAATCTAATTATAAAATCGAAACTTTAGGATTAATTCCAAATTTTCATAAACTTGGTTTTCTCACAACATTTCCTTTTGTCTCTTTAAAATATGGACTTGAATGGCCCAATTCCCTTAAAACTCGTGTATTACAAGAAAATACTACAAAATCAAATCAAAACAATTAATTTTCCAAATTAATTTCCACAACTATGAGTCTAATTAATTTCTTACTTAAAACCTTATTTCTTACGAAATTCATGAGACTAATTTCATAACTTTCTTGGAGGATTATCTAAAACATGAAGTTAAAGTTATAAAACTCTTAGAAAATATTTGCATGTGTGAAATTAGGGTCAATATTCAAATCAATTACGTCCAAAATTCTTTTAATTCAATATTAAGTTCAAAATGTTCATGAATTCATAATTTCCCAAAACTTGCTCTTCTTATACCCAAACATGAAATTAATTCTTCAATTTTCTTAAAGATTCATTGATGCATGTAAAGATGAAGTCCAAAATCATGAGGAATAGCACAAATTTACTTGATAATTTTCCCAAACTCATTTTCTTAATCTCAAGCTTAACTCAATTTATTTTAACCTCAACGTAATTCATAGTCATAGATGTTCCAAAATATGTTTAATTTGAGTCAAACTCTTAGATTACATTACATGCATGAGTTAATAATTAAAATCAAAACCCATATTTATTCTTTAATTCTTTCAAATTACATGCATGTAGAAATAAGGCCCAAATTCATACAAGATATTCAACATCAAACCAAAAATGATTAATTTCTATGTTTATTTCCATAACTATGAATCCTAGCTTTATTTTCTTGTTTAAACCCATGTCCTCACAAATTCCATGGAATTGATCTTAAACTCCTCTTAATTTCAAGTGTAATGTAAAAATTCTACAAAAAATTAAGTTTGATTTCATACCTTAAACTTTAATCTCAAGAAATTTAATTGATTCCCTTCTAATTCCCTTGTTCCTCCTTGCTTTTCTTCCCTTAGTTTTCCTTCTTAAGCTGAAATTGCTTCCTTCCCTTCTCTTGGTTCTCTCTCTCACTCGCGGGTTGCCCAAAGCAATGTGAAGCTCCTCTCCGTTTTTTTTTGTTTTTTGCTCTCAAATCCCTCTAGCATAAGAATGCACCCAGCAAGATAAAATAATAAAACCAAGAGTTACCTACTCTCTCTCCTCAGGTATACACACTCCCTTCTTTACAATACACACGTGCACACTCCTTGATGCCTCCAGCACAACACTCACAGAATTTCTCTGCACACCCAGATTTCTTAGCGCGCGCGCACACACCCACAATTAGCACCCTTAGTTCTAGATTCTTCCATAAATTAATTTATATTTAGGATTAATTTAATTAAGCATCACTTAGTCTTAATAAATCTTAATCAACACATAATTAAATTAATTATAACAAATCATAAATCTCTCATAATTTAATTTATCTAATTGACTTCCATTAGAACCTAATTAAATATATTTAAATTTATCAATCCAAATTAGATTTTAACCAAAATCCCGAAAGGCTCCAAATTTCCATCACTTAAGTTACATATTCAAATTGGACACCCTCTAAATAAATTTAATTTGTAATAATCGCAATTCTTAATCTTTATAATTTAATTAACTTAATCAACTCCAATTAGGATCTAATTAATCGAATCTCAATTTTTTTAAACTGAATCGAATATTTAATTAAACTTCCAAATGGGTCCGTAATTAAGATTAAATTGATTCAACTTCTTGACTTCACTTCCTTAAGCCATTTGGACCCTTAATTTCTAATTTCAAAATAAATCTTTAATAGAATCATATACGAGTCAGATCCCACAATTCTCATAAATCCCAAATTAAATTATAATACTCGGTAATTAATTTCAAATCCTCTTAATTAATCAAGTACTATTCATTATACGTGATGGGGTCATTACAGATTATATGTTGGATTTAACAAATTAAACCATTTAATCAATTTTTGTATTATTCCAAATTAAAAACAAATATTTTTTTATAAACGCATTAAGCTGTACCCCTATCCTACTTTTTTTTTTTTTTGGATTTTACTGTGTTGAAGTACGCATATCGTACCAATACCAATATTCATACACATACCTGTGATTCATAAGTCTCAAATTATCTTGAGTCGATCCTAGAAAAACTTATTGAGTCAAAAATTTATTAGCTATTCTATGTGTGTGTGTAAGCGCAATTGTAATTAGTTTATTACCCAAATTAATTTTGATAGAATTGATCAACTAATAGTAATTTCAAAATTGAGTGGGAAAAAAATTTCAAAATTCAGTTAGTACTTGGTACGGATACGACATGTTTGCCATAGTACCCATGCTTCTTAGTCTAAAGATAATTCTAAATGAGAATTTTTATTATTATTTTGTAAAGTATATATTGTTTAAAATTTAATTTTTTCATTATTGAGATAAAAAATTATTTATTGAATATTTAAATTTAATTTTTTTTTATATTTGGAAGGCAAATTGATTCTTAAGGTATTGGGGGTAAAATAAAATTTCAAATGAATTTTGGCGTCACGTCAGCACATTCCATCCAATTATAAACGGAATGTGACACTAGGAGCCAAATTAATCAAAATTTTAAAAATTTGGGTGTAAAATTAATATTAATCGAAGTCTAAGGTCAAATTGAAAAACACGTGAAAGTTTGAGGGGCAAAACGATATTTCCTCTAAAACAAAAACAAATGACTTTACTTGTATAAAAGTGAATCACCATCTTCTAGTCTTTGTGCTTTAAATAAATAAAGGAAAATGATATAGAGACACATTAGTTACTCATTTTCTAAACTCAATGATGTTGTTGGCTTTTTTGGCTTCGAGAGTTAATAGTGTAAATTTAAGCGTGCCAATAAGGATCAATTAGTCCTTACAGAATTTATAATTGCCAACCAATTATTAAGCGATTGTGTTGAAGTTCTTTTCAACCTCAATGAAGAGAATTTTTACTGGTGGCTTGTTTAAGAGAAAATTATGAATAGTAACAAATAAATATAATTCAGAAATCGAATTTCATTAAGCAAACGAAAACTTACAATGAAGTTACAATGACTTAGCCTCAACGAGGTTCACAGCAACAAACTGCTAAAAAACTACTCCTAGGAATTGAAGTGCAGTACATGAATTGAAGTGCTGGAAATGTAAAGAACTGGAAATGTAAAACTGAAAAGAAATATGAAGTAAATAAACTGGTTTTTAGATCTGAGTCTGGGTGCTTTACAATGTAGTCATGAATGGTTATTTATAGGCAAATATTTGTAGGAAAAAAACTTCCAGCAATAACTACCTAATAACTACTTAAAATTACCCACTCTTCCATCTTCATTCCCACGCCATATATCCCTCCATGCCTTCATAACTTCCTTTAACCTCCAATTCATACTCTATGTTCTCCACTTTGTCCTCCATGTTCTTCGACATTATGCTTCATGATCCTCTACATTCTCCATCATTTTTTCACATATGTTTAATGACTCATAATTTCTCATAACCTCCAAATGAGTAGGAGAATGCCATGTGTCCTGTAATGTATCAATAATAATAATAATAATAATAATAATAGATTTATAGAGCCAACATTACCCCCTGCGCCCCTTAAAAATAATGTTTACTTGAATTTTTGAAGGGCTGAATCAAGCACATGCCTAATCTAAGCAACAAAGTACTTCGAATAATATCAACAAAGTGCTTTGAGTGATATAATATCACCAATAAAATGCTTCAAATGAGCATGAAATTATGACTGGATGCCTCGAATTATTATATACGCCTTGAAGGGATATCATATATGTGCTTCGAATCGGTATCAATCCTTTGAAGGGAATTAAACAATTTTGTGTTACTTGTACTTCAAACACTTAGAAAACTTAGAACCTTTTGAAGTAGGTTGATGTTGCTTGCACTTAAAATCATTTAGAACCTCATATTTTTAAAGCAAAGCCAATGATTCACTTTAACAAGCTGTTACACATGCTAAATAACAAGCCTTGAATGTGGTATAAAGGACAAAAAATCACCCTTTTTATGGTCTAAGTGTTTATAAATGACCAAATTCATCATTCGAAGGTCTTGTGGAAAATCTTCAAAGGATAATCTCATATTTTCAAGACAAAGCCAATGATTCACCTTAGCAAGCTGTTACACATGCTAAATGACCAGCTTCAAAGGTGGTATAGAGGACCAAAATCATCCTTTGAAGGTCAAAGGTGCCGATAAATGACAAATTACATCCTTGAAAAAACTTGGCAAAGCTTCGAAGGTTCACAACCACCAATAGTGTTTCTTCGAAGATATTGTTGGTGCAAAATGGAGTGCTTCGAAGCTCTTACAAAACTATGGTAAAAGAGCTTTTGAAGCAATTTTTGGTCAACATTATGGTTATTCAAATTTTGTATGTTTGGGTTCTTACATAATTAATGAAAATACTAATTTTATACTTCGAACCAATTATTAATTCTCCGAAAACACCAAAACCGTTGTTCTTCGAACCAACTTTTGTAGAATACTAGTTACATTTTCATATAACAAATAGCTATAAAAATGTTTATCAGTAAAGCCACTAATTATCATGCCAAATTAATTAATTGCCATTTTACATATATTTAAAGGGATATACACATTTTAAAAGCTTTCTCGTCCCATGTTACATTTCGAAGGTGTTCATTGATGACAAAACCACCCTTCGAAAGTCACATATGTTACTGAAGGATCAAAGTCGTCCTTCGAAAGTGCTCACGACATCTCTTCGAACCAAATCCAAAGAGTTGGATTAACAACTCTCACATGTTCTTAATAACATGCTTCGAAGTGTCTTGGGACATGCTTCGAAGATAACTACAAAATCAAATGGTGATAGTTTTATGGATCAACTAATAACCATATTTTTTGCCCAATATATTGCAATAATAAAATATTATTTGCTAGCCATTCCATCAAAGTCAACATTTGATCTGATCCACAAATCCAAAATGGATTTTGAACAACAAAAGTCATGGTATAGTGTGACCATGAAAATTCATATTTTTTGACATTTTGAAAAATGTCAAAAAATTTGAATTCATGAATAGTGGCTTGTTCATTATTCTTGACCATATTTGGTTTAAAAACATGACTTTCGCCTTTCATAATTATTTGGCAAAGTTGGTTGTTTTTCTGTGTTAGCCATTAATGACTTATGAAAATCCCTCATAGGTATGCTATTTTCATGACTTGACTCTCTAAAAATTGGATTTTGGGCCTCTCGAGCTATGTATAGAACATCACTCTTAGCCAAATTTGGCTCAAGAACATGCTCTTTCGTTATGTTAATTTCATAATCTTACTCTTTAAAAACAAGCTCTTGAACCTCTTGAGCCATTAATGAAGTCAACTCTTTGCTTTTGCTATTTTCAATCATGAAAAAATTCTTAAAAAATTCACCAATTCTGCCCATTAAAGCCTCAGTTAAAGACTTGGTAGTGAGAGTTGACAACTTATCATTCCATTGGTGAATTTCCATATCAAGTTGATGAATTTCTCCAATTAAATGGTGTCTTTTTTCTTCCACCAAAAAATATTGCAAGGGATGAAAGTTTATTTTATCAAGAAAATAGATCTCTTCTTGAAGATCCAAAAAAAATTTCTAGGCTATTTGAAATAGACAAATCCAATTCATTTTTCATTTCTTACACTTAACGTCCCACTGGATGTGCTAAAAATTGTTGGCTTATTTTTCCTACGAAGGAAAATATCTTAAATGTAAGTTTGCCAGCAAGGATTGAAAAATTCTTACAGATTAAATTCAAGCCAATTATTATTGACGGTTCTTTTGCCTCAACGAAGAGAACTTCAAAATTGCCAAGTGTAAAGAAAAGAAAAATTAAAAAAAGAAAGAGGGAGACGGAGAAAGATAATTGAGTGAACAATCAAACTAACCATTAATTTATCTCTACTCCTATGTTTTGAAAAGGAAATATATAAAATAAAGTGCAGAGAACTTACCTCTACTCCTATGCTTCGAAAATGAAGTGCATAAAATAAAGTGCGAAAATAAAGTGCAGGAAATATAAATGATAAGAAAAATTGAAATCAATTGTCTTGATTTGAGTTCTGGATCATTTACAATGTAGCCATGAATGACTATTTATAGACAAATATTTGTAGGAAAAAACTACCTGATAACTATCCTATTCTTCCATTTCTTTCATTTCATACTCCATGATCTTCCATAACTTCCTTCAACCTCCACTTCATGCTCCATATTCTCCACTTTGTTTTCCATCATCTTTCCACATTTCATAACTTCTCATAACCTCAAATGAGTAGGAGGATGCCACATGTCCTGCAATTATATAAATAATAAATAATAATAAAATTGCAAACTTATGGAGCCAACAGATGTGTAATTGATATGATTAATTAATAATTAGAGAATATATGAAAAAACGTGTTATTTTTAATATTTTAATTGATCATCACATTACTGAATTTAAAAATTGAGTCTAATTTTTCATTTCGAAGAGCAATACACATAAATAAATGTAATTACAAAGACCAATAATGTAATCTAATTTAAGTTCTCAATTCACCGACTATTTACTGGGCGTTGGTAGAAATTTTTATTATTTTCGTAAATTTTTAAGCTATATCATGTAGAGAAAGAGAATTAGGAAATTACAAATATATATATATATATATTTGCTTATTTTTATTAAGTAAAATCGTTGAAAAATATATATTTTACTCATTAAATTCAATGTAGGTGTATAGAAAATATCTAAAATACATATTTTTATTAAGTTTAATAACTAAAATATATTATTATGATAGTTTTACTATAATTTAGATTAAAAACAAATAAAAATTAGAAAAAAATTTATTTTGTTATAAAGTTCAAACATTAATTAATTTATTTTTTTAATTTTTCTAAAAGAGAATTTAGGTAGCGTTTGGTAGAGTTTTCTAAATATGATTTGAGAATAGAATTGTATTTTGAGTTTGTGAGTTTTAGAATTATGATTTGAGTGTGAAAAATTTGTTTGGTTATGAATTTTGAAAAGAGTTTTGAATTAAATTTTGGAGGGAGTTTTGAGTTTTTGAAATTAGAAAAGTTATTTGATTAGTCAAATTTTTTCGCTTGGAAGGAGTTTTCAAAAGTAGATGTGGAATTATAATTTAAAAACTCAAAACAAACACTACACTCAAATCAATAAGTAAAAATATATTTAGAACACCTAACCAAACACAGCCCTTTTTAGATGGGCAAAAGAGAATTTAAACTATTCCTATAAATTTGTTTAACGCACCAACCTGTATCATATGCCTAACTTTGACGAGTTTGGATCCTCTGTTGTGGTTCTCTGCAGTGCTTCTTACGGCGGTCCAAAACGATGTCGTTTTGGACTAATTTTTTTTTTTTTTTTCCCCTTCTTTTGCTATTAAGCCTCTTTTTCTTCTCTCTTCGTTTTGGACTAATTTTTTTTTTTTTTCCCCTTCTTTTGCTATTAAGCCTCTTTTTCTTCTCTCTTATCTCTCACCCAAACACACAGAGACGAAGATGGATGGCGAGAGAATGGATTCAACTCACCACCATTAACAAAAATTGCAAAATTATCTACACCACTCCCTTTGTTATCCATCTCTCTCTCTCTCTCTCTCTCTCTCTCACACACACACACACACACACACACAAAAATTGCAAAATTATCTACACCACTCCCTTTGTTATCCATCTCTCTCTCTCTCTCTCTCTCTCTCTCTCTCTCTCTCACACACACACACACATATACATATACATATACATATATATATGAAATTGTTTTCAAATATTGATATGAGTTTGAAATTGCATATGAATCTGATCTTGAAGTTTTCAAACCCATTTTGTTTTCAAATATATGTATATATACAAAAAAAAAACTTCATGAATGAAACCCACAAAATACACACACACACACACACATATATATATGAAATTGTTTTCAAATATTGATATTAGTTTGAAATTGTATATGAATCTGGTCTTGAAGTTTGAAATTGTTTTCATTTCAAACCCATTTCGAAAACTTCATGAATCTGATCTTGAAGTTTTCAAACCCACTTTGTTTTCAAATATATGTATAAAAATAAAAAATAAAAAAATTTGTGAATGAAACCCACTTTGTATGTTCCAAAAAAAAACATAGATCACACTTCATGAATCAAACCCACTTGATTTTTTTTTCTTGGGCAAAGGATCTTTGCCAATCTCTTCAAGGCGATGCAGATCGGAATAAATCTGAGACCATTGAAGCAAATCGGAGGAAGATGAAGTGAAAGAGAGGTTGAAAAGCTAAAGAGGAAGGAAAAAAAAAGAAGTGCCAAAACGACGTCGTTTTGGACCGCCGCAGACAACACGACAGATGATCCAGACTCAATTTTGACTGGGCCATATGAATGACTTTTTTGTTGCAATCCATTGGGAGTGTTAATACAATTTTTTGTTTTTTTTTTAAAGCACCATCAATGTCTTGTGAATTTTTTTTATTTGATATAATTTTTGTTTACATCACATCAACATTATAAATTAAGTATTTTGATCTTATTCATTTTATGTATATAATGAAATTTTTTTATTACAAATTTAATGACTATGAAATAAAAATAAAAATTTTATAATTATTTTAAATTAGAAAAAATCATTACATTCACCATTAGATGATATATAAAAGAACTTCTCCATTATAAATATGCAATAGAGAAGATCACAATTTCTAAATTAATAATCAATGCCTCTAATTACGCTTATAATTTTTGGTGCAATCTGTATAATATTCGTTTCGTTTCAAATTATTTGTTCGGCATGGAAAATGAGAATTTTCTCATATCGAATTTTTTAATTTTTTTTCACCAATTAAAAAATCTTTTTAATTATTTTTACTTTATGAAAAATATTAAAATTTTAATATAAAAATATATTATTTTTAAATTTTCATTTTTCATATACGAGGTAGTATTTTACAACATGTATTTTTGACGGGTGGCACTAATAAACCCCACTTCTTTTCTAAAGACTCTCGCCGTTTAGTATTTTTTAAGGATGCTTGGATCAAAAATCAAATTTTAAATTTTGTTTGGTGGGAAGTGACGGTGGAAACTAATCACCTTGCTTGTTTTTACTTTTCAAAAAATACTTTTCAGAAAATTTTATTTTCTTATTTTTCATTTTTTTTTGTTTTTACTGAATTTTTTTAATATTTAAGCAATTTTTTTACTTTTTAGACAAATCTAATATAAATACACTTAAAAAGTAAAAAAATTGTAAAAAAAATCTTTTAAAAATTCACTAAATACCAAAAATATAAAAATACAAGAATTCAATATATTTTTTGTATTTTTATGTATTTATTATTTTTTTAAAATATTTTTTCACAAATTTTTTACTTTTTAGATATATCTAAGCAAGATGCATCTAAAAAAGTAAAAAAAATATTTAAAATTTTAAAAATATTCACTAAAAACAAAAAAATACAAAAATTAAAAAAATTAATTTAAAAAAAAAATTAATCTAAAAAACTCAAACCAAACACACTGAATAATTTGAGAGAGTTAGAGTTAGGATTTTGAGAAAAGAATATTTTGATAATTTAATTTTAAGACAAAAATATAATAAAAAAATTATTAAATATGTAGATAGAGAAGAAGTAGTGTGAAAATAAAAGTTGCCACTGAATTAGCTTGTCCATAGCATAATGACCAAACTACCCTATATTCCTCTCATGCGTTTTATCTCTTCGAGCCGTGCTTCCGACCCTCAGTCGAGTCGCACTACCAGTGACATAGCAGCATGGGATTAACGGAAAACATAAAAATAAAAAAATAAAAAAAAATAAAAAACAGCTTTTTTTTCTTTTTTTTTTAAACCAATCACACGCGACCCCCAAGTACCCCACTGGGGGTCCGAAGCTTTTTCCTATCTCTTCAGATCTCTCTCTCACAGTCTGAAGCCACGATCGGAGGTCCTCGACGTCTTTTACTTCGCCGTCGCCTCCTCGCTGTCGGAGGGCGGCGATATCATCATTGTCTCACTCTCTCACCGATCGCATCATCGTCCCCGATCTCCATCAATCTTCTCAGATCTGTTCACTTCAACCCTCAATTTCACTGATCCGGGGTCAGATCTCATCCCCACACACAGTATTTCTTTGTTTGATTTCACTAATTTTGACGCTTCTTTTTAGTTTTAACGGCATGATCAGATCTGCCGTCGTCGCACCACCGCTTTCTTCCTACGGATCTCCCTACTCGCCGGTGGTGTCCTCATCGTCGCCGGAGGTATCTTCTGCAATGGAAGGTCTTCCATGGCTGCCTCCAACTGTGCTGCAGAGAGAGAGAGAGAGAGAGAGAGAAATGAAAAATGTCCAGGCCAACCATGTGTGTGTGTATCTTTATATATATATATATATATAGAGAGAGAGAGAGAGAGAGAGAGAGAGAGAGAGAGAGAAAGAGAAGATCATAGGGTTTCCTAGAGAGAAAGGGAGGGAAAACAGCATAGATGGAGTGCTAGGTTTGAGATCTAGCATTAATCATTGATTTCCAATTTTTTCTACTGTGTTTGTTTGCTAAAATAGTGTTGGAAAATAAATTTGGTTGACGTGAATCTTTGATTTTTGTGTCTTCTGGACATGTTGCTCAATTCAGGGAAGTTGGACTTTTTTGTTTTTTTGGGAATTAAATCAAATTTGGATCCAAACAGAAATCCACAACAAACATACATACAAACAAATTTGGATCCAGTGCTGGGTTTCAGACAAGTAGCTCTCTTTCATTTTGTTTTTCTTTTTTCTTTTTCTCCACAAAGAGGCCAAGTCTTCAACGGAGGTCTTTGATGAGCAGTTAGCCAGATCTGAATCTGAAAGTGAAAGGTTTTTTCGGTGATGATATGTTGTTTGAACAGATAAAAAGTGAACATATAAAAAATTGGACAAATTACAAATACCTCCCTGGAGATTTAGTTAAATTACAGATATCCTTTTGAGGTTTCGGAAATTATAGATACCTTCTTGGGGTTTATATTTTCATAACAAATTGTCCCTGAGATTTATATTTTCATAACAATTTGCCTCTTAATTTGTTATGCAAATATAATCTTCAAGGGGTATTTGTAATTTCTCAAACCTCAAGGGTATCTGTAATTTTACTAAACCTCTAATTTGCCATAAAAAATTTGAACATAGACGAATTTCAACATATAAATTTTTTTTGAACAAATTAGAAATTTCAACAAAAAAAAATTAAATAAATAAAAAATTCAATAGATAAAAAAATTTGAAAAAATAAAAATAATTTCAACAGATAGAAATAATTTCAATAGACAGTCAATAAAAAATCAAACAGATAAAAAAAAGTCAGAGGATAAAATTAGAAATAAAATGTTTTTCAAGACTTTTTAGTAAACTAATATACAAAGTTTGATCCTCTTGTCAACAAAAAAAATCTCTTGGCCTAATGTTTTATACTCTCTTTATTTTAAATTTATCACCAATTAATCATTTTTTTTAATGACAATTATAATCTCAATTAAAATTAATCTAACAAAGACAAATTAAAATAAAATACCCACTCTCACAAAAACAACTCTTAGAATTGAACACCCAATCCCAATAAAACCAAATTGAACACCCACCTTTGAAAATCCAATGCACATGGTCCATCATTCACAGAACAATAGGGCTGAACCAAACTGGTGGAAAAGATTAAGAAAAGTGGGTAATGAAGCCTGATCGAGATAGCATGGAGGAGGTTCGAAGTGTATTGGTAATTTTTTTAATTAGAAAGTTCAATTATAATTGACAAGAAAGTAAAACTTAGCAAAAAGATTAGTTAACATATTTTTATATATTTCTTCATTGGCTTAGAATCCCAAACAGTGACTTGAATTTCTCTAACAAAATTTCATGAAATCAATCGCTTAGACTGTATTTGATTAAAAGATTTAAAAAATAAAAAAATGTAGGTAAATATTAGTGGCACTAGCAGGAACAACATTGGTTAGGTATTGTCTCAGTATGGCAAATTGAATCCTGTTTTTTAATTTATTTTTTAATCCCAAAACAATTGAACAATTAATAATCACGTGTTACTGTTATTGCCACACAGGCTTTAGTAACACATGCTTTAGTCATGGGTCAAGATTCAGGACAATCATCTTTGATTGAGGTAAAAAATCTTGAAGAAATGATCGGAGCAAGCTCATTTTGACGTTGAGGGTATCATATGCATTAGCATTAGTAATAATCCAAATATGTTTTTGTTGTATTATTTTTATTTTTGTATTTGTTTCCAAGGATTCATAGTAAGCGGGTTCGTGTACATTGCAGTTGCCAGAGTGTTGATAGAAATTAACAATGGCAGCAACTCAACAATAAAAAGTCCTGTACTCCAATTAACCTCACTGATATTTGGAATGGCCGTCACACTTTGTATATCCATTGTTGAATGAATATAAAGCACCTTCTAATTTGTGTTTAGTAATTTTAAAGATCAATGTAATCTAAGTTGTCAATAGACTATTATTAGGGGTGATATCAATTTTTGTTATTTTCCTAAAATTTATACTGTGTCATGTACTTTTTGTAATAGAAAGATAGAAATTAAAATATTAATTTGTATTTTTCTATAGCCACACAACATGTGTTCTTGATAAGTATGAATACACAATATAGTTTTACACCTCATTTGTTTTAGTCAAGATTATATATATATAGTTGTGACTTTGAAACTAATGTATTAGTAGTTGTGTTGGTGGTGGTGGTGAGTTAATGGATCAGCCAACAGTCCCTTTAAGTGGTACATTAACTTTACTAACAAACTAACAGATCAAACTACATAGATTATTGACCCAAAAAATAAATAAATAAATAAATAAAAATTTAACCTAAAGGCATTCTCTCTTTTGACTTTATTTTTCTTTTGTACCAAATGCTTGTGGTTTTTGGTAGGTGGTAGAAAATTTACTAACATAATATTAATGCATTTCATAAACAACTGAAATTTCGTATAATTTTTTTTGCGATCATGCTACGTAGCTCGAATCGCGGGGCTCGAATCGCGGCTCGACGCCAAAATGACGTCGTTTTGGTGTCGAGTTTTGTTTTTTGTTTTTTTGTTTTTTTTTTTCCGTCTGTGTTGCAGAACGAAGAAGATGGTGGAGGGGGAGGGGGAGGGGGAGGGGGAGGGGAGGGGGCCCTAATAACAGGGGAGGAGGAGGCGGAGGCGGCGGAGGCGGAGGGCGAGACGGTCTGGCGGAGGGAGGACGGCGGTGACGATCTGGAGCTGGGCGAGGACGGCCGGAGGCGAGGCCACGACGATCGACGGTCTGAAGCTCCTCCCTCCCTGCGACGATTGGCCACGGTCTGCTGCGACAGACGATCGGCGGCGACGGACGAGCTCCTCCCTCCCTTCTTCCTCTCCCTCCCTTCTCTTCTCTCCCTCCCTCCCTTCTTCGAGCCATTTCGAGCCTGGTAGCTTCGAGCTACCAGGCATTTTCCTTTTTTTTGTATAGCATTATTCATTTTTGTCCGCAACCATTTTCCTGTGCAAATCTGTCTTAGCTAGTAGAATCTAAGAGAACATTTCCACATAAATGCCAGAAGTTTTGCCGGGGCTTTGATTGCTCAAATCGCTTTCCATAACCTCAACAAACTGTTTTCCTCTGTAGTTCCAACCATAACCTCATAACCTGAACCAACATTATACTCAACTTCATTGACGTGTGCCAAGTCCAATACGTTGCATTTGTAATTGATATAGGTATGCTCACAATGATATTAGACAGCTTATAGCATGACATTGCAAAAGTGGGTAAAAAGTGTACACAATCGACTCAAGTAACACCTCCTTCCCTACCAAAGGTAAAAATTTATCTTTCCATTCTGCACACCTCTCTTTAACCCTATTTGTGACAAATTTAAAGAGCTCCCTCTTCGACCCATCCATATCTAAAGGCAACCCCAAATATTTACCAAAAGATGCACTGACAGGAATGGATAAAACCGAGCTAATCTTTTGCCATCATTGATTTCTAAAGATTAATAAGCAGGCCTGAAGATGGCTTATAGAAGGGCTCCCTTCTCACACCCAAATCCCAAGAATCTCCTTCCTGGTCTCTGCCTTCTTAAACGAAGTCAACAAACCTTCACCACAAGCTCGAAAAAAAAAGAAAGAAAAAAGAGAGAGAAATGGTGATAACAAATCCCCTTGTCTCAACCCTTGAGATGGAACAATGAACCCATGTTTGTGCCTGTTAATCAGCAAGGAATGAGATACAATAGAGACAAATTTCAAACGGATCTACAATGTTGCAAATCCCAACTTGCTCATCATAGTCTCTAGAAACAGCCATTCAACACTATAATAGGCCTTACTCATGTCAAGTTTCAAAGCCATAGAAATATTTCTACCATACCTCTAATTTATATATTTATATAACATTACTCATTTGTAAATCAAGATCACAATGATGAAAATTCTGTTTTTAAATCGCGAGACCACAATATGCTGTTGGGGTATATCTTTTTATTGGAGTTTGAGACCCAATTGGTTTTGAAAAAAGAATTTTAATTTGACTTAGTTTAGGTATAATATATTTTATATATATTATATCTAATTTGTGGAGACCTAATTCAGTTTGGTAACAATTAGGGTTTTTGATAACAAAACTCGAGAATCAATAATATATATATATATTATTCCGAAGTGTGGTGACTGTGTGTAGATCAATTCGGTTTTGGATCAAAAAGTAGTGCTTGCTGCTGATGTCACATGTGTTGATTTGTGTGTTTGTATTGCTTGAGCAAACAAGCAACAGTGTGGTTCTGCTTCGTTTTTGGTACTGATTTGGGTCTATTATTTTGGATCTTCTATAATTCTGTTTTGAAGATTTTGATTCATCTATTTGGTGAGGTCTTTCCTCTTGTTTATTTATGATTATTTGGAATTCACCTAAGGGTGGTTTGTGAGACCATTCATGTCTCGTTTGTAATCGTTTGGAAACTGTTTGGTTGATAGTGGAATCGGATTTCGATCCCGTAGACGTACCTCACATTGAGGGAACCACGTAAAAATTCTTGTGTTGCTTTTGATTTAATTTTTCCGCATTAATTTTTATTCCCATTGATTGATTTACTTGTGGGAAATCATAGATTTTCCTTAACAACTGGTATCAAAGCTTACGGTTTATTTGGGTCTATTTATTTGTGTAAATCAATGGAGGGGAATGTAGGTCGTATGTCTAGCTTCAATGGAAGCAATTGGGTAATTTGGAAAACTAAAATGGAGGATCTATTATTTTGTAAAGATTTGTATGGACCCATTGAGGGTGATAGTGGCAAACTCGAAGGTATGAAAGATGATGATTGGAAGAGGCTTAATCGAAAAGCCGTTGGTATTATCCGTCAATGGATTGATGACAGTATGTTTCATCATGTTGCTACTGAAACTTCAACACATGATTTATAGAA
Source organism: Camellia granthamiana (assembly GCA_036172215.1). Lineage (NCBI taxonomy): Eukaryota > Viridiplantae > Streptophyta > Magnoliopsida > Ericales > Theaceae > Camellia > Camellia granthamiana. The sequence continues at coordinate 104,735,797 of CM069913.1, forward strand.
AAAATTAGAAGGCCTTTATGATAGAAAATCAGCCACAAATAAAGCTTTTCTGTTTCGTAAGTTGGTTAATTTAAAATATAAAGATGGCAGTCTCATTCCAGAACATTTGAATGAAATAAAGAGTATTGTTAACCAACTTACTTCTATGAAAATTATTTTTGATGATGAGTTGCAGGCTTTGATGCTACTTAGTTCTTTGCCTGAAAGTTGGGAGACTTTGGTTGTGATCATTAGTAATTCGGCACCCGATGGAGTTGTCACAATGAGCCAAGTCACTAGTAGCCTGTTGAATGAAGAAACTAGAAGCAAATCAGCGGGTTCCTCTCATTCAGAAGCATTTGTTGTGAGAGGCCGAAGCAAAACAAGGGGGAGGAGTAAGACTTCTCATGGTCATGATCAAAGTCGTGACAAATCAAAAGATGGTTCTTTTTCAAAGAAGGACATTGAGTGTTATTATTGCCATGAGAAAGGGCACATGAAGCGGAAATGCCGAAAGCTCAAGAACAAGGAGAAAATGCGTAACAAAAGTGTGGATAAGAAGCAAGAAGACACTACAGCAGTTACTACCGATGATCTCATGGTCGTTTGTAAAGATGATTATATCAATTTTGTGGGCCAAAAAAGCAATTGGGTGATTGATTCTGGTGCTTCTTTTCATGTGACTTCTTGAATTGATTTCTTCATTACCTACACCGAAGGAGATTATGGTTCTGTTCGAATGGGTAATGAAGGTTTGTCCAAGATTATTGGTATGGGTGATGTTTGCTTGAAAACAAATTTGGGTTGCAAGTTGTTGCTTAAAGATGTGAGGCATGTTCCCGACATTCGCCTCAATTTGATCTCTACTGGGAAGCTAGATGATGAAGGCTTCAACAACAAATTTGGTGATGGAATATGGAGGCTCACAAAGGGTTCTTTGGTGGTGGCTAAGTGCAAGAAGACTCATACACTTTATTCGATGCAAGAAAAAATTTGTAAAGGTGTTGTCAATGCACTTGAAAATGATACTTCTACAAAATTGTGGCATAAGCGGCTTGGCCACATGAGTGAAAAGAGGCTGCAAGTATTGTTCAAGAAAGAGCTTCTACCCGATTTGAAAGGTACACATCTCAAAACTTGTGTTCATTGTTTGGCGGGTAAACAACATAAAGTTTCTTTTCATAAAAATGTTACTTCTAGAAAAGAAAATGTTTTGGAGTTGATTCATTCGGATGTTTGTTGTCCTTTAAAAGTTAGAACACATGGTGGTGCACTTTATTTTGTTACTTTCATTGATGATTATTCAAGGAAAGTTTGGGCTTTTCTACTAAAAACTAAAGATCAAGTTCTAAAAGTATTTAAGCATTTTCAAGCCATGGTTGAAAGAGAAACAGGGCAGAAATTGAAGTGCATCCGATCAGACAACGGTGGTGAATACATTGGGCCATTTGATGAGTATTGTCGCAGCCAAGGTATTTGGCATCAAAAGACAATTAAGAAGACTCCTCAACAAAATGGAGTTGCCGAGAGGATGAACCGCACCATTGTGGAAAGAACAAGGTGTTTGTTTTCACAAGCTAAATTGCCAAGATCCTTTTAGGGTGAGGCATTGAAGACAGCGGTTGACGTAATCAATTTGTCTCCTTCCTATCCTTTGAATGGTGATGTTCCTGAAAGAGTTTGGACAGGCAAAGATGTGTTTTATAAGCACTTGAGAGTGTTTGGTTGCCAAGCTTGTGTTCACATTCCAAATGATGAGAGGTCCAAGCTTGATAGTAAGTCAAGACAATGTATTTTTCTTGGCTATGGGCGTGATGAATTCGAGTATAGATTGTGGGATCCGGTCAACAAGAAAGTCATTCGAAACCGTGATGTTGTGTTTCTTGAAGACCAAACAATTGAAGACTTTGGCAAAGGTGATCAACCGGAGCCAAAAACTAGTGATCTCATTGACATGGATCCATCTCCTTTATCTTCAGTTGATGATGAAAATGAGGGAGATGTGCAACCACCTATTGAAGATGTGGAAGAAGATGCTAATCCTAATGAAATTGAGCCAGAAATTGAGAAAGAGCATCCAACTCAAGAACCGCCACCACAACTTGAGTTGAGGAAATCTACAAAGGACCGACAACCTTCAAGAAAGTATCCTCCCAATGAATTTGTGTTGATTTTCGATCAAGGGGAGCCTGAGAGCTACCAAGAAGTAATTGAGCATGCAAAGAAAGATGATTGGAAAAGGGCCATGGAAGAGGAGATGAATTCTTTACTTGAAAATCACACTTATGATTTAGTGAAGTTGCCTAAAGGGAGGAAAATTCTGAAAAATAAGTGGGTTTTCAAATTGAAGAATGATGGCAAGAATCTAAGGTACAAAGCACGTCGTGTTATGAAAGGCTTTGGGCAAAAGAAATGTATTGACTTTGACGAGATTTTCTCACCGGTTGTAAAGATGTCTTCTATTCGGGTTATACTTGGCATGGCTGCAAGTATGAATCTTGAAGTTGAGCAACTTGATGTGAAGACCGCATTTCTTCATGGTGATCTTGAAGAAGAAATTTACATGGAGCAACCGGAAAGTTTTGTGGAGAAAGGAAAAGAGAAATTTGTTTCGCAAATTGAAAAAAAGTTTGTATGGTCTTAAGTAAGCCCCGCGGCAATGGTACAAAAAATTTGACTCTTTCATGATGAATAATGGTTTTTCTAAAACCACTTCGGACCATTGTGTGTTTGTGAAAAATTTTCCGGATGGTAAATTTATTATTCTTTTGCTTTACGTTGGCGACATGTTAATTGTGGGTCAAGATTCTACCATGATAAACAGGTTGAAATTGGAGTTGAGCATGTCTTTTGCTATGAAAGATTTGGGACCGGCAAAACAAATACTTGGTATGAAAATTGTTCGTGATCGCAAAGAGGGGCTGATTTGGTAGTCTCAAGAAAGCTACATTGAGAAAGTTCTTGAGAGGTTCAACATGAATAAAGCAAAATCGGTTGGTTGTCCACTTGCGGGTCACTTCAAGCTTAGTTCGAACCAATGTCCTACAAGTGAGAAAGACAAGGAAGAGATGCTGAAAGTTCCTTATGCTTTAGCAGTTGGTTCTTTGATGTACGCCATGGTTTGTACAAGGCCGAATATTGCTCACGCCGTTGGTGTGGTGAGTCGGTTTCTCTCTAATCCGGGTAAAGAACATTGGGCAGCGGTAAAATGGATTCTAAGGTATCTTCGAGGGACTTCGAAGGTGTGTTTGTGTTTTGGAGATGGTAAGCCGATGCTTGATGCGTTCACAGATTCTAACATGGCCAGTGATATTGATTCTAGGAAATCTACTTCAGGGTATTTGATGACTTTTGCAAGGGGAGCTGTGGCATGGCAATCTAAATTACAAAAATATGTTGCTCTCTTAACTACCGAAGCTGAATTTATTGCCATTACAGAAGCTTGCAAAGAAGAGTTATGGTTGAAGAAATTTTTGCAAGAGTTGAGTTTAAAGAAAGAAAAGTATGTGCTTTATTGTGATAGTCAAAGTGCTATTCACTTGAGTAAAAATTCTATTTTTCATTCGAGATCGAAACACATTGATGTGAGATACCATTGGATTCGTAATGTGTTAGATTCGAAATTGTTGCAACTCGAAAAGGTTCACACGGATGATAATATTTCGGATATGTTGACTAAGACTTTGTCGAGGGATAAACATTTGAAGTGTCGAACTTTGGCGGGCATAGTTGATGTCTCCACCTAAGTCGATAGGGGGAGAATTGTTGGGGTATATCTCCTTATTAGAGTTTGAGACCCAATTGATTTTGGAAAAAGAATTTTAATTTGGCTTCATTTAGGTATAATATATTTTATATATATTATATCTAATTTGTGGAGACCTAATTCAGTTTGATAACAATTAGAGTTTTTGATAACAAAACTCAAGAATCAATAATATATATATATATATATATTATTCCGAATGGTGGTGACTGTATGTAGATCAATTCGGTTTTGGATCAAAAAGTAGTGCTTGTTGCTGATGTCACATGTGTTGATTTGTGTGTTTGTATTGCTTGAACAAACAAGCAACAGTGCGGTTCTGCTTCGTTTTTGGTACTGATTTGGGTCTATTATTTTGGATCTTCTACAATTCTGTTTTGAAGATTTTGGTTCATCTATTTGGTGAGATCTTTCCTCTTGTTTATTTGTGATTATTTGGAATTCACCTAAAGGTGGTTTGTGAGACCATTCGTGTCTTGTTTGTAATCGTTTGGAAACTATTTGGTTGATAGTGGAATCGGATTTTGATCCCATGGACGTACCTCACATTGAGGGAATCATGTAAAAATTCTTGTGTTGCTTTTGATTTAATTTTTTCGCATTATTTTTTATTCCCATTGATTGATTTACTTGTGGGGAATCATAGATTTTCCCTAGCATATGCCACATCACTCTATACAAAAAATTTGTACAATTTTTTTGTCTGTATATCGCCACTCAAAACTATTAATGCATGGTGAATAAGTGATGTATCATGCATGCAACCTATATGAAAAATAAAGGATATATTGTTAACTCAAATGCTCTGTTCCTCCCGGTTGAGGTGGCTGGTCATACCAAACACCTAAATCTGTTTAAACCATGTAAATTTAGAGTCACAAACCCTACTCCATTTTTATATTTTCACAGTAAATAAGTCATAGAATAATACTCCCAACAATTTCCTCACAACAGTAGTAATATATTACATACAAGCACTCATAAACAGTTATATTACATACAAGCACACTTAACTAACAGTTTCTAGCACAATCAAACACTCTAATTGGTACATTTTCTCTGACAGCACCTTTGAAAACACCATTTCTGTTTGATTCAAAACAAGGGAGGGAAGCCATAGCAAGACAATCTTCATCCTGAAACATGTTATCAAACTAGTTTTACATTTTCAGCCAAAGGATATACAAGTACTGCCAAAAACAATGAAATTCCACTTGAGAAAATCAAAATTCACTGTGAAGTTACATTCCTGATTAATCTTCCCGCGTGAAATTTTAAAAGCAAAAAACAGTTTAGAAAAGAAAAAGAAAAAGAACATGACAAAAAATAGAAACATCACAATAGACATAACATTATAAGATGTTTCAATGCACTAGCTCACAGGTTAGTCCAAAGTTTTCCACTAGTTAGATCAAGATCTTTGGCGAGTTTTTGCCCATGCGGAATACCTAATCTGGATGGGTGAAACATGAAAATCAAAAGGAAAAGAATAGGAATTATAAATCATACATACACAAGAACATAAGATTGAAGGTGGTTCATCCCAAAATTAGGCATACGCCCACAGTCATTGCGGTTGTGCAATGATTAGAAAAAATACAACCAATATACAGAGAACTATGTATTCATAGTTGGATCTACGGTCGAGTGGTTAATATTCAATACTTACTAGAAAGATTGGGTAACAAGCCAAGGATCAACATCCCCTCCCACTCTTTCTTGGTTTTTCTTAAGGTTGAGCTCTTAAACTCCCATTTGGTAATGTTTATCTTTTAATTTTTGTTTATGTTTTACAAATATTTTGAAAACGGGAAACAAAAACTTGTTTGGTGTCTCATTTTTGTTTCCAAAAAATGGAAATAATTTTGAAATTTTACTAAATTATACGAGAAAAAAACAGAAGGTATTGTCCTTAATCCAACTAGCCAACACGAAATTGATAAAGGGGTACTACTCATTTTTCCGACTATTATATTTTAGCAGATGCATTAGAAGAAGAGATCCAGTAAGTTGTTTAAACATCAACTTCATTTGAGCACAGTTACCCCAGCCCTATGCTTACTTGATATACTCAAATCAGTATATTGATCATAGGAGGAAACTTACTAGTTAGTTTTGCAAATGGTAGGTCATGACCTGACAATTTGCATTGTGTATACACTCAAGCAAGGCTAGCTCAACTCGTGAAATTGGTGCCCAAGCTCTTCTGTGGCTAAGCTCGGTAGGTTTTTTTCTAGCGGGCCATGCCATACCAGAGCCAAAAATTTTAGGCCCAAGCCTTGACGAGCTAGCGGGGTGGACTACCTAACTGTAACAATCTTTCTTTTTTTTTTATTTATAAATGTTTTTCCTATTTTTGGCTTGTTGGTTGAGCCAGTGGGCTGATTGATCACCTTTCAAGGGCCAACTAGTCAGTCTACAACACCTAGATCTAGACCAAGTCCCAAGCCAAGCCTTTTTCGGGCTTTGCTAGCCTACCCAAGAATATGGACCTGGCCGGGTCACTGGTCAAATGATGACCTTACGGTACATTTCGATAGCATCTTAAAAACACAAACTTCTATTTTTTCTTATATGTTTTTTAACATGTATCGAAACATACTTATTGTGAATAAAAGGAATACAAGTAGAACCAAAACAGTGAGATTCAAATTGCGATTACATCTTGGTAAGTAAAGAAGCTGCTAGACACAAAGAAGAGGTAGAAGCAACATCTTTAGCTGTAGTTATATCATTGTATGAGAATTAAGAGGCAAAGGAAGGGGTAAAATATTAATAGTAAGACTGATACCAGGTGGAGAGAAAGAAAGAGGAACAGACGAAGAAGTACGACAGGAGACAAGACATGATCATTAGCAAGAGGACTATGATTAGGAGAAACAGAAACAAGACTAGGAGAAGAAACAACAACATTATCTACTCCCTCCTTCAAATTCAAACTTAATAATGTGTGGCATGCTCCACAAATTTCATCTATTTTGCTTTATGTTCATCAACTCACATATGATAATGCTTGCACCATTACTTTTGTTGATAAATCATTTGTTATTTTGGACAAACACAACAACCAAGTTCTATGTAGAGGTCATCATCAGAATGGTCTTTATCAGCTTCCTTTCCTTTCATTTTGATCACTGTTCAAAGGCTTTTTCTAGTATTAGTTCTCCAGCTGCTACCTGGCATAAGAGACTAGGGATCCTTCTTCAGATGTTTTTCATCCTATAGCTAAAACTTGTGGTTTTTCCATTTCTCATAAAGACTGTTCTTCTTTTTGCAATCATTGTTGTGTCTCAAAGAGTCACAAACTTCCTTTTGTATTGACTAATACTAATTCCAATATTCCTCTTGCTTTAATTCACTCTGATACATGAAGAAGAGAGAGAGAGGGAGAGAGAGAGAGAACAAAAAGATATTTTCCATTATTTCATTATGAACTCAACTACACATACAAATCTTTGATCAATGTATACATTGAAACAAAACAAATTATCTCTAGATTAGTTATAGATTCTAACTAACTAAGGTTGTTAACTTGTTATAGAGGAGAGGATTGTGTACTGCTGTCCTGCATCCTTATGTTAGTTTTCTAGGTGTGTTATAGTTGTCATTGCAGCTTTGTCTTCAACATCCTTAGTTGTTATTATGGTTCCTGAGGTGATAGTATCTATTAGCCAATTGTGGGGACATAATTTCAACATGTCCACGTGGCATGACCTCGGCCTGAAATGCCACATGATGGAATGTGATTAGCCGAGGTATGAAAATGATCCATGTCTAGGCTGAGGTATTTGGTGAAAGACAAAAATCCTAGTAAATAAATGACTCCTAGGTTAGGTGTATTTAGGACTATTTTGAGAGGTTTAACCCAACTAGGAGAGATGAATCATCTAGTATTATTCCTAAAAGGAATAAGTGTTGACTTGATCACTACTTCTAGGAGGAGAAGGTAAAGGCAGGCATCCTATGTGTGAGAAGTGCGTGAGTTTATGTGTGTTAATTTGAGTTACCGTTACTTTGCCGAAATATCTCGAGATACTAGTTTACTGACTTTATCATCAGAGTGCCCTCTCGGTTGACGAGAAACCGAGTTTGATATTCTTTTAATTGTGCAAACGTGGATCTAGGCTGCGTGTTCTACGGCTGTGTTCCCAGAATTCCAGGAGGAAGATCAGAGTATTGGTTATGTGGTCAAATTTTAGCACACATACTCCATACACTTTATTTTTTAATAATTTTTTGAATTACTTTCTACATTTATTAGACCAGATGAATATTGTTATTTAATACTTATGTATCACATATTCCAAAAATGTTTACTAAAATTAAAAAATAAAAAATAAAAATGAAAATGAAATATGAAATATGAAATATGAAAAAACATAAAATGCTATATGCTCAATTAAATTTAAAAATAAAAAATAAAAAATGAAAATGAAATGAAAGAAACTATATTTTGTCCTGGTTAAGTTAAGAATATGAAAAAAATGAATTAGATAATAGTACAAAAATAACCATATTTGTTTAATTAATTTTATTTTGTTTTCCCTGTAATCATTATCCAAATGTAGCATAAATATTATTCAAAAATTTAATATCAAGTTTTTTATGCAATTATCTTAAATATATGTAAATAAAATATATAACTTATAAGGGTAAATTACAATCACCTCCCTTGAGGTTCTGGACAATTATACTGATCTCCCATTCTTTTTCTAAAATTTATTTTGAAATCATAAGGGTAATTAGGGGAAGGGGAATAAAAAAGCGTGCCTAGGAAGGGAACTAAAATAGGAGTTGAAAGTGGTTAACAAGAAGAGTGAAATGATTTAGAGGTGGAGCTTGATGCGGGTTAGAGATGACTTCATTTTGGATGGATTGGGGAAGGGGTTAATGCTACTCTTTCTGTAAGAAAATAAAAAAAATAATTTCAATCTCCAATTTATTTTCGATTTTAACAAATTTTAAAGGAATATTATTATGTATTGTAAATTAAAAATTTTAGTTGTTATGTCATTTGAGAAAATCTAATATAAAAGTATATATTATTTATCTTGTATGATAAATGTAATTTTTATAATTCATTCAATTTTTTTGCTCTAGAATGTTACTAATCCACATAATGACATACATATATATATGTATATATTAGTTAATACTTAAAATAAAATATTAATAACAACACAATTAAAACACAACATTAGTGCAATTTAAATGAAAAAACTCATTCACATAATTTTTAATATTTTTTCCCTTTTAAATTTTAAAATTATTACTTTAATTTTTAGGATAAAATTTTAATTATTTGTTTAAGACCACGCATAGCACGAGTTTTACGTTGGTTTATATATACACAAGAATATGATAGAGAAAAGAAAAAAATAGACATAAATACAAAAAAGAACATACCTTGTAGAAGTTGTATCATTACACTTTTACTCAAAGGCCCCACGGATTTTTCCCAATCAGCACTTTCAACCAATTATTTCCCCTGCTCTCTTGCTCTTCCTTAATTTTCCTGACAGATTCCTCAACAGAGAAACGACAATGGTTTACCTCAATCAGCTGCAGAGCGAGTATATCCCCCAAACTAGATGGTACTTCCTTGAGATCTTGACACCAATCCAACAATAAGTGTTGAAGGCTTGGAAAGTGACTAGAGCAGGTGATCCATTGCTTAACATCGAGGTCCTTCAGTTTCAAGAATTTGAGTCGAGGAAACCCACCATCAGTTGTTGCCCATTGCCATCCCGAGGCAGCATCAACATCTAATTTGAGAAGCTCAAGGTTGGGTAACAACATCCCAAGGATTGATATATCCTCCCACTTTATCTTTGTATATTTCAAGGTTAGCCTTTTAACATTTGTAGGAAACTTAACCTCTCGGAAATTGGTTGGGTACGAGAACTTATTCAGTAGCTTCAAAGTCTCAAGGTGTCTTAAAATTTCTAGATTAAAAAACATCAAATTCCCTGAATCTGACAACAGATGTCCACAAATTCCCAGCTTTGTAAGAAAAGGAGTTCTTGCCAATAAATCCTGAACATGTCCACAGGGGTTTAAGTTTGTGATGGTTCGTAGGTTTTCTAATATAGAGAGATGGTTGTGATTTGTTACTACTTCTTCAGAACATAAAGACGCATCATAGTTTGCTCCTCCTTTAGCATAAAGATGCCTCAACTTTGAAATCTTCCAAACATTACATGGCAGAATAACCTTTCTCCATTGTGTAGAAATAATAATAAGTGTTTCTAGGTTTGAGAGATTGGATATTGATGGCGGTAATTCACAGGAATGTTTCAAATTAATTGCCAAATACCTCAAATTAACAAGTTGTGTTAATTCTCTTGAAAAGAAGGCATTGTTATAGCATATTTCCAACACTTGAAGAAGTTTGAAGGTCCAACAAATAAACAAGCACATATCACCAAACCAATTGTCATCGTAACCCATTATTTTCTGAAACTCATGTCTAAAGCACAATAATGATCGAAGAACTGTTGGGGCATAAGACTGTAAGAGAATATGATCAAATCTTGGTCCAAAGTAAGAAAGGATGCACAGGCGGCATTGGTTATTTGTTTCATAATTACTTGAAGAAGAAGGAGAAGCGTCTTTATAATTGTGAATCCACTGCAGGAAATTAATTTCCCTGGCTTTCTTCAAGCATAAATCACGCAACAAATCATGCATACGACATGCTTTAATTCGACCATCAAACCCTTTTTGAGCAACAATTACTAGACTTCTTTGAATTAGATCCATTAAGTAATCCTCCGCTACTTCCTCCAAGCTTTTCTGCTCAATTTTTTGTATAAACCCCTCAGCTATCCATAACCAAATTAATCTCTGCACTGAGATTTTTTGATCTTCTGGAAATGCTCCTAAATAGAGAAAGCATGGTTTCAAGTGGCGAGGCAAGTGATTGTAACTCAGTGCTAGTGTGTCCGAGTACTGGTTTGGATCACTAACAATGTATGAGCTTACACTTTGGGCAACTTGTTTCCACGACTCTTGTGTCTTGATGTTCTTTGCAAGAAGTCCTGCTATTATAACAATTGCAAGTGGAAGCCCTTCACATTTTTTCATTATTTGCTTCCCAATTTCAATCAGTTCTAGAGGGCAACTTTCATTTTGAAACACCTTCCGTTGTAATAACTCCCAACTCTCTTCTTCAGTGAGAAAACGCAGACAATGAGGATGGCAATCAGGTGAGGCATGCATAGACAACTCTTTGAGCCGACTAGTGAACATTACTCTACTTCCATTGTTGTCATTGGGGAAATACGTTTTAAGATTGACCCAGGCACCAATATCCCATAAATCATCAATGACAATGAGATATCTCTTGCCTTTTAATTGCTTGTACAACTTTTCGCCTAGCTTCTCATTGGTCATGTTTTTAAATTCATTGGTAAAGACGACATTAACAGAACTTAAAATGTCCAACAACATATCTGTTTTTCTGGGTAATTGAGAAGCATAGGTCCATGCACGAATATGAAAGTAGTGTGTGATGTAAGGATCATTGTACAGTTTTCTGGCTAAAGTAGTCTTACCGAGTCCAGGCATCCCAAAAATTGATATCATTTGTAGTTGCTTCTTCCCTCCAGCAAGTAGCTCTTTTATAGTCAACGCCTCATCATCAAAGCCCACTGTAATTTCTTCATCTACCACGGTTCTGTTCTCCATTGACATTGACATTGACGAATGGACTCCATCATCTTGTAGGAGTTGGATCTGATTTATCTGGTCATAAAACTGCGCCACTTTTGCCTCGATCGGCTTAATCTCTTCCATTATATTTGTGCCAATTAAAATATCAAAAAAATTGTCGCCGTTGTTGTAGCTGTCCCTCTGCCCTGGAACTTGAACATCAAAAGAACGGATGAGTTGCCTTGTTTTGCAGATCACATAATAAATTTGCATCGGCAGGATTTTAGCTTCATGGTTCAGCTCATGCTGCTGCTGATTCTCGTCGATATCCTTGAGAATGATTGCTAGGAATCTTAGCCGATAGTAAAAAGAGTCGATATGATCAATCTGATCTGCGGTCAAATTGCACGCCTTACTGATCATTAGATGATTCAGTTTCTCCAAGACAGAATAATTTTCACCCATCTCCCTCTCGAATCTCTCTCTCTGTTTCTCCACAGAATATTTTTCACCCATCTCCCTCTCGAATCTCTCTCTCTGTTTCTCCAAGACAGAATATTTTTTACCCATCTCCCTCTCGAATCTCTCTCTCTGTTTCTCCAAGACAGATCTCTCTCTGTGTTTCTCCACAGAATATTTTTCACCCATCTCCCACTCGAATCTCTCTCTCTGCATTATCTTTCTTCTTGTCTCTCTCCCTCTTTCTCTTTTTCTTTCTCTTTCTCTCTCTTTTTCTTTCTCTTTCTCTGTCTCTTTCCTCCTCTGTCAAACCACACAAAAACAGTGTTTCGATCACCGAACACTGTACTGGTTCCATATCCCGACCTCTCTCTCTTTCCGTCTCTCTCTCTTTCCATCTCTTTATCTTTATTTCTCTCTCTCTCTGTCTTTCTCTTTCTCTTTCTCTTTCTCTTTCCATAGCCCGATTTCGGTGCTCTGCTATCTCTCTTAAGTTTTGTGCTCTGAAGCCGGAGTTCAATCAGAAAAGACTTTGTGGGTGTTTTGCAGGAAAAACTGGTGATTGAGCAGAGAATCTTGAAATGGGGGTTGGTGGCGGTGTCGATCCGAAAAAAAAAGGTGCAAAGAAAGATCTTTCAGAGTGAAGAAGCAGAAGGAGCAAGTGGCTTCTTGAGTTTGGATCCAAAAAGAAACATTGAAAGCAGAATTGCAATGCCAAAAGTAAAGGTAAAGATAAAACGAAGTGGAAATTTCATTTGGAAAATGAGTTGGACCCAGGCACCCCTTTTGACTTTTTTTCTTTTTTTTCTTCTTCTTCTTCTTCTCTTTTCCAATTATCACCGGTCACGTGTGTGTGGGTGATAAGGGTGGTGATTGGAGGGGATCTCAATCACTTCCCATTTCATTTTGCCATCTAAATCTAAATTTTGACGTATTTTTTAATTTGACTCTTAAATTTTTATTAATATTAATTTTATATTTAAATTTTTAAAATTTTGATAAATTCGATTTTTGTTGTTATATTTTGTCTATAATTAGGCAAAATATATTAATGTGATATCAAAATTCATTTAAAATTTTATTTTACCTTCAAAATTATAACTTAAAAATCAATTTGTCTCCCAAATATAAAAAAATTAAATTTAAATATTTAATAAATAATTTTGTATCTCAATAATGAAAAAATTAAATTTAAAATAATATATACTTTGCAAAAAAATAATAAAAAATATAAAAATTCTCATTTAGAATTATCTTGAGATTATAAAGTATGGATAATTCGACAAACTTGTTGTGTTCGTACCGAGTACTTACCGATATATGGTATTTCTGTATACATACCGAGTACACAAAACACATACTTAAATTTTTTCCTTCTTAATTTTTGACGTACCCAGGCATATATAGTATATATCCAATTTGTGTAGTACCTCAACCAAAACAATATTTTCTTCTATTATATATTAAAATTCCTTTTACTAGATTTCTTTTTCATTTTTAATTTTGTGTTTACGGTTTGTAAATATAATGATATTTAATTTTGATTTATTTTATACCTGTACTTTGGCAATAAATATCAATTGTATGTTGGATTTACCAAATTAAATTATTTAATCAATTTTTGTGTAATGCCAAATTAAAAACAAATATTTTTTTACAAACGTATTAAGATGTACTCTTAGCTTACTTTTTTTTATTATTATTATTTTGCCGTGCTGATATACTTGTATCGTACCAGTGCCAATACCAATACTCATATCCATAATTGCGCTTCATAGGTCTCAAATTATTTTTAGTCAATCCTGGAGAAACTGGTTGACTCGAAAATTTCTTAGTTACTCTACGTGTGTGTAAGAGAGCAATTGTAACTAGTTTATTACAAATTAATTTTAATAGAATTGATCGATTAATAGTAATTTCAAATTTGAGTAGGAAAAATTTTTCAAAATTCGGTTAGTACTCGGTATAGGTACGACATGTTTGTCGAACTATTCATGCTTCATAGTCTCAAAATAATTCTAAATGACGATTTTTATTATTTTTTTGTAAAGTATATATTATTTAAAATTTAATTTTTTTATTATTGAGATAAAAAAAATTATTTATTAAATATTTAAATTTAATTTTTTTTATATTTGGAGAGCAAATTGATTCTTAAGGTATAATTTAGGGGTAAAATAAAATTCCAAATGAATTTTGATGCCATGTTAGCACATTCCATCCAATTGTAGACGAAATGTGATAGTAAGGACCAAATTGATCAAAATTTTAAAAATTTAAATGTGAAATTAATATTAATTGAAATCTAAAAATCAAATTAAAAAACGCATGAAAGTTTTTGGGACAAAATGATATTTTCTCAAAAACAAAAGCAAGGAGCTTTACTTGTATAAAAGTGAATCACCACCTTCTAGTCTGTGTGCTTTAAATAAATAAAGGAAAATGATATAGAGACACATTAGTTACTTATTTTCTAAACTCAATAATGTCTGACCTCAATAATGTGTAAGTGATATAATTAGTTGATGATTATAAAATATATAAAAAAGAGTGTTACTTTTAATATTTTAATTGATTACCACATTACTGAATTTAAAAATTGAGTCTAATTTTTGATTTCGAATAACAATACTCGTAAATAAATATAATTATAAAGATCAATAATGTAATCTAATTTAAGTTCTCAATTTACCGACTATTTATTGGGTGTCAGTATAAATTTTTATTTTTTATTATTTTCATAAATTTTTAAATTATATCATGCAGAGAAAGAGAATTAGAAAATTACAAATATATATATATACTTATTTTTATTAAGTAAAATCGTTGAAAAAAATATATTTTCCTCATTCAATGTAGGTGTATAGAAAATATCTAAAATACATATTTTTATTAAGTTTAATGATTAAAATATATTATTATGATAGTTTTATTATAATTTAGATTGAAAACAAATAAAAATAAAAATTTATTTTGTTATAAAGTTTAAACATTAATTTATTTATTTTTAAAATTTTTCAAAAAGAGAATTAATTTTTTTTTTTTTAGATGGGCAAAGGAGAATTTAAACTATTCCAATAAAGGCACCAACCTGTACCATACGCCTACCTTTGACTGGGCCATATGAATGACTTTTTTTTTTTTTTTTTTTGGCAATCCATTGGGAGTCTTCTGAAATTTTTTAGTTATGAAATAAAAATATAAATTTATAATTATTTTAAACTAAAAAAGTCATTACATTCACCATTAAATGATATAATAAAACCTCTCCATTATGAATATATAATGAAGAAAATCACAATTCTTAAATTAATAACCAATGCCTATAATTGCGCTTATAATTTTTGGTGCAATCTATATAATATTCATTTTGTTTTAAATTTTTTGTTCAGCATAGAAAATGAGAATTTTCTCATATTAAATTTTTTAATTTTTTTCACTAATTAAAAAGTATTTTTAATTATTTTTACTTTGTGAAAAAAAATTAAAATTTTAATATAAAAATATGTCATTTTTTAATTTTCATGTTTCATGTTCGAGGTTGTAATTCACAACATGTATTTTTCAAGGTGGCGCTAATAGTCCCCACCTTTTTTTAAGGACTCCCGTCGTTTGGTATTTTTTAAGGACGCTCGGGCCAAAAATCTAATTTTAAATTTTATTTGGTGAAAGGTGAAAAACCGTTTCTATTCTTAAAGGTCAAATTAAGGATTAAGGACACATGTCAATATAAGATGCTACCACATTCCTGGCAGTTGAGCAAAAATAGGAGTTTCCCCAATACTATATGGACTCTAAGTGCAACATTCAAAAGGTCTCCAACCAAATAACTCGACCAAGAGTCTTTCAATACATTTAACTTAACTTCATTGTCGTAACTTAACTAGGGCAACAAATGAATCGAATTATTCATGAACAAGTTCGACTCGTCTCGTTAAGGGTTTGGTTCGACTTAGCTCGTTTAGTAAATAAGTCGAGCTTGAGCTTAAATTGTAGACACTCCATTTTGACCTGTCCTAAGACTTGGGCACTTTAGTTTGACCATCCTCACCAGAAAAATTAAATTGAAATTTTAATCCCAAACCTCACCCATATTGGCCATCACTAATTTGTAGTATTTTATAATTTTCTATAATTTGGTGTGGTGGTACATGTTCTAAATGTTTTGTTTGGATATTTGATAAAATGGAAATGATAAAAAAATATAAAAAGAAAAACAGAAATAAAACATAAAAAAAAATAGAAAATCAACAAAAAGAAAAAAAGTGGGTGGAAGATGGAATGGGGTGGTGGTGGAGTATTTTTAAAAGAGAAAGTGAGAGTGAGTGGAAACTTACACACATGGGCAGGGGGACACAGCATTCTTCGGTGGATAGCATTTTAGGGTGGGTGAGGTAGAATTTCAAAAAAAGGAGAGATACACATACAGTTGGGGCCTCTCTCTCGTGGGTGAATAATATAAAAAAAAAAAAGAGCAGGTGAGAAGATGGGAGAGAAAGGTGAGTGTATGATTAAAGAGGGCACATGGGCAATGGGGCCTGGGATCTGAAATAAAAAAAAAAAAAAAAAGAACACACACAGACTGATAGAGCTAGCTCTCTCTCTCTCTCTCGGCTTGAAAAAAAGGAAGAGGAGAGACACCACAAATGAGGACAACACATGCAAAAAGGCTCTCTCTCTTTCTGGGTCTTTCTGAGTTCTCTCCCAGGCACTACATCCCCCTCTCTCTCAAAAATATTTTCTGACTAAGCTGCAGCTTCTTGATACAAGAAAATGGTGAAAGTAAAACTGGGTGTGGGCTAAAACCACTCCATCCAACTCTCTTTCTCTCTCTTCCATTCTCGCACCAATTCTTCACACCATTCACACAGCACACACAAGGCACAACACACAATGGCACACCACACACAAAGCAACACAACCCAGACACACATGCACACACGGCAGACCCATGCACACGGGTACACACCCAACATAACCACCACACAGCACCATGCCCACACCACACACACTGCCACTCTCTCCCACACACACACGGCACATACAGCTCAAACAACACAAACCCAGTAGACACATGCACTCAATACACCATACACTCAATAATCAACACAGCACACACACCCACTGTGATCTCTCTCTCTCCAATCACATGCATACACATGCACACACAGCCCATACACCAGCAACACTTACACACGGGGGAGCTGCACAAACACACAAACACAACCCATACACTCAATAATCAACACAGCACACACACCCACTGTGATCTCTCTCTCTCTCTCTCCGATCCCATGCACACACGCACACAGCATATACACCAAACACACTAGACACCCAGCACACACACACACATACACAGCAAACACACAAGATACACACACACAGTCACACACACACAGATACACTGAAGACAGACACACAGAGGAGACGGCTCACATGGGTCTCTCTCTTGGATGATCTGGGTACTCTCTCTCTCTCTAGCCGAGACCAATATCTCTCTCTCTCTCTCTCTCGGCAAAACCCAACCGACTTGAACTCTATCATACAGACACACAGATTTTTGGGCAGCAGGGGGTTGGATGGTGATTGAGCAAAACACACAGGAGGGACTTCAACCTCTTCTCTCTCTCGGCTGTTTTTAAGTGTTGAAAATGGAAAGAGATACACACTCATATGGACTCAACACACACTTCCAATTGTTCTCTCTCTCTCGACATCAACCTCTCTCTCTCTCGGCTATCACAGCCCATACACACAGACCACGGAGCACACATTGAGACATGGGCTGATTCTCTCTCTCTTCTAAGTGCCATGGGCAGATCTCCTTGATGTGAGAAAAGAACATACAAACAAAGGAGCATGGACCAAAGAAGAGGAGTGGAGAAAAGTAGTGGACTGTGGACTGTGCCAGTGATGAAGTTCTTTATCTTCTTTTTCTTTTGAGTGTTTGTGAGGTTTCATTTTATTTTATTTTATTATTCCCTCATCTCTCCCTCTTTGGATATGTAATAATTCAAGTGTTGTAATAATTCCTCACCCCGCTCCTTTCTATCACATTCTTTAATCGCTTTCCCTACATGTACATATGTGTATATCTGACATGTCATGCATATCCATACTTTGCATCCATGTTTCATGCATTTTGATTCGACTAAGTTTGTATTTATAGATTTCATCAATTCCTACGTGTTTATGTGCGCTATCACATGCAATGTTTCACATGTCATATCTTAGAAGCCGAATCTTTAGTCGCATCTCATGAGTGAATTGCATTAGGATTTTGTATATAAGATCATGCATATTTGGACTGACTTTGTTTTGTAGCTGTTCGCGGGACGTCGGTAAATATGTGAGTTTTTATGCTTTAGCATCCCGCTTGTACATAATTTTCTTACTATGTGTTAGTATTCTACCATGAGACTACTTGCTTACTTGATATAACTGTATGAATGTTTGTGGATGAAGGCTTGTTGTTTGAATTAGAATAATTCAATAAATGTACGTTTTAAGCCCACTTTGCAGTGGCAAATTCACAAACTTTAAGTCCACTTTGTCAAGTGGCAAATTCAAACCCTTTTCGACAAACAAACATGAAATTGAATTGTTCCAATTTGAGCAAACTAGTCTATACTTGTATGCTTCACATAGTAAATTTTAGGATTTACTAAAATAATCAGAACATGAACATATAAAAAAAATAAAAGTCATATCATGGTTTAGTAGAGGCCGATCTTTTGATCGGGTGAGTGGCGGTGCTCATTATTGACTTTCCCCTCTCATACCTAAGATTCCGAGCCAAGCATCCTTGGTTACGACGAACAGTGGCCTTGGCACGAGTCATGGGTTTCCTAATTTTCCAAAATATTAGGTGGCGACTCTGAAATCTGATGACGCAGTCCATTTTTGACAAAATTGCAATAAAATGGATTTTTAATAAAAGTTGCCAAATCTGGACTCTCGTCTACGTTTCACATTATACTCGTGAGACTAGATCAAAGAGATCTCGAGAGTCCGAACTGTTTAACGCGCGCGGGTACCCCCCGAGCATGTTACACAAATAAGCTCAGCTCATTTATCTTTATTTAAATTATATAATAAATATATTAAATAATATAAATAATATTAAAAAAATCTTATGGAGCCGAGTCGAGCAAAGTTCGAGCCCAGTTACTTATCGAACCAAGTTCGAGCTCAATAAACAAACTCGATAAGTAAATAAGCTGAACTCAAGCTCAGCAATGCTCGGTTCAGTTCGGTTCATTTGCAGCCCTAAACTTAACTTTTTAGCTCAATATAGATAAATTAGATTAGTCAACTGTACTTCATTTGTTCAATTTTAGTTTAGCCTATATCTAGCACCTAGTAAATTTAGTAAAAGTTATCTTCATTTGAGCAATATCCGAACTAGCGGTGGTTCCTCTAATCTACACACAGTCATTTTTTTGTGTTAGAAGTTAGAAATAGTCAAACATTCCTACATCTTGAATTAGATTCATAAGTTCTGGCACGTCTACAATCAAATATATAAATGCAAGCCTACGCGTTTGTCCACCAAGAGTTTCTAAGTGGTAAGCAAGGTCTGAGTGGTAAGCAAGAGTTTCTGAGATGATAAATAGAATACAAATTTATAATTAATTTAAAATTAAAAAAGATCATTACACCCAACCTTAAATGATGGAATAAAACTTTTTCATTACAAATATAAAATAGAAAGAATCCCAACCCATCTAAATAACAATATTGTGATATGTAACTTGAGTTCATATCGTAGTGTGTAAACGACACTAACTTTTACAACATAAAATTGCAGAAGATATATTAAATTGAGTTGACTTTTTGGATGTTCCTAAACAACCACTCAATACTTTTAGAATTTACTCCAATACTAAAGCAATATTATACATCGCAACATATTGTGATATGATTTTAATATTTTGTGATATGACAATCATATTAACTATTTCATATAATTTCAAATCTCAACATATCGTTGGACATATCATGTTAATTTTTAATTTTTAGGAAAAAATGTAATTCGGTGTATATTTTAAAAAAATAACGAATAAATGATAAATTTTATGTCACGAACCAAATCCGCCCCTAAAAGTTTGGCATTGTAACCGGCTAGTAATCCTATATTACTACAGGCCTTCCTGAACAAAATATAAATAATCGAGGCTCGCGGAAGCGAAAACAAAGCACTAATAGTCCAAAAAGCTGTGCATTTATATGAACATACATTATATGCCAAAAATGTTGATTTACCCATTAGCATTATATAACATGTATCAAAAGATCATGTACAACACGTAAACACATGCCACAGACGTATAACAAAACAAGGCTCACTACCAGCCTTCCAGGCCTAGCCCCAGCTCGAAGGCACACAAAACTTCAGGTAGGCTTCAAAACGGCGGCTCGGTCAAAACTCCGCCTAGGCTTGACTCCCAAAAAGC
This sequence comes from Camellia granthamiana, assembly GCA_036172215.1. Taxonomy (NCBI): domain Eukaryota; kingdom Viridiplantae; phylum Streptophyta; class Magnoliopsida; order Ericales; family Theaceae; genus Camellia; species Camellia granthamiana. Next base: position 104,756,113 of record CM069913.1, read on the forward strand.
TTACCTATAAATATATATACAAACAATGAGCTAAAGCTCAGCAAATAACATTAAAGTAAAGGGGTAGTGAACGAATTCCGTACATTTTATATATCCATAAAATAAACCATTCATAAACATAATCATCTCATATTAGAACATACATAATGGCATACTCCATAGAACATAACATTTGTCGTCCAACGACTAGAGTAACCGGTCCCGGACACCGATTAAACACATACCGAGATCTCGTAAACTGGTCCACTTAGGACTATCTATGGATGCCATACTAGATTCGCAAACCGGACATTCGTTCACAGAAAACATTTATCATTTCAAAACCATAACATAACGTAGCACTTTTAAACATAGATCATACTAACATATCTTTACAGAAATGTTACTCACAGTGGGTTTCCAAAACCGGTTGCACGGTCTTCGCCTCTTGACCTGCAATTATCAACATTATAACACATTTCTTCAATACACATCATCAATTCATCACATAATTCATGTCATTCTATCCTTTCCTTTATTTAATTTCATGTTCATGAAATGCCCAATGATGCAAATAACATGTGAAAATCATATAATTCAATTTCCCAAAATTTCCTGAAAATAGGTCCTCCGCTCGAGCGCCACTTTGGCCGCTCGAGCGGCATGTACAATTTGCCAAAACTGCTGAAAGGCCGATTTTCACGCTCGAGCGGGAATACCTCCGCTCGAGCGGACCAAGCAAAAACCCGAAATTCTGAACTTTCCAAAGCTTCAATCTTTCCTTTATCAAATACAACTTCAAAGTGATAGAACCAGGTCCCAAAACGCTTGAAAACTCACTTGAATTAAACATTATAGCTTCAAAACAAAACCCAAATACATCCAACCAAATAATCAACCTTGAATCAAAATGAGAAACTATAATCATGCACATGCAAGCTTCCTTTCTCAAAATCCATGGAAGTCTCTCTCAAATTTGCCAAACATAACCATAAATCATCAATTTCTACCATGCATGCTCAAATTAAACATATTTCCCCTTTCAATCCTCTTATTTAATATGAGATAACATGAGATTATTGATGGACCAACCTTATTTCAAGAAATTAGAGAAGAATTTCTCACCTTGATTATTTAATTGAAGAAGATCAACTTGATTTCCCCCTTTGCTCCCTCTCTCTCCCGAATGTCCTCTCTTCTCTCTCCCTTAGATATTTTCTTTTCTTATTTTTGAGTCAAAATGGGTCAACAACCTTATCTTAAGTCATATATATCAAATAACTAGATTTGTACCAAAAGCTTGAGCCAAACATGGCCTAACGAATCAGACGAAATTCAGTCCTCAATTTGTCGTCCCAAACGGTTCTAAAAATTCCCGGTATCACATAGGCGTGCTCAATTTCATTTTCCGAACCCATTACGGTCGTCAATTTCAGTCCTGAAGTTGTAATTCCAACATTCATATAAACACATAATTAATTACAGAAAATTACACCATACATTTTGGGGTCATTACACTCTCCCCACCTTAGGAAGTTTGCTCCTCCAAACTTTGCTTATCCTAGCATAATCTCAATCAGAAATCTTGATCACATATAATTATTTGGCATACTAAGGTAGTACTTGGATCAATCTTATAACAGGGAAGGCACTATCATAGCTGTCAAACACATAATGAATAGATCTTGCATATAAGACGGAAGTCAACTAATAAGCTCCATAGCATTTATTGCAAAGGTAGTAATGTAGATATATCAATCCATAGCAAAGGTAATAGCAAAGGTAAAGTTGTTCCATCATAGTCATAATCAATTGTTCTAACATCATTTAAATATTCCCAAGTTCAATATTCTTCATCGCATAGATAACAACGCTAACGTCATAATAGATAATTAAAATCATACCTGTCTTCGCTTTGCCAGTATCCTGCGTCTTATCTGAAACTAAGGTGTAAACTCTTGCTTGCCTCAAAGTATTCCCCTCGGGGGTAGGTGTTGTCGGTGCCTTCGGTGTCACTGTTGATGTATTTCCACTAGTAACGAGTCTTTCATTTCTTAAGTAACCTTGTGGACAAGCTTTGGCTATGTGTCCTTTCTGTCCACATTTGTAACAAACTCCAGATCCACGGCGACAAATACCCCAATGTTGCTTCCCACACTCCCTACAAGTAGGTACACCGACACTGCCACCACTTTCCCTTTTTGTGTTGTCACTAAACTTTGAAGTTAAATTTTCATTCACGGAAGTCACTGATTCACTAACTGTTTCCACTTTCTGTTTCTTGAATTTCTTACTTTCCGCTTCAGTCATAGTTGTTCATTTAGATGTTTTCAAAGCCGCAATATTTGTTTCAGCTATCAAGGCTCTGTCAAGCACATCAACATACTTTTCTAATTTCAGTACATTTACCCGGTCAAGTACCTCAACATGTAGGCCACCCTCAAATTTCCTGGCCTTCTTGTATTCTGTATCAACCATATGAGGAGCATAACGAGCTAATTCAGTAAATTTACTTTCATACTCCGCTACTGACATTGTATCTTGCTTTAACTGTTCAAATTCAGATATTTTCCTATCTCGCATGCATTGTGGGAAATATTTTTCATAAAACATCTCTTTGAAGCGGTTCCATGTTAAGTCCCTATTCTCACCTCGTACGAGCATCCACCATCTTCGAGCTTCATCTGTCAGAGTAAATGTTGCTAACAGAACTTTATACACATCAGTACACGAAAACGCTTCAAAAATCTTTTCAGTTTCTAATACCCATGCCTCCGCTTTTAACGGTTCAATTCCCCCTGAGAATTCTGGTGGTTTCAATTTCTTGTATTTCTGTGTAAAAGTAATTAGATCATCATTATTGATTGGTTCCATTTGAACAGGCGGTGAAGGAGGAGGCGGAAATGGTTGTCTCTGTTGTTGTGGGTTTTGTTCTTGCTGTTGTCTTACCAACCCAGTTAAAGCTTCCACCATCCTTTCTAACCGATCTAGTCTAGCATTAGAAGATTCTGACTCATCTACATTCCTTGCATTAGTGTTCTCCATTGGTCTATAAAACCCATAGCAGATAGAGCATTTCATTTTCAACATAGTGTTTCCTCTACTGTCTCATCATTTACAGTTCTTGTTCCTTTATATATATATTCAAAAACACACGCACACATGCACACATGTTTATGCCGTACCCTATTTCTTTTCTAGAACACCCTACAGCTCTTATGGACACGTGTGTGGGTAAATTAACTCGTGCGCTCTGATACCATTCTGTCACGACCCAAACCCGCCCCTAAAAGTTTGGCATCGTAACCGGCCAGTAATCCTAGATTACTACAGGCCTTCCTGAACAAAACATAAATAATCGGGGCTCGCGGAAGCGAAAATAGTCCAAAAAGCTGTGCATTTATATGAACATACATTATATGCCAAAAATGTTGATTTACCCATTAGCATTATATAACATGTATCAAAAGATCATGTACAACACGTAAACACATGCCACAGACGTATAACAAAACAAGGCTCACCACCAGCCTTCCAAGCCTAGCCCCAGCTCGAAGGCACACAAAACTTCAGGTAGGCTTCAAAACGGCGGCTCGGTCAAAACTCCGCCTAGGCTTGACTCCCAGAAAGCTCACCTATAAATATATATACAAACAATGAGCTAAAACTCAGCAAATAACATTAAAGTAAAGGGGTAGTGAACGAATTCCGTACATTTTATATATCCATAAAATAAACCATTCATAAACATAATCATCTCATATCAGAACATACATAATGGCATACTCCATAGAACATAACATTTGTCGTCCAACGACTAGAGTAACCGGTCCCGGACACCGATTAAACACATACCGAGATCTCGTAAACTGGTCCACTTAGGACTATCTATGGATGCCATACTAGATTCGCAAACCGGACATTCGTTCACAGAAAGCATTTATCATTTCAAAACCATAACATAACGTAGCACTTTTAAACATAGATCATACTAACATATCTTTATAGAAATGTTACTCACAGTGGGTTTCCAAAACCGGTTGCACGGTCTTCGCCTCTTGACCTGCAATTATCAACATTATAACACATTTCTTCAATACACATCATCAATTCATCACATAATTCATGTCATTCTATCCTTTCCTTTATTTAATTTCATGTTCATGAAATGCCCAATGATGCAAATAACATGTGAAAATCATATAATTCAATTTCCCAAAATTTCCTGAAAATAGGTCCTCCGCTCGAGCGCCACTTTGGCCGCTCGAGCGGCATGTACAATTTGCCAAAACTGCTGAAAGGCCGATTTTCACGCTCGAGCGGGAATACCTCCGCTCGAGCGGACCAAGCAAAAACTTGAAATTCTGAACTTTCCAAAGCTTCAATCTTTCCTTTATCAAATACAACTTCAAAGTGATAGAACCAAGTCCCAAAACACTTGAAAACTCACTTGAATTAAACATTATAGCTTCAAAACAAAACCCAAATACATCCAACCAAATAATCAACCTTGAATCAAAATGAGAAACTATAATCATGCACATGCAAGCTTCCTTTCTCAAAATCCATGGAGGTCTCTCTCAAATTTGCCAAACATAACTGTTGGCTTTTTGTCTTTTCGAAGAGTATTTTTGTAAATGCGAGCGTGCCAGCAAGGATCAATCAGTCCTTACAGAAATTATAATTGCCAACCAATTGTCAGACGATTGTGTTTTAGTTCTTTCAGCCTCAATGAAGAGGACTTTTATTGGTGGCTTTACTTAGGAGAAATTAAGAGAAATAACAGTTAACATGAAGAACAATGGAAGTATTTCATTAAAATGAACACTTATAATGATCCAAAGTCAGCCTCGAAGAGGTTTATAGTGACGATCTACTTGAAACTACTCCTATGAATCGAAGTGCAGAACAGGTATTTAAAGTGCAAGAAAGGTAAAGACTGGAAATGTAAAAACTGGAAAATAAAATATGTAAAGTAAGACTGGTTTGTATGATCTGAGTCTGGGCGTTTTTCTGGGGACCTCCTTGCTATTTATACTCCTCAAAGATGACCATCAAACTGCACTTCAAGCTGTCGAACTGCTCCTCCATGATTGCTGATCATGCTGCCTTAGAAGTAGTTCCACTACGCCTTTTCTTACAGTTGAACTTCCCTCTTGTATTTGAATTTGAATATGAGCAACCGTTGAAGCCACGTCATCTTGTATCTCTTTATTGATCCTGTGCTACTCAGATCACATGGGAACCAATTTTTACTGCCACGTGTACGATCAGGATCGAAGACTTGAGGAGTCTCCCCATACTATCCTTGCTTTGCCACGTGTCGAACTGTAATTGGCTTTTACAAAATATGTAGCCAACATTACCCCCCGCACTAATATACCCAATACTTGGTGATATTAGTGGATCACAGCCTTTCCCGCGCTTTTGGAATGTGTATAGAGTCTATCTTCTGGAAACACAACCGTCATCTCCTTGGTGATCATTTGCATTAACTCTTTTTCAATTTGTTGAATGTCCCAATACCGTAGCATTCGAACAGACTATGGCTAAATCAACTTCCCTTTCTATTGATCAAGCACACGAAGAGCCATTGAGTAATGCTGTTTCCCCTCGAAAGAACCTCCACGCATTCATTAGCCACCTTTACCCGCCTTTCTATATTCAGGCCATGGAAGCCTTTGCAAATTTCCAACCTTTGGACTACGAACACATTGTCCTTAATCCTCCGATTCAACAAGTTGTAGACACAGATACAAGAAGTTCTTCCTCTGACTCCCCTTTGTACCTCGAACAAACTGCTCTCAAACCTTTGACTTGGCAATTTGCAAATATGGACTTAGGAAGCTCTTCTTCACAACATTCTGCATGGGATGAAGATATAACTTCTTCGTCTTCTGGGGGTTCTGGTTGGACAAGTTGGTCGACACCTGAGACTTATGATTTGAGGGAACGAATCAACCATCATTTTGTCGAGTTTACTTACCCTTTGGAGTTTCCTCCCTATGCTCGAAGCTCAGTGGTCTATCCTTACGTACCCATTGACCTTCGACGTAGTTTGGAGGAAAACCTTCTTGTGGCATGGTACACATCCTCCATGCCTACCAAGACAGTGCTTATTGCCCAGCGTTCAGAAGAAGCTCAAGGGTACCACCCATCTTTCTTAGCCAAGAAGGCGAAGATTTGCTCCTCTGACTGGCTTGACTATATTAATGCCTTTGTTCCTTCTGCTCCCATGCCATATCCTACAATAGAAGCATCCACACCTTCTTCTCCATCTTCTGAAACGGAAGTACTTGTTTCATCTTCTGAAGCAGAACCATCTACCTCTTCTCCTTCACCAACTCTTTCCTGGACAGAAAAACTGAGGCTTGCCCTCCCCATGAACGAAGTCATTCCACCTTACAAACCTCCATCAATCCCTACTCCAGCGAAGCGGAAAGAAGCTCAACTTCTGCTTGCAGCTTTCTCTCACTTGCCCTTCAATGTTCTTGAGGACGAAGTCCCTTTCAAGAACTTTCAATGGGCTTGTGATATTTTGACTAGGGGCCATATTCTTAACCCCATTGCCCAAGCAGAACTTCATATGTTCCTTGACCAACTCCCAGTGCTCCTCCACTGGCATCGAAATTCCACGGTTACTACACAATCTTTGGACCAACTTTCGTCTCTCCGAATTCACGCTCAATACGAAGCAGAAAACTTCATCGAAGAATTCGATGATTTCAAGAATCAAGATTCTGCGTATTGGGATGATTTGGTCCTAGATGAAATGGAACAACGATTGAGAGAGGAAGCATTCGAAACAAAGGCTGAAGAGCTCTACTATGAAGTGAGAGCACACCAACTTATGCAGCCAATATTAGAATACATAGAAGATATAATAAAGAAAGAACAAAAATTTATTGATCACTGTTGGATCAAATTTCATGATCTTGTCATTTACTCTATTCCTTACTTTTATGAGCTTGAGTTCATACCTAGATAGGGTCATTTGATGTAATTGCTTTGGCTTCAAATATAAATAGAATCCTCCATTTGGCATTATTTGACCTTGTTCCCATTTGCCTTTGAAAGCCAATTTAGAGCTTCGAACTGCATAAACTCATTTTTCGAATCTGGACAAGGAACCATCATGTCTTTTTCCAATTTATGGAGTAAAATTGACAATTTTAGCTGATATCATCTAGAATTAGTGCTTCGAATTCAACAACCTTACCCTTCAAGACTAACTATAACCAATATATGGTCAAGGTTGATATAGTCAATCAATTTTTAAATTGACCACTTTTGCTTCGAAGAGCAGTCCATGCTATTTATAATCTCCTTTTATTAAAACCAACGATTGGTTTTGATGTTTTGAATAGCAATTCTCCTTAAAGAATCCCAAATTTTTTGCTTCAAAGGTCGTTATTTTCATTAATAACCCTCAAACAGGTCTTTAAACCCTTTTAAGTAGACTGATCCTCAAGCATTCTAGCATCTTTAAACATGTAGTATGCTTCGAAGCCGACTTATGTATTTCGAAGCCGTTGTTGTTTGATTTTTTGGCGCCAAAATCTTGTTTCGAAGCCAAATATCTTGCTTCGAAGCTGGCGTCAACATCTGGAATGTGCTTTTCCCTCCAAAACTATCAATATTGGAAAAGACTCCTCGTATTCGTACTTTTAGTACTTAACGACTTATGCAAAATATTTTTCAGACACAAAAGCTTTTAAAACCCTCTTGCTTCGTGTTCTGAAATCACTTGCTCTTTTAACGCACAAACCCTCATCAATCTTTCACTTCTCTTCACTCTCTCCTTTTCTTTCCGAAAAAACGTACTATCAATGGCTTCTTTTTCATTAGAAGTGCCAATCATAGAGCGTGTGAGCTCATCTGTAGCCTTGAAAAGGCTCATTGACGTAGAATGTGAGAAGTACAACGCTGGGAGAAAAAGCGCCATTGACGGGCGTATCTTTGTCCCTCGTCGTCATGAGCAGCAAGACTACGTGCTCGGGCCAATATTCAAGGAGATCCCTACTGAGCTCCCAGCTCTATATCCTCGTCTGGAGGACCAATGTCTCTTTTATGTAGGTGGTCTCGATTGGAGGAACTGGAGAATCAATCGCCCTCACCGATGTTGGCCCACAATGAGATCGGAGTGGCAAGAATGGTACGACCGGGTCATCCCTGCGAGGACACTAGACCTTCAACAGCTCTGCCTTCTCGATGCTCTCCGACTATCTAGGGTAACTATCTCGGAGGACCCTTTCTTAGTCCCTGCTGCTTTATGTTTTTGGAACCCTATCTTCAATTTCTTTCAATTTAGATGTGGGATGATGGCTCCTACTGTTCTTGACATTTGCCATCTACTAGGAGTATCCCCTATTGGTACCCTCATTACACCAGATTTCCCTGACTTAGCAGTTTCTTTCTCCCTCCCCTCTCTTAACTTATCTTACAGTGATTTTGTTAAAGTTGAGAATAAAAAAGAGGGCCCAGTAACTGATAGGGAATTCTTTTCCTTCTTGTTATATTGGCTTTACAAATTCCTCTTCTGCACCTCCTCTCAAAGAATCATGCCTGAATTTGCTCCTCTTGCCAAAGCCTTTGTTTTGCAAAAAAGGGTAGCCTTAGCCCCATATATTCTAGGCCATGTATATAGAGTTTGTTCCTTCTTTTGTGAGAAGCCCTTAGATGCTAATCAAGGGAGGCCATTCTGGATCCTTCAACTTTGGCTTTTCGCCTATTTTACTGAATTACAATCCAAATGCCTTAAATTTTCTAGGTTACACTCTCTTACTCATGGCATAAGACTGGCCAATGCTTCCCTCTATCCTTCTACTTTTGCCTTTTATTTCTCTTTCTTCCATCAACTACCAGCTGCCCTACCTATTCACCATTTCCGTCCCTTCGAAACCAACATAGGTCTAACTTGGTTGAGTCACTTCTTAAGTGACAGGCTCTATGATTCGCCTATTCACAAGGATATATGGGCTTCCCTTCTGCTTCCTAGGGAGCTGTTTATCGGGACCACGAACCCCAGAGCTTATAAATGTATAGCTGAGCCTTATTGTCCTGCTCAATTTGCTAGGCAATTTGGCTTCACACAAGGGGTTCCAATATCTCTCTGCAGCAACACCAATCTGAGCCTTACCAGGAGAGATCTGAAGGTTAGGAAGTCAAGGCTGGAGGAGGCAACCTTCAAATTCATAGATGACTTGGCTAATTTTGAGTATACCCCTTTCATTCCTGAAGGTACCGTATTGAAGAGATACCAAAATTGGTGGGAAAGTAATATGGAAATCTATTTAGCCATTTCACCTCAAAACCTACTGGAGGTGTTAGATGTACCCAAGCCCAAGGGAGCTGAAACTGTCCCTTCCTCCACTGTGCCTCCTACAACCCAGTCCATTCCTGCTACCTCAACTCCTCCGAAAGCCACTCGGGCTATTTCAAAGAAAGGTATATGCCTTTGTTTTCTTTCCTTCGATTCCCTTATGATGCTGATTATCTTCTTCTTGCTTTGTTTCTATATATATTTTTTGTGAAGGTGGTCAGCAGCAAAAGAAGAGAAGACTGCTTGATCCTGAACAGAAAACAACTGAGGTGCAAGAAAAAGAAAAAGAAAAAGAGGAAGGAGAAGCAGACCAAGAGCACGAGTCACCCTTGACAAAAGGAAAAAGAGTGATTGATTTGTTTCAAGAGGAAACAACCGCTAGGGAGGTAGAGAAGGAGTTCATTTTTAGGAAATCTGAATCTCAGTTTGCAGAAGTTGAGAAGACATCTGAAGAACAGACAATGCCAATTCAAAGAAAAAGGAGAAGAAAGATTACTGTCTCTCCTTCTGACTTTGCTGAGGACTCTGATTCCGAGACAATCGCCCAAGCAATAGAAAAGAGAAGGAAAGTGACTGCTTCAACTACTGTCTTGGTTGAAGATCCCCTTCATGAGGCAGCTGCGAAGGCCGTGGACCAAGAACATTCCAAGGCCATAATTGTCTTCGAAAGGGCTGAGAGGAGACGGCAGCAACAAATTTTAAGAGAGGAAGCTGCTGCTGCCGATGTGTTACAAAGAGAAATGGTAAGAAGGCAACAGACTGCCGAACATTACTCTCTTCGCAGCTCTCCCATCAGTGCCAGTGTTTCTAGAACAGGTAATTTCTTTCATGCTTCCACTGTTTTGCCTTATCAAGTTTTAACGCTAGATCTTGACCTTACATCTCTTCCTTTTCGCAGTAGCAAACACTGAAGCTATACTTCCAATGGGGACTTCCTCAATTTCAATCGAAGTTGATCAAATGCATAATGTGAAAGCCATTCAGATAACACTTCCACTTCCTAGGCCCATATTTCATATACCCCCTATGAGCCCTAACATTCCTGCATCTCTCTTCCTTGGCTTAGACCCATACCTCCCTTTCTTGACCTTTGACCTACTTCAGTCCAATTCTCCTTCGAGCCTCGCTCCTCCTTTTTTCACAGAAATTCCAACTGCTACTCCATCTCTAATGGCAGTTAATTCTCCTTCAGAGGATGCTGGTAGTTTTCCAACTCATAGTTCATCACCTTTGCCTCCTTCCAGCCCCTCTTCACTTGATTCACTGGTGGCTAAGACCATAGAGGCTGCAAAAGATGCTTCATACATTTCTCCTATCCCCATGCAGTCCTTTACGCCTTCCACCATAACTCTCTCTGCACCCTTCATGTCTATGGATGAGGTAGATGTCTTCGAAGCAAGACTAGCCAGTCTTTTTGACATACCTTCTACCTCTCCAACATTCAATGTTGAAACTGAGCCACTAGTTTTGGCTGATTCTTTGTTGGACATTCTCGAGAGTTCTTCTTCTTCCATCAGTAAGCCTTCTGCACTTTCAATAGACCTGGACACATGTCTGGAACTGCTGGTTTCATTTTCGAGGATTCCCTTCGAGGCTCTACAGAGGCCTATAATCGGAAATGGATTCCTCCAGTGCTGCAGATTTGCTGAGCAGTCAGGCATGGATGTTTCAAGCCCTTTATCTCAGGCAGCAGCTACTATCGATTTTTACATCAGCATTTGCCAGGCTGCCAAGGCTGCGGATGAGAAACTGGCCAGAGATCAGAGTTTCTTCTCCCAAGTACATACTGAAGTATTAACTCTGAAAGAACAACACTCCTCTGCTTCCCACTTTCGAGCCCAGCTGCTGGAGAAGAAAATCCAACTTGAAGAGGAGTTAGCTGCAGTAAACTAGGCCTTAGTTCGAACTGACACTAAATTGCAAATCACTAACCAAGAACTGGCCGATCGCAAAGAAGACATGGCTACAGCTATTCAGCTAGTTCCCTCACTTAGCAATAGGAAATCTATTGTACAAAAACAATTAAAACATTGTAATGAATTTTGGGCCAATTTGTGGCACAATGTATTTAATGCTTTATAAAAGAGCGAATTTTGTCTATCATCTGAGCAGTCTTGTGTTTTTGTCTTTAATGTTTATTTTATTCCTTGTGTTTCCCAAATGGTTGGAAAATAAGGTTTCAAATATCTGCCGTTAATCTTTTTGGGATGTACATATCCATTCAGATTTCTCAAATGGTATGCTCCAAAAAGCAGAACTCTATGAATTTGATATGGTCCTTCCCAGTTAGGTGACCATTTGCCAAACTTATGGCTTTTAATTCCTATTGGGAGTATTGTTTTCCATACCAAATCACCTTCATCAAAGCCAATGTGTTTGACTTTCTTGTTATAATTCTTGGCTGCTTTCTTCTTTTGGAAAAGAATGCTATTTAATGCCAAAATTTTGGCTTCGTCTATGCCTTCTAACTCTAAGCACATACTTTGATGGTATTGCTCAGGATTTAACTGATCTTGGCATCTTACCCTCAAAGACTTAACATTAATTTCCATAGGTAAAACTGCATTATGCCCATATACTAAAGCATAAGGTGTGACTCCTATGCTTGATCTTGGGGAAGTTTTGTATGCCCATAAAACATCCAACAAAAGGTTATGCCAATCCCTGGGGTTATCTTCCACAACCTTTTGTATCCCTTTTTTCAAGGACTTGTTGGATGATTCAGCTTGACCATTGGCTTGTGCATAATAAGGTGTGGAATTAATAAGGCTAATTCCAAACTCTGCCACAAAAGGCTTCACCATTTTCCCATCGAACACAGTCCCATTATCCACAGTTATGGTTTGTGGGATGCCAAATCTATGGATCAAATCTTTAATGAACTCAATGACCTCTGTTTGGTCTACAGCCTTGTATGGCTTGGCTTCGACCAACTTAGTGAAGTAGTCAGTAGCCACTAGAATGAAACAATGATGCTTCGAAGAGGGTGGGTGTATTTTTCCCATCATATCCATGGCCCATCCTCTGAATGGCCAAGGCTTCACTACTGCATGTAGGTCAGTTATGGGCACATGCCTTATTGTACCATGCTTTTGGCATGCCTGGCAACCCTTTGCATATTCTACGCAGTCTTTAAGGATAGTTGGCCAATAGTAGGAATGCCTTCGAAGCATCCATCTCATCTTTACACCAGGCTGATGAGCATCACAGATGCCTTCATGAACCTCAGCCATAGTTGTTAATGCTTCTTTTGGGCCTAAACATTCCAGCAATAAGCCATCTCCCCCCCTTTTGTAGAGAGCATTGCCATATATTATATATTGCATAGACTGTAATTTGATTTTCCTGCTGGCTTTCGAAGATGGACCAGCTAAGTATTGCATTATTGGATGCCTCCAATCTGTTCTTGTAAGTCATTATGATTGACTTCCAAGACCACATTCCTTTTATTCAAAGGTTGTATTAATTTTTGATATGTTGTTTGGCTTATGTCCCTTTGGGTATTATCCCTTCTCTTGAAGTTCGAAGCTTTCTGAGCTACGTCATTAGCTCTATTGTTTAAGAATCTTGGAACATGAGTTACATTTGCTATTTGAAACTGAGAAAGCAGATGTAATGCAACAACATAGTATGGCAAAATACTTATGCTTTGACACTTGAAAATCCCTTTTACTTGGTTAACCACCAATTGAGAGTCTCCAAATATGTCAACTGCATGTACTTGTAATCCAATAAGAATTTCTAGTCCCACTATTAAGGCTTCATATTCAGCCTGGTTATTGGAACAGGTGGCTTCATCCACTCTGAAACCATGCGTAGTTTCTACCCCTTGTGGAGATTTAATCACAACACCAATTCCAACTAAGCCATTGGCTTTCGACCCATCGAACCACATTTGCCATGACTCAACACTAGCCATACCAAGTTCCATCATCTCTTGGCTCTCTGTTTGAGATGGATGGTCTGCCAGAAAATTGGCTAAAACCTGCCCTTTTACTGCCCTTTGAGGGACATACTCTAGATGAAATTCTGATAAGGCTAGTATCCACTTGCCAATTCTCCCCCTCAACATAGGTCTAGATAACATGTATTTAACCAAATCTGTAGTTGCAATTACCAAGACAGTTGAAGGTAAAAGATAGTATCTTAATTTTATTGCAGCAAAATACAAAGTAAGACACAGCTTTTCAACAGCCGAATATTTACATTCACAAGAATTTAAAAACCTACTAAGGTAATAAATAGCTTGCTCCCTGCCTTCTTCATTGTCTTGGGCCAAAAAAGCTCCCAATGAATCTTCTGCTGCAGCTATGTACAACTTCAAGGGCTTGTTCCCCTTTGGTGGCATCAGCACTGAAGGGTTGGCCAAGTAGGCTTTGATACCTTCGAAAGCAATTTGATGCTCTGCTGTCCACACAAATTCCTCTTCGTCTTTCAGCCTTAACAAGGAAGAAAATACTTTAGTTTTCCCTACAGTGTTAGAAATGAACCTTCGAAGAAAGTTAACCTGCCCAAGGAACCTTTGTAATTCTTTCTTACTTGATGGAGGCCTGGCTTCAATGATGGCTTTAGCTTTATTCTGATCAATCTGTATTCCTTTCTTGTGCACTACATAACCCAAGAAATTTCTAGATGACACACCAAAAGCACACTTAAGAGGATTAAGTTTCAACTTGAACTTCCTCATTCTTTCAAAAGCTGCTTCTAAATGAAACAGATGCTCCTCCATGGACTGGGATTTCACTACAATGTCATCAATATAACACTCTAGATACCCTCCAATAAGATCATGAAAGATAGTGTTCATAGCCCTCTGATATGTAGCCCCAACATTCTTCAGACCAAATGGCATTTTAACCCATTCAAAGGTGCCAATATTCCCAGGACATCTGAATGCTGTCTTGTGGTATCCTCCTCTGCAATGCAAATTTGGTTATAACCAGAGTGCCCATCCATCATTGATAAAATCTGATGTCCTGCTGAACTGTCTACCAGCAGATCCACTATAGGCATAGGGTACTCATCTTTGGGAGTTGCTAGATTTAAGTTTCTGAAATCGATACATATCCTCATTTTTCCATTCTTCTTAACTATAGGCACAATATTAGATAGCCATTCAACATACCTGGCTGTCCTAATAAAGCCTGCCTTGAGTAGTCTAAGAATCTCTTCCTTGACCTTCTGAATTACTTCTGGACTCATTCTTCTTGGTTTCTGCTTATATGGCTTGAAATTAGGCTTCATAGGAAGCCTATGTTCCACTAATGACCTATCCAATCCTGATAGTTCATTATAGGACCATGCAAAGAAATCTTTGTATTTCTTCAGAACAACCAACAACTGGTCTCTGTCCAGAATATTCAAGCAAGCACTTATATAGGTGGGCTGTTGTATAGAACCTTCCCCTAAATTTACTTCTTCTAAGGGGTCTTGTGTCTGAGAACTTATTGAAGTTTCTTCCTTGGTTTCTTTGATCTTCGAAGCAACCTTCTTGCTTTGTTCTGCTCCTAGGTTCTTTAGTTCAACGTCTTTGCCCTCCTCCTCATAGACAAAATCTGTCCATAAGGCATCCTCCTCCTGTATCTCCTGGACTTTTGTCTCAATGTCCAATACACAGTATTTCCCAAGGGTCAAAATTCTGACCTGCTGCTGCTCCTGTTTACAGCCAATTATCATGGCTTCTCTTTCTTGCTCCTGTACTTTCT
This sequence comes from Camellia granthamiana, assembly GCA_036172215.1. Taxonomy (NCBI): domain Eukaryota; kingdom Viridiplantae; phylum Streptophyta; class Magnoliopsida; order Ericales; family Theaceae; genus Camellia; species Camellia granthamiana. Next base: position 104,771,119 of record CM069913.1, read on the forward strand.
GGACTATAGCTTTTACATCCAATGTTGAGAATTTAATCAGAGCCAAAGACTTGGCTTCTTGTTCTTCATCTCTTTGCCTACAACTAGGCGTCATTGTCATCTTTAACGACAATCTCTTCATCAGCACTCTCTTGGACTAAGTGCTTCAGGTGTGTCACTTCCTCATCAGCCGTCACTTCGGCTGAGCCATCAGCTTTCCTCAGTATACTGAGTGGTGTCACCCCCTCAATATACAGCTTGGCCTCCGCAAAGTCTGCACAGGCTATAAAGGGTTGAGGATCTGCATCTATTTCCTCTGTCTCTCCATTGCCTAAGGCCATCATGATTTTTTGATGCAAAGAGGAAGGCACACATTTGTTAGTGTGGATCTAATCTCTCCCAAGTAAAACATTGTATTTAGCATTACTGTCGATTACGAAGAATGCTGTCATACAGTCCCTGGTTCCCACACTCAAATTAATGGGTAAAATCCCCTGAGCCATCTGTTTGTCTCCAGCAAAGCCAGCGATGGTTGTGCTGGTTGGAATCAACCTGGGATTCTTTTTCCCTAGTTTCTTCAAAGAAGATTTCGGCAGTAAGTTCACTGCTGCCCCATTATCTATCAGGACCCGATTCAATTGTATCCCATCAAAGAAAGCCTTGATATACAAAGGCTTGACATGTTGTGTCATAGAATTCGAGGGATATTCAAAAGGATATGAGAGGTTAATGCTCACCTCTTCCTCGCCCTCGCCCTCGCATTCAGTTTCCATCGGAGTAGCCATTTCAGACTCATCCTGTACCATACTCACTTGTGACTCCTCACTAGAGACTGGAATAGGATCCATGTCTTGGTCGTCTTGGTCCTCCTCTTCAGCCTGGAACTCATGAGGCAGTATGTGTACCATATTGACTGATACTGGAGGAAGTGAGCCAAACTGGATGGCTGGCTGTGCCTGTCTCCTTTCTTGCTACCTTGATCAGTGACTTCAACAGCATCCTCCATGCTGCATTTTGGCACTTCGTTGCTAACTGATTCTTTCGAAGGATCTTTCTCAACTGGTCCTTTAGCTAGAAATGTTTGCTCAGCCATGAAGGCTTCGAACATTTCTTCCTCTGCCATTTCCTTCTTTTGGTTTATGCCAATCTCTTCTTTCATCTCGCTATCACTCTCCATCAGAGCCTTCTCCAACCCTGCTAAGCTAGCCTTCTCCCTGGCCTTTAGTTCAGAATGAACCTTGGCCAACTGTTCTCTGCTGCCAACCGGTTTGTTCTATGGATTTGGCTTTGGGGTATGGTCTGGCTTTGGATTCTTCTTTTCTTCTGTCTTTACCAGTGAAGAACTCTCTCCACTTTCTTTCAGATCTTGCTGGTACTGGGTATACCTACGCTGAATTTTCCTCCTCTGTGACCTTGAAATAACTAGAACCATGTCTGGTTCCTTTGTCTTTGGGTGTTTAAGCAATACCCAATTGTTCGGAGTCACCAATGGAGGCTTGACCATCCTGCCTTGGTTCCAACATCCCTTTGGGCAGGCACTTCCCTAGGCTTGTTCTGCATTACAAACCAATCTGGGACCCCAGGTACCCATGAACTTATTGGCTCAGATGTTGAACTGCTTCTTTCAACCTTTGAAGCCATCTTCGAAGCTGGCTGTGAAGGTAAGTGTTTGGCTCTGACCTCATGTTTTGAGCCTGATTCAGACATTCGATGCAGATAGCCACTTTCTGTCCTACGTGAGGTAGGTCTAGGGGGCCAATCCCTGGCTTTGATCCCATGAAATGAGCCCCTCTCTAGTCTTCTTTCAGAATGACTGCTCTCCATTCTGTAATAGTTAGGTGGCCTGGATTCATGTAAGGGTCTCTTGCCTTTAGCATGCATTCTGTCCATTGCAGGCTCAACCACTGGTGGTCGCTGCCTATCACTAGCCGGATACGGCCTTTTGTTGTAAGCGTTGGTTGATTTAGGACGTCTCTGAACATCCCTGTAGTACTGCTTCCCATCAATTGGAAGCCCCTTCAACCACTTATAACTCAGTCTGCACCTAGGACACATCCTCTGCATCACAGCTGCTTCTAAGGAATCATCATCCAGTATTTCTTCATCAGAGTGTTCCTTCTGGCGTGAGAAACCTTGTCCAATGGCTGGTGGGTTTCCAGTGTCCTTCTTGGTAGTTGTCTGGTTGGCAATATGCATCTGCACATTGACCTCTTCCAACTCTTGTAGAGATAGATTCTGGAAGTTTGGCACAACCACATTAGCTGTGCTCTCTCCAACTTCTGGAAACGGGTTGCTGTCAATCCCCATGACTTTTTCTGTTTTGGCTGGAAATTTCAAACTCCCTTTCCGAATTTGTTCTTGGATCCTGTCTCGAAAAACAATGCAGTTTTTAGTCGAGTGAGACCAAGAGTTATGCCATTTACAATATACTTTTCCCTTAAGTTCATCTGGAGATGGCAGTTTTACTCCTTTAGGTAACTTAAGGAAGTTGGCCGCAAGAAAATGATCAAAGATGTCATCTGCTTTTGTTAAATCGAAAGAGTATTTTCTGTGAAAGTCTTTCTTTTTAAACTATGAATTAATGCTTCGCAGATTACAGGTTCTTTGCCCACAATCTCCGCTGCATCGATCTCATAATTAGGATCTCTATAATATGTCTTGTACGACGCATTATTCCAATCTTGTTCCTCTTCTAGTAATGCTTTGTATCTAGATACCTTATAGGTCAATTCGACCAAATCTCTGAATTCAGTTGAATCAAACTTCTTTCGAAGCCTGAATTCTAGGCCGTTTTGAGCCAATCTTACAAATTCTGATTCTGGCAAGATGACTCTACATTTATTTCGAGCCCTTTTAAATCTGGCAACAAACTGAGTAACCTTTTCTTCAAGCCTTTGACTCAATCTAGCCAAGTCTGCCATAGAAACCTCTGGCTCCGATTGGAAGAATTGGGCATGAAATGCCTCTTCCATTTGTTGCCAATTTTGAATGGAGCCAGGTGTAAGGTTGATGTACCATACGAACGCTCCTCCAGTTAGAGAATTTGGGAATAATCTTAGTTTCATAAAGTCATGATTAGTAAATTCACCGCATTGAGCAGCAAACCTAGCAATATGCTCTATTGTTGACTGATTTCCAGTCCCATAAAAAAGGGTAAAATCTAGTATCCTGAACCCCCTTAGGTATTCATGTACCCTATCCACCCATTCTGGGTATTGTTTTCTGTATACAGGAGTCTGGACCCCCCGAGCCATCGGTCCACACATCTCCCTAACAATATCAGCAATTTGGTCCCTAGGGACCATATTTTGTGCCTGTTGAACCACTACTGGAGGGATAAACACAGGATTTGGTGGACAAACTTGTGCTTGCGGTCCTCTTGGTCCATAAGGAGGTACATTTGGGACTGGTTGCCCCTGTGGTGCAGGTTGCTATTGGGGGTGTGGGTAACCCCTTTGAGCCTGTCCTGCGAAAGGACCTGCGAAAGGTGCTGGGACAGGTGTTGGGTCCCTTCCATTTGCAGGCCAACCTTCCAACCCCCCGGGTATAAATTCGAATAAGGGATTATTATACCCCCTAGTGCCAGGTATGGCTTCGAACATGGGATTTGTAGCCATTCTTATACCAGTTTCTTGTACTTGGCCAGATCCACCAACTTGTGTGGTTTCATTGTTAAGTACTGAGGCATTTTGGCCTGCTATAGGCCTCGAAATGGGTTCGTACCAAGACTGAGGTGATGGTCTTTCATAGTTCTGGTTACTAGTTTGACCATTAGAATGTCCATTAACTTGCATAGGTTGTTTGTCTCTAGCCAATCTTTGCTGAGGGACATTTAAAACTTCCTCTGTGTGTCTTGTGTTTGTTGGTTGGTGGTTATTTATTCGATCCAAAAAGGATGTTGCCCACCTTTCCATTGTGTTCATTAATTGTTGTCCCATAGCATCTACTAAGCCATCCCATGGATTGGTTGGCTGAACAGATGGAACAGTGGATGGTCCAATTCCTTGGTTTCGTCCAATATTATGAACATATGGTTCTTGTCCCGAAGTACTGGTCTGTTCGACCATAGGTTCGGATAACATGGGAGTTTCCACAGGATGTGTTACCACATTATCCTCTGGATTAGGTATTTCTACCTCTCCTTCTACGCCTTCTTCCAAGCGTTCATTTTCTCCTTGTTGTCTTCGTCTAGCCATTTTAACAAGTCCCACTGAGCGTGCCAAAAATATATGTTGGCTTTTTGGCTTTTCGAAGGGTATTTTTGTAAATGCGAGCGTACCAGCAAGGATCAATCAGTCCTTACAGAAATTATAATTGCCAACCAATTGTCAGACGATTGTGTTTTAGTTCTTTCAGTCTCAATGAAGAGGACTTTTACTGGTGGCTTGACTTAGGAGAAATTAAGAGAAATAACAGTTAATATGAAGAACAATGGAAGTATTTCATTAAAATGAACACTTACAATGATCCAAACTCAGCCTCGAAGAGGTTTACAGTGACGATCTACTTGAAACTACTCCTATGAATCGAAGTTCAGAACAGGTATTTAAAGTGCAAGAAAGGTAAAGACTGGAAATGTAAAAACTGAAAAATAAATTATGTAAAGTAAGATTGGTTTGTATGATCTGAGTCTGGGCGTTTTTCTGGGGACCTCCTTGCTATTTATACTCCTCAAAGATGACCATCGAACTGCACTTCAAGCTGTCGAACTGCTCCTCCATGATTGCTGATCATGCTGCCTTAGAAGTAGTTCCACTACGCCTTTTCTTACAGTTGAACTTCCCTCTTGTATTTGAATTTGAATATGAGTAACCGTTGAAGCCACGTCATCTTGTATCTCTTTATTGATCCTGTGCTACTCAGATCACATGGGAACCAATTTTTACTGCCACGTGTACGATCAGGATTGAAGACTTGAGGAGTCTCCCATACTATCCTTGCTTTGCCACGTGTCGAACTGTAATTGGTTTTTACAAAATATGTAGCCAACAATAACCATAAATCATCAATTTCTACCGTGCATGCTCAAATTAAACATATTTCCCCTTTCAATCCTCTTATTTAATATGAGATAACATGAGATTATTGATGGACCAACCTTATTTCAAGAAATTAGAGAAGAATTTCTCACCTTGATTATTTAACTGAAGAAGATCAACTTGATTTCCCCCTTTGCTTCCTCTCTCTCCCGAATGTCCTCTCTTCTCTCTCCCTTAGATATTTTCTTTTCTTATTTTTGAGTCAAAATGGGTCAACAACCTTATCTTAAGTCATATATATCAAATAAATAGATTTGTACCAAAAGCTTGAGCCAAACATGGCCTAACGAATCAGACGAAATTCAGTCCTCAATTCGTCGTCCCAAACAGTTCTAAAAATTCCCGGTATCACATAGGTGTGCTCAATTTCATTTTCCGAACCCATTATGGTCGTCAATTTCAGTCCCGAAGTTGTAATTCCAACATTCATATAAACACATAATTAATTACAGAAAATTACACCATACATTTTTGGGTCATTACATTTTATAAATATTAATAATCAAAATGTTAAATTTTTTTGGGAGCAGCTTGCCTCCAGTCCTTAATCAAACTGGACAGTGTTGTTCAATGTGTAGAACTCGTCAAGTACTATATACCTGTAAAACATCACGTTAATCGGATATCAATAGCTACGTGATCAACTCAGTTTTGTATAAAAAAATAGACGGTGAACAAATTAACGGTTTACAAAAACTGATTTGATCACATAATTATCGATATCCGATCAATGTGATATTTTATAGCCATATAGTATTCGACGAGTTCTATATATTGAACGGTTCGGATTATCAAAACAAGACCCGTGGTGGGCCTTCATAGGCTGAACAACACCATTTAATCCGATTAAAGACTGGAGGCAAGTTGCTCTCAAATTTTATTTTATTTTATTTATTTATTTATTTTTTATGTTTTTGTAATTTTTTTTAAATCCAACTAAGTTGTAATTCTTCCTAATTTTTCATAAGGAAATTACAATTCAAGTATATTTTAAAAAATAATTACATAAATACAAAAAAATTATAATTTTAATAATTCAAATTTATAAATTTTATCACGAATTTGTAAATTTTTTTCAATCATCCACTTATGGTTATTTTCGTCCTTTTTTTATTCATGATAGCAATTACCAGCAACACGCGGGTCACGAGGAAATTATAATATCACCTCAACAGTAAGGGACTCCTCTCGATACGGTGTTTTTCTTTGTGAGAAATCCTCTTGGGCGAACATTCGGATATTCTTCAAACTTTGTATTTAATTCATGAAGTTTGGTCAAGATTAAAAAAAAAAAAAAATGTGTTTCAAATATAATTAGATACATATATATATTTTTCTAAATCTCTAACCCAATCCATAAAATGGAGATTTATCAATAAATCCTAAATGTTAAACTTATGAACTAATTGGTCCCAATTTTTTTTTAATAAACTGTTTAGTCCTTGGATATTTTGAGGGGCCTTAATGCCCTCATTTAGATGTTATTAGATGCATGCTCTTTATGAGGATGTGTCACGTGACACACAATATGTCACGTGACACACAATGGGTGTCACACATCAACAAAGTACACTAAAGCTCTTTATGCTTTTTGCCTTAGATTGGAGTGTCACGTGACACACACAATGTGTGTCACATATCAACAAAGTACACTAAGACTCTTTATGCTTTTTGCCTTAGATTGGAGTGTCACGTGACACACACAATGTGTGTCACACATCAACAAAGTACACTAAGACTCTTTATGCTTTTTGCCTTAGATTGGAGTGTCACGTGACACACACAATGGGTCTCACACATCAACAAAGTACACTAAAGCTCTTTATGCTTTTTGCCTTGGATTGGAGTGTCAGGTGACACACACAATGTGTGTCACACATCAACAAAGTATACTAAGCCTCTTTATGCTTTTTGCCTTAGATTGGAGTGTCACGTGACACACACAATGGGTGTCACACATCAACAAAGTACACTAAGGCTCTTTATGCTTTTTGCCTTAGATTGGAGTGTCACGTGACACACACAATGGGTCTCACACATCAACAAAGTACACTAAGACTCTTTATGCTTTTTGCCTTAGATTGGAGTGTCACGTGGCACACACAATGGGTCTCACACATCAACAAAGTACACTAAGGCTCTTTATGCTTTTTGCCTTAGATTGGAGTGTCACGTGACACACACAATGTGTCTCACACATCAACAAAGTACACTAAGGCTCTTTATGTTTTTTGCCTTTGAGTGATGTATGTCACGTGACACACACAATGGGTGCCACACATCAACAAAGTAGACTAAGGTTTTTTATGCTTTTTACTTTGGAGTGATGTATGTCACGTGACACACACAATGGGTGCCACACATCAACAAAGTACACTAAGGCTCTTTATACTTTTTGTCTTGGAATGATGTATGTCACGCGACACACACACGGAAGGGCATAATTGACCACTCAATGTTACTAAACAAAGGAAATATGATCAACTGGTAAGATATTTCCCTACTAATAAGATTAATCAGAACAATAGAAATAACTTTAAGACTAATCGATAAAACTATTTGTGAGATAGAATTTATTGATAAATATCTCAATCCCGAATAATAATAATAATAATAATAATAAAAATGAAAATAAAAATATAAAAAAAAAAAGTAGTGGGAAAGTTGGTGCTCCTTACTTTCACACTTTAGTTACGCCTAAACTACCTTTCGCTTTTATTTATTTATTTATTTTTTCGAATGAGTTTACAATGAGATAATTTTACAGACACGTAAGCAATATTTGATAGAATTAAAAATTAAAAATTAAATTATATGTTTTTTAAAATAAATAATTGTTTGATAAAAATGTTAGTGTGAATATGAAACAAATCGTTGTACAAAATGAATTTGAAATATTTTATTTATAATTTTTATTTTTATTTTTATATTCTAGTGGTGAGAGGTGATTGAGTTGGCAGTGGCAGTGACAGTGGCTATTGTGCCAATGGTAATGATGATGACGGCAATAGTGGTAAACATGGAAGAATAACAGTTGTGGAGATTGTGGAAAAGTGTAGCAGAGATAAAAAGGGTGGTGGTGGTGGTTGTGGTGGAAGCAATGGTATGTTGGTAGTAATTGTAGTAGGGGTGGCCATAGTGAGAAAGGTAGAGGGTTGTTGTAACAATTTCGATTTTTAATTATTTTGTAGAATTTATTTTAATATTATTTAATATCAGTTCGGAAAATATATAATTTATTATATATTATTATGCACAATTTTATAAAATAATATAATTATTTAAAAGTTTAGGGGTCAAAATATAAATAATAATAATATAGATAATATAAATAATAATAATAATGGGTGTGGTACTAAAATCAATAATTAATTTTTCATTGGTATATGATAAAGTGTAATTTAATTATGAATTAATTTATTTATATAATTATATTAAAATATTTGGTCAAAGAGTAATTATCTTAAATATCTATTAAGGATAAGAATGAATCTTTGTAATTATTATTGAAATCTGCCCCGTAGCGCCTCTTCCCCTATAAATACGGAGGCGCCTGAAAGAGGAAAGAAAGGAAAAGAGAAAAGAAAGAAGAAAAGAAAAAAGAAAGAAAGAAAAGAGAAATATGAAAGGAAGGGAAAAATAGTGGAAGTTAAAAGGGTCTTTGATAGTGGAAAAAAAGAGTAAAGTATTGAAGTTAAAGTGAATTATATTATACTTTGAGTCACCAAAATATATTTTACGTATGTTTTGACTTACCAAAATCTATTTTATAAAAGTTATATTTTATTAGTATATTAATAAAAGTTATGTTTTATAAAAGTTTCAGTTACGTGGATTATTATCTGAACCCTATTTGCTTAAAGGGAAACACATGGATATGTCTGTTTATATTTTAAAGAATATTTGACTATGACCTTATATACAATTATGTTTTGTAAGTACCACCAAGGGAGTCCCACGCCTTGGGAGACTTAAATAACCATTGGCTTCTGTTTGACCACTTCGTGGTCCTCTGTTTGTCATGAATCCATTGACCTCTGATCTGTGCGGACCAAAGTGCTGTGCGGAGCTAAGTGCTACACTATTGTGGGAGCCACCTCTAGAATCCGTACGAGCCACCTCTTGAATCCGTACCTCTGTTCTGATTGTCACACCTGTGACCTCTGTTCTGTACTGTGGTTATGGTCATTTACTTACATAATTTCTGTATTTTAGTTTCTGCTACTTAAATGATTTATTTACCAAACTGAGTTATCTTAAATGTTTTGGCCTAACTAACTATCCATTGTTATTTCGTGTCCCTTATACTCTTGGTATAATATTTCTCACTCTGCCATGTGTTTATAGTTTTTTTACCAATTTTCAGGAACATATAAATTCAGAAATAGCTTCTGGAAAATCTTAGATGCGCGGCTACGGAATAGACACACACAACACTTTTATGATATTATTTATATGTAAATATCGATCTTTTTGTCAATAAATTTTGTAATAAAAATAGAAACTCCGATGATTATTTTGGTACTCTTATTTAAATATGACTTCCGCTCGCGTTTATTGATTTGTTTAAGAATTGGGCGGAGGTAATCTCAGTTACTGGCCATCACGATGCTTAACCCTTGGTACGGAGAGCGGGTCGTGACAAATGGTATCAGAGCAATGGTTTTAAAAAAAAAAAATCATCATTGGAGCATAGGACACATGCACATTTAGGAAGTGGAATAGCGGGTAATTAGTACCTAAATATTATATTTTGTTCGTCGATTTATATTATAATTTTATATGATTATATATATAATAAATTTTTTTTAGTGTGCATAATTTGTGAAGGATATTAGATATAATTTATATTTATTCTAGTAAAAGAAGGACAAGAAAAGAAGGATGTTGGACTCAAGTACTCACCAAAATTATAATATAATTAAATATATATATATAATTTTCAGTTCAGTATTGAAAAAAGAAATTTATTTATTTTGATGTTTTTTTTAAAAAAAATGGGTTCAAATTTTAAAGATACTAATTTTGAAATTATTTCCCATCAATGAAAAGTTCATCTCAAAATTTTCAATTCTTGCATATAATTCTGTTATTGTGTTCTTATTTTATTTTTATCGTAAATAAAACGAGTGAAATTTTTTTTAAAGTCACTCATTATTTCTCATTTTGGCCTAAATTAATTTTTGACAACTAGACAGTGAGTTATTTTTGATAATTTTTTTTTTGAGGTACTACTTTCTATCAGATTAATCATCTAATATATATTTATCAGAGTACGTAGCGGATAGCTTACACATGGCAAATTTCGAGGACGAAATTTTAAAAGGAGGGAAGATTATAATAACCCCGATTTTTAATTATTCTGTAGAATTTATACTAATATTATTTAATCTCAGTTTGAAAAATATATAATTTATTATATATTATTATGCGTAATTTTGTAAAATAATATAATTATTTAAAAGTTTAGGGGTCAAAATATAAATAATAATAATAATATAAATAATATAAATAATAATAATAATTTGTGTGGTACTAAAATAAATAATTAATTTTTTATTGGTATATGATAAAGTGTAATTTAATTATGAATTAATTTATTTATATAGTTATATTAAAATATTAAATCAAAGAGTAATTATTTTAAATATCTATTAAGGATAAGAATGAATATTTGTAATTATTATTAAAATCTGCCACGTAACGCCTCTTCCCCTATAAATACGAAGGCGCCTGATAGAGGAAAGAAAGGAAAAGAGAAAAGAAAGAAGAGAAGAGAGGGGAAAGAAAGAAAAGAAAGAGAGGAAATGAAGGAAAAAATTGTGGAAATTAAAATGGTCTTTGATAGTAGAAAGAAAGAATAAGGTATTGAAGTTAAGGTGAGTTATATTATACCTTGAGTGACCAAAATATATTTTACATATGTTTTGACTTACCAAAATCTATTTTATAAAAGTTATATTTCATTAGTATATTAATAAAAGTTATGTTTTATAAAGGTTTCAGTTACGTGAATTATTATCTGAATCCTATTTGCTTAAAAGGAAACCCATGGATATGTCTGTTTATATTTTAAAGAATATTTGACTATGACCTTATATACAATTATGTTTTGTAAGTACCACCACGGGAGTCTCACGCCTTGGGGGACTTAAATAACCATTGGCCTCTATTTGACCACTTTGTGGTCCTCTGTTTGTCATAGATCCATTGACCTCTGATCTGTGTAGACCAAAGTGCTGTGCGAAGCTAAGTGCTACACTATTGTGGGAGCCACCTCTAGAATCCGTACGAGCCACTTCTTGAATTCGTACCTCTGTTCTGATTGTCACACCTATGATCTATGTTCTGTGCTGTGGTTATGGTCATTTACTTACATAATTTCTGTATTTCAGTTTCTGCTACTTAAATGATTTATTTACCAAACTGAGTTATCTTAAATGTTTTGGCCTAACTAACTATCCATGGTTATTTCGTGTTCCTTATACTCTTGGTATAATATTTCTCACTCTGCCATGTGTTTATAGTTTTTTACCAATTTTCAGGAACACATGCAATTCAGAAATAGCTTCTGGAAAATCTTAGATGCGGGGCTGCAGAATAGACACACACAACACTTTTATGATATTATTTATATGTAAATATCGGCCTTTTTGGTCAATAAATTTTGTAATAAAAATAGAAGCTCCGATAATTATTTTGGTACCCTTATTTAAATATGACTTCCGCTCGGGTTTATTGATTTGTTTAAGAATTGGCCAGAGGTAACCTCACTTACTGGCCATCACGATGCTTAACCCTTGGGTACGGGGAGCGGGTCGTGACAGTTGTGATAGTGGAAGTAAAATGATGGTGATGATAGTAGTTGTGGTGGTATGATGGTAGTGGTAAAAATAGCTATGGTGGGAATGTTGGTGGTAATGTTATAAATTTGATAGATTATAATATTAAATTTACTTTGAGAAGTATATATGATCAAGATCATATGGTGATTTCATTGGAGACGAGATATACTGGATTATAACTCTTTACGGGGTTATTATTAACAGTTGCAAACCGTTGCTAATAGAAATTCAAATTATAAAGGCACCCTTTCAAGTTGAGAGACATGTTTTTCAAATTTTCAAATTTTGAAAATTCAGACTAATGATTGTGTTCTTTCATAAATGTGCCTTTACTACTTTTGGCTATGTTTGTTTAGGTGAACATGAGTTTAGAATTGGATTAATAATTTAATAAAATTATTAATTCGATATTTGGTTAAACAATTAAAATATGGACTAACAATCTATTTGGGTATGGTATCTCACATATGATAGACTATTTAATTTCAGAGAAGGGGATGAGATGTAAATTGAAGAACTAAGCTAAAGTGTAGACTATTAGTCCCTCTTTATAATTCTAATTCAATCCAAACAATCTAAAAGGATTCGTGTTCTAGGACTATTAGTCATGAAAATACTAATCCAACCTAATCCAGTCTGCCTAAATAAACATGACCTTTGGTGTGTTTGTTTGGATGAACTGAATAAGGGAGAATTAAAATTTACCGAACTGTTAGTCCTAGGATACATTATCTCCGGACTATATAGTTTTAATTTTAGGTTTATTTTTCATTTTAAATTTAATATGAAAACTATTTGTGTGTTAATCATGTCTATCTAATATTTTTTTTTGAGGCTTTTGGCCTAATGTTGGAGCGGGTGTGAGCAGTGAAGATGATCTTTCTCGGACCCGATCTTTGTCGTTCGCACGCATAACAGCTGTTCGACATTTGACGGGATCTCTTACTGCAACTGAGGGCCTTCGCTTTGCTGTGGTCAGTCTATTTATTTTTTTATGTCCACCCCTCTCTTGTTATTTAGCATTTGTTTGAATGAGCACATGGGATTTATTCAATTTCATCAATGAATGCTTCACTTTGTGCTTATATGCATATATTTTATGCATAATGTATTATGAAATTCTATTTCTAGCTGTGCATTCATGTTTTTCAGTTCTATGTTGGTCGCATTTCCACATTTTCCCTGAACATTCAAATATATTCCAATTTCTGGCCATGTAACAATGTTTTCTACTTTGTCTCTTCATATTAGTGCTCTCATTTCGTTGCAATTAGTGGTTATGCCTTAACAAAATTTTACAACCTCTTCATTCACAACACCTCTCTCTCCCCTACGAATGACTCTTTTAAAAAATGACTCTTTTAAAATTATGTAGTTTTTATTTATTTACTTTTTGCTCAAAAAAAGAAAAAAAAGGAAGAAAAAAACAAGAGGTAAATTGCAACTTGAGTTGATGATTAAGTAATCTAGGTAATGTTTGGTTCAATTAAATATTTGCAGTAGTTCAATTTATATTCTATTTTGATGTGTATCCCTTTGATGTTTCTAATAATTTGTTTCCGTTGCAAAGGTTGTGGCACGGTTTAATGAGATTGTGACGAAGCTGCTTTTGGAGGGAGCTTTGGACACGTTCAAGAGATATTCAGTTAAAGAAGAAGACATTGATGTATGTAGTTATCTGGAACCCTTTCAAAAGTTGGCTACTTTTTTTTCCCTCCTATTGTGTTCCTTTGTTGGTAGATTTGTTCACCTAGATTTCCATCTCTACTGGAATAGGTAACAGATGCCTAACCTGCATATCTTGAATGTGTGAAGGATATAATATCACTGGATTTCTGATCCATGACTTGATTTTCTATATTATAAGCGAAAATGTTGTCTTATTTGGAGTGCCTGATCGATGGGGTGATTTTGATGCCTGACTAGCTCCATATTTGTCATACATGACTATTTTTCCTCGAAGTGCTGAATTTCCTGTCCTGGGGCTTGTCAGATCTGCCTGTGCATCTGATGGCAAAGAATCACCACCTTTGGGATAGGTTATAACCAAAAGTACTTTGATTAGTCAGGGATTCACCTTAATGAATTGCTAAATTGAATGTCATGCGGAAAAAGTGAACATTTGCTGTGGTAAAACAAACCTGGTCTGACATGATTTAGAATATTTTCAGATCACTATCATGTTAAAACATGAGTTGTCTATTATTTATTGGGGTGGAATTGTTGGTGCTGATGTGGATAAATGTAGCACGAATCATGTAATGCTTTCATCATTCCAATTGTTTTACATGGTCTGTGGTCATTGTTTTGCTTGAACACTCATTAATAATAGGTTCAATTATTGTATGTATGTATCAGATAGTGTGGGTTCCTGGTAGTTTTGAAATTGGTGTCGTTGCAGAAAAGCTTGGGAAGTCTCACAAATTTCAAGCCATATTGTGCATTGGAGCTGTGGTCAAACTTTCTGTAATAATGTGTGCACAAGTTTTTCTTTTTAAGGTTGCCATGGGAGGGTTTTTTGGTACATGGCTTCATGTCAACACTCGTGTCTGGAGTTTAAAAAGTCTCTCTTGAGTTCTCTCCCTAGAAGCTCACCTGTCCTAGAAAAATAGTCTGGATTCTGGTTACCAGATTTATTTCTTTAGTAACAAATATAAGAAATTTAATAACGTCCAACTCTTAAATAATATTGATCCAGGCTTTGTTCAGATTGATTGAGCCCGTAGACGGCAGAATTATTATAGACAATATTGATATTTCAACAATTGGTCTTCATGACCTCCGTGGCCATCTAAGTATTATACCCCAAGATCCAAACTTATTTGAAGGGACCATTAGGGGCAACCTTGATCCCCTCTACGAGCACTCAGATCAAGAAATTTGGCAGGTCAAACTCAACTTGCTTACCTTTTTTGTCTTCATTTTTCTCAGTTCTGAAAAAGAAAATCTTAAACTATAGCAGTTCAACCAAGTGAAGTCCATAAAATAAACTGTTAGAAGAAATATCCCAGATATTATGGATAGCCACAACTATTTTAAATTGTTCTGAAATCACAAGTGATCCCATTTTTTGTAATATGAATTCCTTAGTTCCTTCCTAAGAAGCACGGACACCTCTCCGGAGGCTACGTATCAGTGTCAGACACGCGTCGGACACCGACACGCGTCGGACACGCGGTTGACACGTGTCTGACACGTCTGCAGAGGTGTCCCATTTTTTTTCATTTTTTTTGTTTTCCGGACACGCTCCGGACACGTCCAGACACGCGACGGACACGCGCGGGGGTCGAAAACATGATTTTTGAAACTTAAACAGGGTCAAAGCTTAGTTGCAGGAATCAACGAATCTTCGTAAGAAAATAAAAACCCTAGATCAACAAAGAGAGAGAGAGAGGAGAAAGAAAGTGAAGAACCTGAAGATCGCAGTTCGTCTCCTCTCGCAGATCGCAGATCGTCTGTCGCAGTTCGTCTCTCTCGCAGATCGCAGATCGCAGATCGTCTGTCGCAGTTGGTCTCCTCTCTCTCTCTCTCTCTCTCGCAGATCGCCTCTCTGGCCTTCGTCTCCCCTTCGCCTCTCTGGCCTTCGTCTCCCCTTCGAGTTCCTGAGTCTGTCTCTCTCTCTCGCAGATCGCCTCTCTGGCCTTCGTCTCCCCTTCGAATTCCTGAGTCTGGATATATACCTAATATATATATACCTTATATAAGTGAGATATATATATAAGATAATAAAACAAATAAAATATTTAACTAAATATAATATATATATAAACCATATTAAACCTTTAAAGAAAAACTAAATATAATATATATATATAAAACATATAAAATTTTTATATAAATATATATATTTAAAAAATAAAAAAATAAAAAATATTAACACATTATTATTTAATATATATCATATATATATACATATAAATATATAATAAAAAAATAAAAATATTAATATATATAATCTTTATAATGTATTTACATAAAAAAAACATTAACACTACAAATAGTATATATTTTTTAATTTTACATATAATATATAAATAAAATTATATATATTAAACGTGTCCCCAGCGTGTCGTGTCCCTCATTTTTTGAAAAATTGCGTGTCCGCGTGTCTGTGTCGTGTCCGTGTCGTGTCTCGTATCCGTGTCCGTGCTACTTAGGTTCCTTCTATAAATTCTTGCCAAAAATTTGTTGTTAAAGTTTGGCTTTCCAGTGTTTATTCCCAAACTTTTTTGCCAGTTTAATGTATGGGCATGTTATGATTACCAGAAAGACTCACCTTCTTAGTGATTCTATTTTGATTTGGAACAGGCACTTGAGAAGTCTCAGCTAGGGGATTTTGTTTGCCGGAAGGAGAAAAAGCTAGATACACCAGGTTTTTGCACTAAATATTTGAGCATTAAATTTAAGCTCTATTATTAATATTACATCTAGAAGCTTTCCTTTTGGCATTTGTCTAAGATCAGTCGATAAATTGTATTTGTCTGAAATTCATAGTTCTAGAGAATGGAGATAATTGGAGTGTGGGCAGCAGCAACTTGTTTCCTTGGGCCGGGCTTTACTAAAACAGGCAAGAATTTTGGTTCTTGATGAAGCCACTGCTTCAGTTGATTCAGCTACAGATAATCTAATCCAGAAGATCATCCGAACAGAGTTTAGGGACTGCACTGTGTGCACTATTGCTCATCGTATCCCAACTGTTATTGACAGTGATCTAGTTCTGGTCCTCAGTGACGGTGCGTAGACTAATACTTCCCATTTCTTCTTCCATTTAGTGGACATAAGTGTTGCTACAATCTGCAGAACTTTTTCCTAAAAATTTTAGTATAATCTGCTTTTGGTAATGTTATTAATTTTCACGAGTATCCAAAAATTTGTCATTTCTTTTAAACTTTTGACAAGATAAATTAAGTTAGTAAAAGGCTCTAGAAGAGAAAGTTGCCCTTGTAGATTTGTAGGAACAATATCAACACCCACAACTCTTTAGATATCTTTCTTTTTCACTAGTAACACCAACTAAGCACAATGCGTTTGCATTGAATCGAATTTTCCAAGATTCATCAATTTTTTTTGATGTTCTTGAAATGATGAAAACTCAAGGAGATTATGGTATACAAGAGTACATATCTAATCTTGATCCTGAGGATATGCAGGTGAATATGTATCTTGATTAAGAGTTAACTTTTAGATTGTAAATAAGGGTTTGAGAGAGTTGTTGGTCTTCGAAGTCAAAGTCTTAGGTTTGATATTTTACATTGTAAAAATATTAGAGAGTTTTGCTTCTCATTTCTCAACTTGAGTGTGATGGTATGGCAAGTATTATCTAAAAATGATTTTCTCTCTTTAGCTCACGGTAATTGCTGGAAGCTGAATGAAGGCTGTCGCTTCTTGATCCTCTTGTGACTTGTCCCATCAAATTTATTAACATAATGTTTCTACAACTCCAAGGTTGTTTGTACGGTCGATCTTTCTTTTTATTTTCAGAGGAGTGTGATTGCTTTGTATTGTTGTTTTGAAATTATTGTGGGTTTGTGCAATCCATATGTTGACATGATTTTGGCTGATGGCATCACACTCCTTTGCAATGATCTTCAGGTAGCTTTACTTGTTTACAACTAATTGCCTTCAAAGTGATTGGTTGATTAGGTTACTGGAATTTTTAGTTTAAATGATTATATGAGGAACATCATCTTCAAGCATTATGCCCATAATTTTAGTCGCGTGTTATGGCTTACTATAAATTCATTTTTCAATGGTTTTGGAATTTTTATTTCTTTTTAGAAACTAGAATTATCTCTTAACTTGGTTAAATGACATTTGAATATTCGTTTTCTTGGCAGGTGGATCCCCAAGATATTGTTATGGTATGTGGATATATTTAGATACTTTGAACTTGCTACAAATCATAAAACACAAAATGATTTATATAATTACATTGTTCTGAAAATTTTGTCATGTAGGATATGGCCAAAGTTCCTCTCGCTTACATCTTTGCTGCCTTTATTCCAGCTGTAATGATAGCAGGGCTTTACTTCTTTGACCACAGTGTTGCTTCACAGAAGGCGCAACGAAAGTTCAATCTCAAGAATCCTTCTGCTTACCATTTTGACATCGTCTTGTTGGGATTCATGGTATATACAATTGGACTTCTCCTATTCCTAGTAGTTGTTCTTATCTGCTTTGCTTTACCTAGAGCTTATGTTCTCTTCTAATTTATGTGTTATCAGACTTTGCTTTGTGGACTGATTGGACTTCCTCCTTCAAATGGGGTCATCCCACAGTCTCCGATGCACACCAAGAGCCTAGTGGACTGATTGGACTTCCTCGTTCAAATGGGGTCATTCCACAGTCTCCGATGCACACCAAGAGCCTAGCTGTTCTCAAACGGAAGGTAGGCGTAAAAAATTTAAAAAAAATGGAGGAATTATTTACTTATACCCTAATCTTCTTTTAGGTCCGGATGTTGAACTTCTTCTCTCGTGTTTTTGGGATGTTGAATTGTGCATTTTGTCTATATATGTCTTAAGTTTTCCTTATCTAGCATATGCTTGTCGGCATTTAGGTTTATCCATATGCAAAACCTTTAGGATCAGCATCAATTACTCAATTGTTGTGGTAATTAATTCTTGAAGCGTTAGAAAGAATGCTGGAATCCTGAGAGTTTATTTTCCTTCCCTGTATTTCACTATTTCTTTGCCATAGTATTCCTGGAATTAGCACATAGATTCCTCCTAAAAAAAATTCTGATTTCTGAGTTATTTTCGAACCTATTACAGCTATGGAGAAGCCTATGATAAGATTCAATATCAATCAAGTGAGCAATTACAGCTATGGAGAAGCTGAGGCATTGACTGATGATATTGAAGAAGAGAGTCAGATTTTCGGGGAGGTCTTCAGGATCAAAAAGATTGTTGATAATTGTCAAGATGAGGTTTATCTTCATAACCTCTACTGAATCTTTCTCTTTTATGTGAATTTAATTTTCATTTCTGTATTTTGTTGCTTTTTAAAGTTTTTTTTTTTGTAAGAACTTTGACTGATAAATGGGAGATTTAAAGCAGAAATTCCCTGTTACATTCTGATCCCAGAGTGTGCAACTCATCAATGAACAGAATAATGGCCCCTTTGCTTTGCTTAGCTTCATCAACCAGTAAAATGCTGAATAGAATCAAATAGAATCAAGCGAAGTAATGGGGAAAAGAAGGAAAACATCACATCAATTTCAAACGACAAAATCTAGAGGAAGGAAAATTCTGATAGGTAGTGTTCAGATTTACAGCTCTTGAAAATGCTTTGTCACTTCCCATCTCTTGGTTTAAAAACTTATTTTCATTGCTTCTATCTGTTGCAGTGAGGAACATTTTGAACATGCGTTTGAAGGGGTATCTAATAGTTCTCAATGAAGATCTGGAAGGACAAATTAAGGGTCTATATGAAAAGTGAGCGTCATTTCATGCATATGTTTTAAATTGCAAATATTTGATCATGAATTGCCATTGTAATTATAACATATACATTTTAATCATGATAGAATTTAAACATATTAAGTTGCATTTTCAATTGTTTGACTTGTATTATCGAAGTGATTGAGCAGTTGCTCTTTGAAATTCTAGATGTACTCTGCATTATGTTGGGACCTAGAATTAGTAGCATTAGCAATAATTAATTCCTAAAAATGAAGTGGTTATATATATTTTTCTTTCTAACTCTTTCCTTGAGCTATGTTATATGATTCTTTAGATTTATTTCATTTTCATAATATATTTTTTGATTTTAGCGGTTTTTGAATTAATTTGTGTTTTTATTTTTCAGGTTAGAAATTTCCTGGATGCAAAATATGGTCAAAGAATTCAAGAATTTAGTTTTTTTAAGTTTTTTTTCATTTTTTAATATATGTAATTACAGTTAAAAACTTTTTATTAATTTCTTAGTATATACTTTTGAACGTTTAATTTTCATATATGAAATATATGACGTTATTCTATTTAATATATGGTTGTGATTTAAAATATAGTATATATTGTGTATTACATTCTTCAAATACGCGTACAAAAATAATATTGATTATTCTTCAAATATGTCGATTTTTTTTTTATCATAGGTTTTATTAGTTATTTATTACACTTAAAAGATGTGATCTAAATGTTTTTAATCACACTTGAAAAGATTTTTAGATCACACTTAAAAGATGTGGTCTAAATGTTTTTAATCACACTTAAAAGATGTGATCTAAATGTTTTTAATCACACTTAAAAGATATGATGAATCATTTTTTAATGACACTTAAAAAGTGTGATGACCATTTTTAATCACACTCTCAAAGATAACACTTCAATAAAACTTAAAAAGTGTGATTAAAAAACATACATTACACAAAAAAAGTGTGATCTTTATTTGTTTTTGTAGTAGTGCTATTTGGTTGGACTGTATTTGTATCCCATGTTTGTTTAGTTATGTGATTAGATATCAGGAAATGACTATTTGGTTGGATATGATATGAATCCTATGTTTGTTTGTGATATTATGGAGAATGGTAAATGTTCAAATGACTATTTTATCTTTTTCAATAATTTACTAAGTAATAGCAATATTAAACATATCTTTAATATTTTAATTATTTTTAACTAGATTAAATAAAAATTTATTTTATTTTATTTTTTACACACTTAAATAAATTTATTTTTTTAAAATTAAATAAATAAAATATCAATAAAAATATGTGTTATTTTTTTAATTAAAATTTTAAATAAATTTATTTTAAAAATAATAATAATTAAATAATGAAATTGAATAAAACATCTATTAAAATTTAAATAATGAAATTAAATTAAATATAAACAAAATGTTAAAATAAAACATTAATAAAATATTTATAAAAAATTATTTTAAAAAATTAAATAAATAAAACATCAATAAAAATTAAATAAAATAATTTTATTTTTAAATTGTGACATTTGGATTTTATTGAATTTTACTAAATATAATACATAATTATAGTAGATGGCCAAAATGGTCATTTCACCACCTAATCTCATATTCCCCTTATCCCTCCATTTATGTCCGCCATGGGACACAATAGTCCAATGGATTTGAGATTAATAGTCCGGTACAAAAAAATTTGAACCACACAATAGACTATTAATATGCATGGACTGATGATCCAATCTCACCCCCCAATCCCTCAAAACAAACACCACCTTTGATTATCTATAAATATATAATTGCAAATTCGGGGTGTGCAGCGGATTTACCGATCCGCCAAAACCGACCGAACCGAACCGATCCACCGCATTTTGGACGGATGCGTGATGACGAGCGGACGGTTGCGGATTGATTTTCTCCCATCCACCAATTTGGCGGACGGATGGCGGATTTGAGATTTTTTTGGCCGCAACCGAACCGCCAAACCGCTAAACCGCGAGCACCACTAGTAATTTATAAGACTTTGTGTTTTTAATTTGTTTAAATATTATGTTTGTGTTTTCAATTGAAAAAGAGTTTAAATATTCTGTTGAAAAAAAGTTTTCAGCTTGAATATATTTTTTGAATTGAAAAAAATAAACGTATTATTTATCTATCTTTTTTGATTTTTAAATCTAACTTTAAAAATAATAAATAGAAAATATGATATATGCTGGTTGGTTTTTGTTTTCAAAAACATATATAGATGTAACAATACAGAGACATACAATCTCTACTATTGCTCTGTTCATGGTTTTGGTAGTTTGAATTGTTATTATATTTTAAGAACCACAGATTGTAATACTTTATGTGGATGAATCATGCTATGATTGTAATATGTGGATGAGGCATGCAGTGATTATGATATTCTAAAAATTTAAACTTTCTTTCTTTAGATAAGGCATACAGTGATTGTAATACTTTTTTTAAGTCATTGACTGTAATACTTTCTTTCTTTCTTTTTTTTTTTTTTTTTGAGAAAGTGCACAAGTTGAATTATGTTGAAAATTTATAAAATTTTAAACTGCCAAACTGATTCGCATCCATCCGCCAAACCATCAATCCGCTCAATCCACATCCGCCGGATTGGCGGACGGATGCGGATTGATTTTCTCCAATCCGCCAATCTGACGGACGGGTGGCGGATTGGAGGTTCCGTGGCCGCAACCGACCCGCGCCCACCCCTATTGCAAATCACCTTTGATTATCAATAAATATATAATTGCAAATCTAGGAAAAGTACTCCAGATTTCTCCTTGTTTTCTTTTGTTATTATTTTCTATCAAATGAACAATTTTGTGAGGAAAGTTCTACAAGGCAACTTCAGATTTTACTGTCTGCAATTGGAGACTTTGTTCTATCCTGGAGGTGAATTGCTAATCCAGCAGCAAACTCTTTTGAGTGGGGGCAATTATCACCTTAAAGAAGGTGTCCGCAATACGCCTCAAAGTCTTATTTCGCTTGATTCTTTTTTTCTTTTGACTTGCTGTTCTAACAATTTTAAGGTGATAATTCAATGGCATCAAGTTTTGATATGGCGGCTTTTAAGGTGATGAATGAAGAGTTCGTGAAACTGGTCAGGTTTGATGGAACAAATTTTACTCGTTGGCAAGACAAGTTGATGTTCCTTCTCACAGCGTTGAAAATTGCTTATGTTCTTCGTCCGAACCTGTCAACACTAACTACTAGACCCAAAACCCAATGATTCCAATGTAATAAAGCAGAGCATAAGCAACGTGAAGAAGATGAAGTGGTCTGTAGAGGGCATATTCTAAACACATTATCAAATCGACTCTATCTATGATCTATTCACTTCGATCAAATCACCAAGAGAAATCTGGAAAGCGTTGGAATTCACATACAATACCAAAAAACAACGTGCAGATAAATTTTTAACTATGAAATATTTTGAATTTACTATGGTTGATAATATTTTTGTTGTGGATCAAGTTCATGAGTTGCAAGTTCTGGTTAACAAACTTTGAGATCTTAAAGTTGAAGTTTCAGAACCATTGCAAGTGGGGGCTATAATTGCTAGACTTCCTCCTATTGGAATAATTATAGAAAGAAACTTACGTATACAACAGAGGATTTCACTGTAAAACAGATTCAAAAACATTTACAAATTGAAGAGGAAACTCAAATTCGTGATAGGAAAATTGTTTCACAATCTAGTTCTAAAGTAAACTTTGTTGATGGAAATGATAAGTTTCAAAAGAATGCTAGAGGCAGCAAGAGGAAGTACAATGAGTATAATTCCAATAATAACAACAATGGAGGTGACAAGAAGAATAAGACCTGTTATAATTGTGGAAAGAAAGGGCATTATAAGTGTGAATGCGGATATAGGAAGAAGTAAAAGGACGAGGACTCTAAGCAACCCAATCAGGCAAATATGGTCGAGAAAGATACTTTTGAAATTGCAGCCATGATCTTTGAAATGCATGGTAACATGATTACAAAATTACACATGGCTGCGGTAACCAAGTCCTTAGATTGGTGTTTGATTTGGGCGCTACTGTTCATGTTTGCAACAACAAAACTCAATTCAAGCAATTTGAGGATGCAACAGATGGACAAGAAGTGCTTATGGGAAATAACAACTCTGTCAAAGTATTGGGAAAAGGGACTGTTGAACGCAGTTTACTTCTGGAAAGAAATTAGTTCTTGTTAATGTCCTCTATGTTCCAGAAATTAGGAAAAATCTTGTGTCTGCAACTTTGCTTTGTAAGAAAGGTGTTAAAGCGGTGCTTAGGTTTGATAACCTTATTTTGTCTAAGGGTGGAATGTTTGCTGGAAAGGGTACTCTTTGTTCAAATTAAGTAATAATAAAATAAGTTTTGATTCTGCTTATATGTTGAATCTTTTACTTTATGGCATAATCTTTTAGCACATTTAAATTTCAGATCTTTAAAGGTTATGTCAAAGCATGGCTTGATTTCTTATATGTAGGATATATCACCCTATGTTGAAGGGGTGATAATGCACCACTTGTGGACTCCCAACAATGGAGCACCCACTAGCTAATGGTGGGGGTGGCTCACCAACTCCAAACCACTAGAGAGTGGAAGGAGGTAGGTGGTGGCCAATCACCCTTCTTCATTTTGTGTATAAATGAAGGACTAGAGTAGAGGTGAATGAGAGAGAGAGAGAAAGGAAACAAGAGTGTGAGAGATGTGAGAAACCGTCTCCCTCGGTGTGAGCGAGGGAGACGGGAGAATTGGTGAGTGAGAACGGTGTGAGCTTCTCCTCTATAATATTTCTGTAATCTCTCCATAATTGATAAACGGTTACTCTCCCGTGGACGTAGGCCGGATTGCCGAACCACGTTAAATTTGGTGTCTCCTTCTGTGTGGGTGTGTTGTTTCTGCTTGGTATAATTTCTATAAGGTCTTGGGCGGGATCCCCGATCCCAACAAGTGGTATCAGAGCCTCGTCGGTGGCGTTTCGGAACAAAAACAGTGAGTTCCTCAAAATTGCCCAGAAATCGGATTGCTCGAAATCAGGTTTTGAGCATACCAGGAGCAAGGACTCGACGAGAGGAATCCAGAAACATAAAGCAGAAGCCCAGGGGACACCGGACGCGCCCTCACGCGCCCCTAGAAGATGGAGCGTGAGGCCCAGTCTCGCCACGCGCCTCCACGCGCCGTGAAGGCAGCCGGCGCGTGGGTTCAGTCGCTGTCACGCGCCCCACGCGCGCGCAGAGGAAGAAGATGACTGAGGGAAGGGCGCGTGCAGAGCACGCGCGTGCGACACGCGCAGGCCATGTCACCCGCCACGTCATGTACACGTGGCACCGTCGTCAGCAAGGGGACCCCACGTGGCCGACACGTCATCGACATGTGGCGTGCCATGTCAGTGACACGTGGCTCGTAGGCTAGTCAGTGGCTGCCACGTGTCTGCCACGTCAGCATCCAGAGTGCAGGATCCAGTGAGGCGCGGCTATGGTGCAGCCGCAGGAGGTCGGATCCGGTGCTTCGCGGCTATGGTGCAGCCGCAGATCTGAGGCGTACAAAATGTTTTGGCTAGATCTAAGCCATTTGGAGTCCGTTTTTGGCGATCCAATAGTGGTTTCCAACTATTTGGAGTATTCCGGACACATCTGTACGGTCAGATTTTGGAGACGGAGTTTCTGTAAAAAGAAGGCAGATTAAGGGGATGGACGGCATCGGGTGCAGCGGACGGAATATTCTGTTGGTACACGGAATATTCCCTGAACTTCTGAAAATTGTAATTTGGCCCAGAATTTTCAGAAAATTGTGGTGTGGCCCAACTTCCAGGGATATTTTTCAGTGAGGTCCCCGGAAATGCAGCGAAGGTTGGTCTTAGCTAATCGGACCGTTCTGGACGCAACCGCGAGGTCAGAATGGTGAAATTCTGAACGGTTTTTAAAGATTGTTAAAACATGAGAGTTTGTCATCTTTAATACTCGGAGGGAGGTTGCCGGATATTGTGGAACACTGCGGATTCACTGAAGAGGTTAGAATGGGTAGATTCTAACTAGATTGGACAACCAGGTACAACTCGAGATAGATCATTGAAGACCAAAGGAGATCAGGCTTGATTAAATGACAGATCGAGGGAGATCAGGATTGGTCAGGGGCGATTAGAGGATTGCAGGTATGATTATCTCAAGATCAACAATGTCTAGGAAAGTTCTGTCAAAAAGACAGTGTCTAAGGAGACTGGTTCTTAAGTGGGACCGAGTGTGACCCCACCAGTCTTTCCTGGGAACTTTCCTGGTTGTTGACGTCATCGGAGGATTTGGTTCAATCAAAAGAGAAGACCATTCATCGACGGATAGATGATTTGGCAACAACCAGTTCAGGCTCAGGGAAATGCTGTAGCTGTTGGAGCTACTGTATACGAGTAAGTACTGGTGATACGTGGACACGTAGAACAATAGTTGCAGAGGGGCATACTAAGCGCAGGGGCACAAATGCAGACGTGTAGTAGTGCAAGGGTACGGTAGAGTATCGTACAGAGGCGCCAGAGGAGTGTGCAACAGCGGTTTGTTGAAAGTTCACAGGAACTTCCAGACAAAGAAATTGAGACAAAACGCAAGAGTGCGCGCCAACGAGTGGCAAGTCTTATTTCTCTATGGTGGTTTCTTTATTTCCATGGCAGCGGAGGATAGAGTTGATGCGGATCTCTCAGGCGAGCTCGACGCAGGGAGACCAGAAGCCATGGGTGCGAGCACTATGCACAGGGTTGCATAGTGGTAACTTGTACAGACCGGTGGGAGTTGTCTTGGCAGAAGGGCTAACTGTCAAACATCAGTACGGACGTACAAGTAAGATAGAACCAAACATCAGGGATTGCAGCACAGACAACGAGCGTATGTGGAAACGCTAGGAAGTTGTTCTGAAGTGCAGAAAGCAAAGGCTGGTTGTTCAGAAATAAGCTCCGAGCAAGGAAAATTGAGGATGTTGATGTGTCAAACTCTGAAGTTTTCTAGTTGCTCCCGTGTTCATCATGCAAGGAGTTGCATGACAGTCAAGGGCATCCCAGCAGGGGGTGCAGGACATCCAATCAGGGGGTGTCAGATATCTTGGTTACGCAAGTTCAAGCATAGCAAGTGAAGACATCCGAGACAGAAGCGTGGAAGAGATCTGTGGGAGATGGGAGCAGAGGCTCTCTCCAAATCAGAGAGTAGTGTAAGTTGAGTTGAGGATGTAGGATTCCCTCTTCCTCTTATATTTCTGGTGTATTATCTCTAGCTTTCAGGGGATGCAACGTCTCAGTGAGGAGATGAAGACTATGTTGAAATTTGGGCGTGACAAGATTAGCAGCAGTGTGTGCAGTGAATCACCTCACATGGGTTGAGGGGGTGATTTGTAGGATATATCACCCCATGTTGAAGGGGTGATAATGCACCACTTGTGGACTTCCAACAATGGAGCACCCACTAGCTAATGGTGGGGGTGGCTCACAAACTCCAAACCACTAGAGAGTGGAAGGAGGTAGGTGGTGGCCAATCACCCTTCTTCATTTTGTGTATAAATGAAGGACTAGAGTAGAGGTGAATGAGAGAGAGAGAAAGGAAACAAGAGTGTGAGAGATGTGAGAAACCGTCTCCCTCGGTGTGAGCGAGGGAGACGGGAGAATGGGTGAGTGAGAACGGTGTGAGCTTCTCCTCTGTAATATTTCTGTAATCTCTCCATAATTGATAAACGGTTACTCTCCCGTGGACGTAGGCCGGATTGCCGAACCACGTTAAATTTGGTGTCTCCTTCTGTGTGGGTGTGTTGTTTCTGCTTGGTATAATTTCTATAAGGTCTTGGGCGGGATCCCCAATCCCAACATTATAATCATAATAATAGTGCTAAATGTGAAATCTACATTCAAGCAAAAATGACAAAGAAACCTTTTCCTGAAGCAAATGGAAATTCTCAACTTTTAGAACCTGTACGTTCTGATATATATGAACTCAATGTCATTTTAACTAGAGGAGGTAATAGATATTTCATTACGTTCATTAATGATTTTTCAAAATATACATATGTATATTTAATGAAACATAAAGATGAAGCTTTTGCTATGTTCAAATGCTATAAGTCTATTGTTGAGAATCAAAAGGAAAAGAAAATTAAAATTCTTCAAAGTGATAGAGGTGGTGAATATTTTCCTACTGAGTTTATATCATATTGCGAAGAAAATGGCATTATACATCAAACTAGTGCACCCTAGACCTCACAACAGAATGGTATAGCTGAAAGGAAAAATAGGACACTAGTTGGTATGTTAAATGTTGTGATTTTAATGCAAAGTCGGCCACAAATTTGTGTGGAGAAGCATTGCTTACAGCATGTCATGTGCATAATAGAATACCTTCTAGGATATTCAAAGTTTCACCATATGAGTTATGGAAAGGCAGAATACCAAATCTGGATTACCTTAAGAGTATGGGGCAGTTTAGCTTTTTATAGAGTTCCTGACCCAAAAAGAACAAAATTAGGACCAAGAGCTTTGAAAGTGTTTTTGTAGGATATGCTGAAAATTCCAAAGCATATAGGCTGTTAGATCTGGACTCTAATGTGATAGTAGAATCAAGAGATGTTGAATTTATTGAAGATAAATTTACAAATGATTCTAACTCTGTTTCAGATCCTATTCAAACACTAGAAATTGACTCTAATCCTAGTTCATCTCTTGGAAACAAGAGAAAAACACCTGAAATTTCATTTGAACCTAGGAGGAGTCAGAGAGCAAGAAAAGAGAAAAGCTTCGGTCCTGATTTTGTGTCTTCTCAAGTTATTGTATTCCTTTTAGAAGGGAACAGAGATACTGTTCTCAATAAAACACCCTTACCGTCAAACTTAGAAGAAGATCCAAAGACATTTAGAGAAGCTATGGCTTCTAGAGATGTTGCTTTTTGGAAAGAGGCAATCAATGATGAGATGGACTCAATTTTATCAAATAATACTTGGATTTTAGTTGATTTGCCTCCAGGATCTAAACCTATTGGATGTAAGTGGGTATTTAGAAGAAAATACAATACATATGGATCTCTTCAAACCTTTAAGGCAAAATTGGTAGCCAAAGGTTTTAATTATTTCGATACCTATGCCCCAATGGCTCGAATAACATCCATTAGAGTGCTTATATCATTGGCTTCAATCTATAATCTGATTATACATCAAATGGATGTTAAAACCGTTTTTTCAAATGGTGATCTAGATAAAGAGATATATATGGAACAACTGAAGGATTTATTATACCTAGTAATGAAAAGAAAGTTTGTAAATTGGTCAAGTCCTTATATGGATTAAAACAGGCACCATGAAAAATTTGATTGTGTAATTTTATCTCATGATTTTAGACACAATAATGCAAATAAATGCATTTATTCAAAATTCACAAATAGTTATGTTGACATTATTTGTCTTTATGTGGATGACATGCTAATTTTTGGAACGAATATGGAAGGAATATCTGAAACTAAGAAATATTTAACTTTAAAGTTTAAGATGAAGGATCTTGGTGAAGTTGATACTGTTAGGTTTTATTTTTGGCAATCCCGTTTGACAAAACTCCTTTCAGTTGTACTTGTTTTCACACTTTTTATTTCAGTGAGGTTATGAGTTTTTAGATGCGAATCCAACCCGAATTGTGCCGTGCAGAGAAATTTGTGTTGTTAATACTTTCAAGATTGCCACTTCGCTGATTATGACGAGGATCGAGCTGCCCGGTCAGCTCGCGGGGGTCGAGGGGGCAGCGCCCCTTGGTGGGTCCGGGGCAGCGCCATGGCGGGGTTGAGGGGCAGTGCCCCCGAAGCAAAATGCAAAATTGCATTCAAAGTTGCTTGTCCGCCCTTGCTCGCTCGAGCGAAGGAGTTCTCGCTGGAGCGAAGGCTGCGTCTGTGTAAAAACCTGAAAGAGATGAATGTACGCTCGAGCGAAGCCACTTATGGAAAACACGCGTTTTTGGTTCCTCGTTTGAGCGAGAGAAGCTTCGCTCAAGCGAGCTTCGCAGTCCCAAATTTCTATAAGTATTTGTTTCAGTCCAAAATTAGGATTACTGCTCCAGATCTTCTTTTTGGATATTAAGGTTTATATCTGGGGATATTTTGCCAGTTTTCTTTGATGTTTAATTGAGTATTCAACTCATGGGTTAAGAAGAATACATCAAAGGTTCGTTTGTTCATTCTATACAAAAGAGAGAGTTGTTCTTCGGTGGATTCTGAAGAATTTGAGCCTGAAGCTTTGGTGGATTCTGAAGTGGCTCATCGTCAAGACAATTCCGAGGTGAAGACGGAGTTGGAAGAGACACATAGGGGTTGGTTCAATTCGGGCGTGGATTCGCTAGGTAATTGAGAGTATACCTGTGTAATTCCTTTATGTCTTTTTAGGGGATTGTTTTGTGACTTTTGCCCGTGGTTTTTTTTATCACAATTGGAGGTGTCCAATTGTGGTTTTTTCACGTAAAATCGTTGTGTTGATTTGTCTTGATTGTTTGATTCAGATTGTTATATACTGCTTAAAATTGATACATAATCACAAATCAACATCTAGGGGATTTCTAGATTTTTCAAATACTATTTTAGGCGTCAAAGTTAAGAAACATAGTGGGGGTTATGCTCTATATCCATCTCATTATATTGAAAAAATAATTCTGAAACTTCAACATTTAGGAACTAAAAAGAAGTTAGTACCCCATATGATTGTTTGTTAGACTTGACAGAAAATTTTGGTAGAGCAATTGCTCAATTAGAATATGCTAGTGCAATTGGAAGTTTAATGTATGCAATGCATTGCACTAGGATAGATGTTTCTTTTGCGGTTTGCAGACTTTCTAGATACACAAGTAATCCAAGTCCGGAACATTATTGGAAAGCTATCGGTAGAGTTGTTGGGTATCTTAAGAAAACTATCCAACTGGGACTATATTATACCAATTTTCCTGCAGTATTAGAAGGTTATACTGATGCTAGTTGGATTACTAGTGCAAATGATAACAAGGCAACGTCAGGGTGGGTATTTACTCTTGGTGGTGGAGCTGGGTCATGGGCTTCCAAGAAGCAAACATGTATATCGCATTTCACAATGGAATTGGAGTTCATAGCCTTAGCTGCAGTAGGCAAAGAAGCAGAATGGTTGCAGAATTTATTATTGGATATAAAGTTGTGGCCACAACCGATGTTAGCCATTTCTTTGTACTGTGACAGTGAAGCTACTATGTCTAGAGCTTATAATGAAATTTATAATGGTAAATCCAGACATTTCAGTTTGAGACATGAATATGTTAGACAATTGATTTCAGATGGTATTATTACCATTATTACCATTATGAATGTTAAATCCAGTAATAACTTGGCGGATCAGTTTACTGCTGTGTTTGGTTGAGGGATTTGGAGAGGGATTTAGAAAGGGAAAAGGAAAAGGAGTGTAAAACTAGGTAAAATATAGACATGTTTTATTCATATTTCACCTACCTTTTTCATTTCCCTTTCCAAATCCCTCAACCAAACACAGCATAAGGGACTCTCTAGAGACTTAGTGAAATCAACATCTAGTGGAATGGGTTTGAAAATTTTCTAAATGGTCACCTGCAATGGGAACCCAACCTTATACTAATAAAATTAGTTTAATGTTTAAAGGGTAATAACAAGTTACAGTTAGGTGACTGATATAGCACTGAAATAGTAATAATATATGTTAACCCATTCTAAGATGGTCAGTGCTTGACTGTTATGATAAATAAGGATGAGTAATATACTCTTAATGAAGTTCAAGGATCATGTAAACAGGGACACTACAGGAACTTCACCTATGTGAACATAAGAAGTGTAGCCATTTCTAGCAAATGTTTAAGATTTGGTTTTGTAAATTGTTCGTGAAGGCCAGGATTGTGCACATGGATGTAAAAGTGCAATTAACTGTACTAGTGAACTTTCGCTAAAATTGGATGTTCTCTTGTGTGTGGTTTTTCGGATACCAATAAATAGGATTCTTGGTTTAATCTTTGGACACCAAAGAATTTATTGGGATTTTGAAATGCTTACACTAATTGAAGGTTTAAATCGAGAGATACCTTCTTGTGTGCATGAGAATATTAGTATTTGACTGAGAGTTTTAATCTTATAATCTAAGTGGGGGATTGTTATAAATTTGATAGATTATGATATTAAATTTACTTTGGGAAGAATATATGATCAAGATCATATGGTCATTTCATTGGAGACGAGATATACTGAATTATAACTCTTTAGGTGGTTGTTACTAACAGTTGCAATCAGTTATTAATAGAAATTCTAAGGATAAAGTCACCATTTCAAGTTGAAAGACTTTTTCAGATTTTTCAAATTCTAAAAATTCAAACTAATGGTTGTGTTCTTTCATAACGGTGCCTTTTGTACCGTTTGATTATCTATAAATACATAATTGCAAATCCGGAAAAGTAACCTAGATTTTCCCTGTTTTCTTTTGTTATTATTTTCTGTCAAATACACAGTTTTGTAAGGAAAGTTTTACAAGACAATTTCAGATTTTGCTGTCTACAGTTGGTGACTTTGTTGTATCCTGGAGGTGAATTGCTTTCAACCCAGCAGCAAACTACTTTGAGTGGAGGCAATTATCACCTTAAAGAAAGTGTCTTCAACACGCCTTAAAGTCGCATTTTGCTTGCTTCTGTTTTTTTTTTTTTTTAATTTGCTGTTCTAACAGCTTCTTCCCTCCAGCAAGTCGCTCTTTTATAGTCAACGCCTCATCCTCAAAGCCACCGTAATTTCTTCCTCTACTATGGTTATGTTCCTCATTGGCATTGGCATTGACATTGATGGGATTCCATCGAAAGACTTGTCATCTTGTAGGAGTTGGATCTGATGTATATGGTCATAAAACTGCACCACTTTTGCCTCAATCAGCTTAATCTCTTCCATGATATTTGTGTGACTTAAAACATAATAAACATATTTTCTTTCTATTACCATGGTTGTTGATGTCTCAACTTTGGCATCAAAAAAACATGTGAGTTTTCTTGTCTTGCAGATATAATTTTATAATTATAATTTAAAAAAAAAAAAAAATTGTCTGTGCACTTTATGATTATAATTTTTTTTAAAATGATATAATTTTATATTTTTTAAGTTATAATCAAAAGAATTAAAATATCCTAATTAAATACAATATCGGATATAATTAATAAAGAAAATAATATAATTTTATATTTTTTGAATCATAATTAAGAAAAATAAAAATTTCATAACCAAATATAATTAAAGAACTCATGATTTATAATTAAAATAATGTTATAACTAAAGAAAAAAAATTAGTTATAACTAAAAAATAAAAATAAAAAAATGACATAACTAAAGGTACATATGGTATATCTTTCCAATGTATATTAAAATTTCCTTTGCATCTGTGATGCCTGAGTTTTATTTTATATAGTAATAATTTATTAAGTAAAATAATTATTTTGTGACTTGGTAATTTCATGAACTTTTATGGGTAACTTTGTAATTTTGGACAAGTTAGATTATAAAAGTCTCATTAGGCTTTCAGGCTTATGGAGGCCACATTTATTTTCAAAAAAATCTAGGAGCGAGCATCTCTTGATAGTTCAAAGAAAGAGGATGAAGAATCAATCTTTTGGAACTAGGGTAACTGTATCAATCTGCAAGGTTTATGAGATTGAAGAGATTCTTGGTATTTTAGAGTTAGTTGGAATCATTTTGGTGTTCGAAATAAGTAACCCTCTGTTGGTTTATTTTCATTTATATAGTATAGTTTAAAAATATATGATTCGAGTATTTAAAATAATATGAAAAGTATTTATTTTATTTTCTGTTGTTTCTGAAAAGTAAAAATATGGATCAAATATAAAATTGCATTGAACATGAATTCTGAAAATTATTTTGATATTTTTTTTATGAAACTATTATGGGGAAAAAAATACCAAATTGTTTGTCTAAAAAATTTCGAATATTTTATTGTTAAAAGAAATCTTTATTTGAATTTATGAACATCACTCTAATCTAACTATGTTTTGGAGCCTAACCAATGTGGGTTAATTATTAGCACAGAAACTAGTTTTTTGGGGGGCTTTATCACCCGCTTATGTGTGGTTTTGGGCCTTGTCATGGACTAAGTGGCCATTGAATTATTGATTTGATCAGATAAACTTGCATTGAATCACTTAATTATCTTTTCAATTAGAATAGGTAGTTACATTTTATTTATTTTTCAGCCATGGAATTATCTTGCAAATTAACTGTTTCATTAATTGAATTGTTGGTAAATATATTTTTGATTATCAACTATTTTTTGTATACTTGGTCTAGCTAGTAGTGATAGTTGGTTATCAAGCTTATCCCGTTTTTCCCATCAATGCAAAAACAGGTTGAGTTTGAAGTATAGTCCAGTACAAGGCCAGGTTTTATGAAAAATTATTAACAATGTAAAATTTGAGATTCTCGTATTATTTAATATTTGGGGATCATTGTAAATTCGAGAATATTTATCTACTACTGTGGTTGTTAAGGGTGAACATTTGACAAAACTGATTGAGTTTTTAGCAAATGCACCGGGCTCGAGAAAGTCAAGTTCGAGGCGTTACTAATGGTATCAGAGCCGACCCATGCACACAACTATGTGGGCAACTTATTCTGGGCTGGCCACGAGCTTGCCGTGATATTCTGATTAATTATGGACCCTCACGAGGATGCGGAGATTTATAAGTGGGGAAGTTTGTAATACCTCGTCCCACATCAGAAGTTTGCATGAGTGATCTTGCATATATAAAATGTGGGGTAATCACCCATGTGGGGGTGATTGTGCCAACCTACAAAGAAGATCTAACATGTTGCTTCCAATGTGCTTTCATGTGCTAACATGTGATTGCCAAGTGAGGCCAAGCTGGCCATGTGTTTACCAGCTGTGGCCAGCCTCCCCTTCCTCCATTGTATGTCTATAAATTGTGAGGGAGGGAGGAGAGCAAAATGTGAGTGAGAACCAAAGAAGTGAGCAAGCCAAAGAGGGTGTGCGAGATGTGAGGCGGAGAGACCGTCTCCCTCGGTGTGAGCGAGGGAGACGGGAGAGTGACTGAGTGAGGAGAGTGTGAGCTCCTCCTCTATTGTAATCTTTCTGTAATCTCCCCATTGGTATAGTGCAAACCGGTTACTCTCCCGTGGACGTAGGCATTGAGGCCGAACCACGTAAAATATTGTGTCTCCTTGAGTGTGGGTGTGTTTTTCTGCTTGGTATGGTTTCTATAAGGTCTTGGGCGGGATCCCGGATCCCAACAATTGGTATCAGAGCCTCGTCGGTGGCGTTTCGGAACAAAAATCCGTGATGTTTCGAATCTGCCCAGAAATCGGATTGCTCGAAATCAGGTTTTGAGCATACCAGGTGCAAGGGCTCAACGAGAGGAGTCCAGAAACATAAAGCAGACACCCAGAAAACATCGAACGCGCTCTCACGCGCCGCCTGAAGAAGGTGCGTGAGTCCCACGCTCGCCATGCGCCTCCACGCGCCAAAACGAGATCGGCGCGTAATCCCACGCGCACGCACGCGCGGCTCAATGAAGAAGGTAACTGGGGAAGAGCGCGTGAAGGACACGCGCAGGGCCGCGTCAGCGGCCACGTCATCAAGAGGGGCCCGTCACTGGCCACGTCATCTGCCACGTGGCAGACAGGTCATCGCCACGTGGCAGTCCAGGTCATCGCCACGTCATCTAGTCAACTGCCACGTCAGCAAGAGTTGACCAGTCAAGCAGAGGCAGGGAGAGATCCAGTGTTACGCGGCAATGGTACAACCGCAGGGAGGGAGGATCCAGTGCTTCGCGGCTATGGTGCAGCCGCAGATCTGAGGCGTACAAAATGTTTTGGCTAGATCTAAGTCATTTGGAGTCTGTTTTTGGCGATCCAATAGTGTTTTCCGACTATTTGGAGTATTCTGGACACATCTGTACGGTCAGATTTTGGAGACGGAGTTTCTGAAAAAAAAAAAGGCAGTTTAAAGGGACGGACGGCATCCGGTGCAATGGACGGAATATTCTGTTGGTACGCAGAATATTCCCTGAACTTCTGAAAATTGCAATTTGGCCCAAAATTTTCAGAATATTGTGGTGTGGCCCAGCTTTCGGGGATATTTTTCAGTGAGGTCCCCGGAAGTGCAGCGAAGGTTGGTCCTAGCTAATCGGACCGTTCCGGACACAAGCGCGAGGTCAGAATGGTGAAATTCTGAACGGTTTTTTAAAGATTGTCAAAACATGAGAGTTTGTCATCTTCAATACTCGAAGGGAGGTTGCCGGATATTGTGGAACGCTGCGGATTCACTGAAGATGTTAGAATGGACACATTCTAACCAGATTGGACAACCAGGTACAACTCGAGATAGATCATTGAAGACCAGAGGAGATCAGGCTTGATCAAATGGCAGATCGAGGGAGATCAGGATTGGTCAGGGGTGATCAGAGGATTGCAGAAATGATTATCTCCGGAGTTCGTCAGAAGATCTGGTTCAATCAATCAAAAGGACCATTCATCGTCGGATAGATGATTTGGCAACCAGTTCAGGCTCAGGGAAATGCTGTAGCTGTTGGAGCTACTGTATACGAGTAAGTACTGGTGGTATGTGGGCGTGTAGAACAATAGTTGCAGAGGAGCATACTAAGCGCAGGAGCACAAATGCAGACGTGCAGTAGTGCAAGAGTACAGTGTCGTACAGAGGCGCGAGAAGAGTGTGCAGCAGCGGGTTGTTGAAAGTTCACAGGAACTTCCAGACAGAGAAATTGAGACAGGTAAAACGCAAGAGTGCGTGCCAAGGAGTGGTAAGTCTTATTTCTCTATGGTGGTTTCTTTATTTCCATGGCAGCGGAGGATAGAGTTGATATGGATATCTCAGGCGAGCTCGACGCAGGGAGACCAGAAGCCATGGGTACGGGCACTATGCAAGGAATTGCATAGCTGACGATGCTTTGACAGATGGAGCTCCTGTCAACCATCAATCTACTGGACAGCAAATCAGGGATTGCAAAGGCACAGACAACAAGTGTATGTGGAAACGCCAGGAGGTTGTTCAGAAGTGCAGAGGGCAAACGCTGAAAGTTCAGAGGAAAAGCTCCGAGCAAAGAAGACAGAGTACGTTGATGGGATAAACGACGAGTTTTCTATTGCTCCAATGACTAGTCCTGCGAGGTAATGCATGACAGTCAAGGGCATTCCAGCAGGGGGTGCAGGACATCCAATCAGGGGGTGTCGGATATCTTGGTTGCGCAAGTTCAAGCATAGCAGGTATAGACATCCGAGACAGAAGCGTGGAAGAGATCTGTGGGAGATAGGAGCAGAGGCTCTCTCCAAATCAGAGAGTGGTGTGAGTTGAGTTGAGGATGTAGGATTCCCTCCTCCTCTTGTATCTCTGGTGTATTATCTCTAGCTTCAGGGGGTGCAAGTATCTCAGTGAGGAGATGCAGACTATGCTGAAGACATCCGAGACAGGAAGCGTGGAAGAGATCTGTGGGAGATAGGAGCAGAGGCTCTCTCCAAATCAGAGAGTGGTGTGAGTTGAGTTGAGGATGTAGGATTCCCTCCTCCTCTTGTATCTCTGGTGTATTATCTCTAGCTTTCAAGGGATGCAGCGTCTCAGTGAAGAGAAGCTAACTATGTTGAAATTTGGGTGTGACAAGATTAGCAGCAATGTGTGCTGTGGATCACCTCACATGGGTTGAGGGGGTGATTTGTGGGGTAATCACCCATGTGGGGGTGATTGTGCCAACCTACAAAGAAGATCTAACATGTTGCTTCCAATGTGCTTTCATGTGCTAACATGTGATTGCCAAGTGAGGCCAAGCTGGCCATGTGTTTACCAGCTGTGGCCAGCCTCCCCTTCCTCCATTGTATGTCTATAAATTGTGAGGGAGGAAGGAGAGCAAAATGTGAGTGAGAACCAAAGAAGTGAGCAAGCCAAAGAGGGTGTGCGAGATGTGAGGCGGAGAGACCGTCTCCCTCGGTGTGAGCGAGGGAGACGGGAGAGTGACTGAGTGAGGAGAGTGTGAGCTCCTCCTCTATTGTAATCTTTCTGTAATCTCCCCATTGGTATAGTGCAAACCGGTTACTCTCCCGTGGACGTAGGCATTGAGGCCGAACCACGTAAAATATTGTGTCTCCTTGAGTGTGGGTGTGTTTTTCTGCTTGGTATGGTTTCTATAAGGTCTTGGGCGGGATCCCGGATCCCAACATAAAACACCACTAGCTAGCTACTAAGTAACTTGGGCTTAAGTTTTTGGGTCATATTGGTAGACCCACATGTTACTTAGACCAGCAGGTAGTCGGGCATTACAGGGAGCGTGCTACCTCAATACCTAGAAAATATTTGAGATACCCAAGATCTTTGACAAAGAAATGCTTGGCAAGAAATTGTTTGAGTTGCTAAATGGCTGAAGGATCATTTTCAGTAACAATTATACCATCAACATAAACCAAAATGAAGGTGGAAGATTGGCCAACAATATGGTAAACAAAGAATAATCAGCCCTTGATTGAGAGATTCCAGCTTGGTGAATAATTTGAGAGAACTTTGCAAACCATTAGCGGGAGGATTGTTTCAAACCATATAAAGATTTATGTAACTTGCAAACTCGTATCTCCCCTTGTCGAGCAAAACCAGGTTGAAGAGTCATATATGTTGAAAAATCCAAACCCAACTCAACAACAAATTACCAAAAGATTGAAGAAGAAAGAAGAAGAGTTGAGACATTAGAAGAAGATTGAAGAAGCTCCATGGAAGCTCCATGGTCGAAACCTTCACCATGAAGGAAATGAGAATAATGTGGAATTGAGCTGTACACAACTCATAGCCATCAGGTGTTCATACCTGGGCTTAGGTCTATAAATAGATGCACTAGTTGTTGTATTAGATTATGAAATGAGATCAGATAGATTATGAGATGAGAAAAAGAAATACTACATGTATTCCAAAATTAAGAAAGAAAAATTTAGTGTTTGTTCTTCCAAATTCATTCTCAATATATCAGTAGGATTCCATTCACATATCTCATCAAGTGGAATTTAATTTTCCATCAGTGGTATCAAAGCTAGAACGATCTAAAGGAGCCATTAGAGCCAAGCCAAAGAAGCAAAATCAGAGCTAGAAGAGCCTAAATTTATCAAAAAATTGAAAACAGAGCAAATTCCAAAATTTGCCAAAAAATAAAATTTCTCAAAATTCATTTTTGAGTATACCAAGTTGAAGTACTCGTCGAGAGGATTCCAAAACCGCAAAAATCAAGCAAATCGGAGCTAAAACAAAGCGGTAATCGCCGGTCAAAGTATTGCCCAAAAAGTCTCCCGCTACCGAAGAAGAATAACAAAAAATCAAACAAAAGGAAATTATTTAGTGCATTGCGGGCAAAGTCACAACCGAGCCATCAAGCTGAGCCACGAAACCAAGCCATCTTGCCAAGCCTCCGAGCCATGCCACCAAATCCTACCGCTGACGTCATGTTGACATGCGTTGATGCAAGCTGATTCAAGAAAAATTATCCAGTGCATCGCAGGGCACAAATCTCCATAAATGTGAACCATCAGATTATTTTTGGCCAAATCTAAGCCATCCGGAATCCATTTTCAATAATCCAATAGTTGTTCCAGCTATTTGGAGTGCGTGGTTAGATTTTTTAAATTCATTTTTGAAAAATTTCATATTCCAAATTGAAGATTAAAAGTCATCATGACGAATTCAAATTCAGCCTCCTCGGTCTCGAAACTCACCAAAGAAAACTAGGATAATTGGTGCATCAAAATGAAGGCGATTTTAGCAGCCAAAGAAGTGTATGAGTTCGTAGAAGAACGCTATACAGAGCCTCCATCAAAAGAAGAAGAAGACAATCTGACAATTACCGAAAAGAACCTCCTTAAAAATTTAAAGAAAAAAGATTCAACCACAAGAGAACCAATTCATGCAGGACACGACAAATTAATGTTTAAGATCATTGAAGGAGCAAGATTAGGAAAAGAAATTTGGGATCTCCTTCGCCAAACCTTTTGAGGTGCAAAAAAAGTCAAGAAAATTCGACTTCAAACTCTACGAGGTGAGTTTGAATTAATTCAAATGAAACCATCTAAGTTAATTTCTGATTACCATAATAGACTTATAGTAATTGTAAATCAACTTAGACGGAATGGAGAGACATTTACCGATGTTCGTGTCATGGAGAAGATATTGAGGTCCCTAGACCCAAAATTCGTCTATGTTGTCGTAGCCATTGAAGAATCCAAAGAATTGGAAGAATTGACAGTCGAAGAGCTCGTGGGTTCCTGGCAAGCTCACGAACAAAAATTGGCAAGACGAGATGGAGAGAAGCCACTCAAACAAGTTCTCCAGACAAAGCTGAATTTTAAATCAGAAGCATCCAACCGAGGCTGATTTCAACCAGGCCGTAGACGAGGAAGATTTCATCAAAATAATCAACATCAATGTCAAGACAACAAAAGAGGATCTTGGCAGAACTCCCAAAGAGCTCGAGGAACAGAAAGATTCACCCGACCAAATCAACAATTTGGAAAAGCTCAAGTACAGTGCCAAATATGTGAAATTTTTGGACACTCCGCAAAGGACTGTTGGTATCGAAATACCAATACTGAAGAAAAGAAAGTCCATTATCAAAGAAGGGGACACAAGATCCACCAATTTGCTTGCATACAAAGACAACGAGGCACAACAAGACAACTTATGGTATCTCGACTTTAGAGAAAGAAACCGTATGAATGAAAGTGCAAAAAATATTGAAGAAAAAGATCAAAAGGCTAATATAACAAAAGACTTGGCAGAAGAAGAGCAAGACAAAGAAAGTGTTAACAAAATCACACCAATTACAAAAGAAGCAGAAAATTCAGAAGAAAGAGTATCTGAAGAAAGAAAACTTATAACAAGTCCAATCAAACTTGATGATAGACAGATGCAAACCCAAGGGGTTAATGAAGCAAGAATGGAAGCAACAGAACTTCCTAAAGAAATTCAAATAGATGCTGAGTTTGACAAAGAATCAAATTGGGATTGGCAATCAAATGCTTAGACGAAGAGCATACCTTTAGATGACAACCAAGAAAAGAAGTCACCAGACATGGAGACCATAATGACCCCACACTTACCGCAAGAGGAGATAAGTAGCCTTTCAAGTAAAGGATCGCCAATTCAAGACATCTATGACATAACCAGACGCATCAATGAAGATTTTGATTTATTCTATCTCTTCACAAGCGATGATCCAATAGGAATTGAAGAATCTCAACAAATGGCAAAGTGAAAAAGTTATCAAGATAAAACATTCACAAAATGTCTAAGAATGAAGAAAGTCTAGTGCAATGCTCATATTAGAAAACAACTAAAGAATGCAACACTAAAGGTCTAGCACCAGTACAAGAGAATAATCAAATATATGACATATAAACACTTGAGGACAAGAGTAAAGATCCTTACAGCAAAAGAGAAAGCTATAATGCTTGCATCTATTAAAAGAATGAAGAAGCCAACCAAATTGGATTTGAGAGGGGATGTTGAAAAATCTAAACCCAACTCAACAACAAATTACCAGAAGATTGAAGAAGAAAGAAGAAGAGTTGAGAAGTTAGAAGAAGATTGAAGAAACTCCATGGAAGCTCCATGGTCAAAACCTTCACCATGAAGGAAATGAGAAAAATGCGGAATTGAGCTGTACACACACAACTCATAGCCATCAAGTCTTCATACATGGGCTTAGGTGTATAAATAGATTGCATTATTTGTTGTATTAGATAATGAAATGAGATGAGATAGATTACGAGATAAGAAAAAGAAATACTACATGTACTCCAAAATTAAGAAAGAAAAATTTAGTGTTTGTTCTTCCAAATTCATTCTCAATATATCAGTGGGATTCCATTCCCATATCTCATCACGTGGAATTTTATTTTTCATCAATGGTATTAGAGTATACAAAGGAAATTTAACGTAATTTCCGTCAATATATACCTCTTCATCCATGGAGAAATGCATTATTGACATCAAGTTGATGAATAGAACAATTTTTAATGGAAGCAATAGACAAGAGAGCTCGAACGGTGACGAGTTTGGCCACAGAAGCAAAGGTATCATAGTAATCAAGCCCTTGTACTTGGTCAAATCCCTTGGCAACTAAACGAGCTTTATAACAGTCAATGGTACCATCAGATCAATACTTGACTTTATAAACCCACTTACACCCAATAGGCTTTTTGTTGGGTGGTAAAGAAGTAAGACTCCATGTGTGATTGTTTTCAAGAGCAATTATCTCTACAACCATAGCATCATGCTAATGTGGAGAGTTAATTGCTTGAGAAAATGACTTGGGCTCTTTTGTGGAGAAAACAGCAAATAGAAATGCTCGATGGGCAGATGAAAAATAAGTGTAGCAAAAAAAATGATCAAGAGAATAGTGAATACTTGTCTGACTAGAAGGCGTTGGAGGTGGTAGTGTATCATGTGAGACCACCGAACAATAGTAACCTTTGAGGTAAGCTTGTTTTCATCTTTCACGTTGGGTATCAATGGGAGGTTGACTGTTGGTGGGATTCTTGATTACACATGGAGCAGTGGCAGGTTCAATAATTGGGACATGCGAAGTGGTAGGTGTAGGGACAAGTACAAGAGGTGAGGTA
The DNA here is from genome assembly GCA_036172215.1 of Camellia granthamiana. NCBI lineage: Eukaryota > Viridiplantae > Streptophyta > Magnoliopsida > Ericales > Theaceae > Camellia > Camellia granthamiana. The sequence goes on from CM069913.1 coordinate 104,813,055, forward strand.
GGTAGATGATCATGGGCTTCAACAGGTTCATTATGAATGGTGTGGCAGCGTTGGAAGGTATGGATGATAGAAGGTGGTTTTTTTCGAATCAGATTTGGTTTCGTTGTCAATTTGGGTTGAGGTGGTGCATAATCGAAGTGTGGATGATCCTCAAGAGTCAAGGGAATGACCAGTGAGGGATTCGGGTTTGAGGAAATATCTTTAAAAGGAAAAATAGTTTAGTGAAATGCAATATGTCTTGACACAAATGGTTTTGGTTTGAATATCATAAAACCTGTATCCCTTTAGTGCATAAGGATACCCAACAAAAACTCTAGGTTTTCCACGCTGGTCAAATTTGTGCTTAATTGTAGCATTATGTGTAATGCCCCACTACTGGCTGGCCCAAGTAACCTGTGGGTTTTGGGTCTTGTTCGTAGACCCACAGGTTACTTGGGCCAGCCGATAGTGTGGTGTTACATTATATGCAAAACCCAAGACACCAAAAATACAAAGGTGTGAATATAAAGGTGGGGCTGAAAAAAGTATTTCATATGGTGACTTGTTTTGAAGTAAGGGTGTGCAAATTTTTTGATTCAATATGCTGCAGTAAGAATACATTCTCCCCAAAATGAAAGGGGCAAGTTGGCCTGAAATCTTAATGCTCAAGCAACCTCCAAAAGGTGTTGGTGTTTGTGTTCAACTACACCATTTTGTTGGGATGTAGATACGCAACTATGTTGATGAATGATGCCATTTTGAGAAAAGAAATCTTGTATTTCATTTCATAAAAATTTTGTTCCATTGTCGGATTGGATTTGTTGAATCTCAGGAAGAAACTCATCACCATTACCAAAAACATGTTTTTGATTTGACAACGATATTGAGTTTTTACCATGGAAAAGAAGAAGAAGAAGAGGAAGAAGAAGAAGAAGAAGAAGAAGAAGAAGAAGAAGAAGATTTCAAATGATACTTTGGGTTAGTCTTGAAACGCATAAGGTGTATCCATGTGCATGAGTACTGATGGGATTTTGTAAGTTGACTAACAGATAAGAGATTAAATTTAAAAGATAGGATTAAAAAACACTATCAAGTTGTAAGGTTGTGAAAGAGTCACAGTACCGATGTGAGTGATTTGTGCACCAGAACCATCAGGTAATTGAACATAGAATGCACTAGTGCAAGGTGCATAAGATAAAAAAGGGTTAAGGGAGATCACATGTGGTTGCTAGCTCCTGTCAATAATCCAAGTAGAAAAGAATGGGATGGAAAGAGCTATATACCTAGTAAGTTGGCATTTAAATGGGTGCTACCTGATGAGAGCATGGCCAAAATATTGTTATACTGCTCTTGAGTAAACATTGAAGTAGTCACCATTGCGTGATCATTGGATTGAGTAAATCCTGAAGTAGATGGATTAGAAAAATTCTGATTCCTCGAAGAATTCCTTGGTCTATCAGTGGGATAACCATGCAACTTAAAACATTTATCTGTATTTTGGGTGTCAGAATTATAGTAATCACAGTGCATCCGCAGCTTTCCCATTCGGCGATTGTCTCCACCAATATTGCACTGACTGGAATTCGTGTTATGCCGATTGGATGATCGATTTGGGTGAGGAGCCCTGTTATTGGTGCTAATATTAGCACGGATTTGAGCTGGTACAGACCTAGTTTCTATGCTATTCGTAGTGGCCAAATTGACCATGAGTGCAGCAGCCTCTGGCATAGTGATAAAAGGGGTTGACGAGTGTATCTCTTGTTGCTTTTCTTATTGTCGTGCTAGAGCATAAATCTTGGTGGCATTTGGAAAACAATCCATTAGGAGGATCTGACTTCGAATAGTAGAGTAATGTTCATGGAGGACTTGAAGGAATTCCATGGCGCGATCTTGTTGATTGAGAGCAGCGTTTGCTTTCCGTGGCCACAAGTGCAAGGTTGCACAGTACAGATAGAACTGCGTTCATCCCATTGTGCTTTCATCTTTGTAAAATAAGTTGGATGAGTCTTCTTACTTTATTTTAGCAATGGATTGCTTCAGTTGATAGATTTTTAGTGCATTAGTTTGAATGAATCGATCACAAAGATCAAGCCATATTTCTCTGACAGTCTCAGCATAGAGTATACTTCCTTGGATCTTGCTTTATATCAAGTTGAGAATCCATGAACTAACTAGATCATTGCATCGCTCCCATTGATGCAATTCCTCAAAGTCCTTAGGTTGTTCAATTGATCCGTCAACAAATCCAATCTTATTTTTGGTGAGAAGCACCATGGTCATTGCACGAATCCATGTTCCATAGTTGTCTCTTGACAGGAGTGGAGAGACTAAAACAGTATTAGGACTGTCCGAATGATGTACTAAGAAAGGATCGTTATTTGATCCAACAACTTTTCTTGAATTCTCTTTCTCTGGCATGTTTATAAAGTGTCAAATCTTTTAGATCTTTTACCACTCCGATACCTTAATACAAAACAGTTTTGGAGAAAAGGTGAGAGACTTCTCTGTAAATTTGAGATCTCTGCGTTCATCTATATTTATAATACAATGTGTCTTGCTGTACAAGAAAAATATACAACAATTAAGGTAGATATACAAGGAAAACACAGCAGAGCAATCAACAGAAAATCACTAAAGTTATGGTAACAATTAAGGAAAGAAATCTTCCAAATCTTCTATGCCCAATACTAACATTATCACCATACTATTTTTCTAACAGGTTTTAGTCATATTTTTGTTACTGAACACATTTAGATCAAAATTGGATGCTTCCAAATAATTTGAAGTTATGAAAGAACATGCTTTGAGGATAAGTTCTTTGGAAGTAGAAGACGATTCTTTGGAGTTGGAATTGCTTGTTTCTTAAAAGGCTTCCATTGATACTTCAGGATCTTAAGTAACATAAAAGGATTGGAAGCAATAAATTTAAGTTTTGACCTACATGGCTCAAACTCAGTTACTGCAACCATTGCCTTGTGTTTGACCTCCCATTTATGCTCCTAATAGAGATCACCCTGATGATTTGAAAGAAACATTATTGTAAATACGAAAACACATTTTAAAAACTAGGACGTTAGAGGATCAAAATGCAGATGAATTTTATGCTTCTAACAAGAATAAGGATGTTAAAAAATTGCAAACTATCTTTGTGATTCCAAATGGATTGATGGTATGATGCAAAAGTATGGCTCCTTTGTCCGGTAAAATTTATGGTTGCTTTTAGTCACATTTCTGCTGCTTAACACATTCATTTATGTTTTATTAGGTTCAAGGAGTTTAGGGTAGCTTGGTAATTTTTAGAATTACTTGATACTGGTTCTAGCTCTGTTCCATCGTCATAATGCGGGTTATACTATTGTTTCCAGTCTCATGAGTGGTGAATATCCTAGTTAGTACAATACATAGAGTCCATATATGAATTGTGAGCATATGCTTATATTTGCTTTTGTAAAATGCAGTGCCTAATTATCTCTTGCTGTATCTGTAAAATAACTTTTGTTCGCATTTGATAGAAAATACTAGTTATAATCCTATGAGGCAAGTCATTTTCATTACTAAATCCCGGATATCAAGTTTTATTTGTTTCCGAAACTTAAATGATTCTAATTATACGGGGGTTCTGGTGGTTATATTTAGATATTTTGGTTTTTAACTTCCATTTTCGAAATATAGTTTATTATATTGATAAGGCTTTTGAGGTATGATATGTTAGAGATCTCATGGGACCATGGGTTGCTTTGTCATGAATCATATGTTATTTGTGAATAAAAGATGATCTCATTCACCAATATATAGATATATATTTTTTATAGCTTTACTGCCATAAACAATCATGGTAAAACGAAATGTATAACGAATACAATACTCGCTCATTCTTTTTAGAATATATGAGACTCTCTGATGTGGTTCAAGAATAAGCAAGCTTCTGAGATTAAGAATTTGAACATGATGTGTAGGATTGATTTATTGGTTCTCAATGTTTTTTGAAATATGAATGTCTTGCAGTTTTCATGCCTATAAAAATGATGGAAATGTTTACTCACATTCATGATTGGGGGCTCTAAATGCCTAAATATCTAAACCAATTTTTGATATCACAGGAACGTTAGAATATTTGCAATGAAACAATGGATCAAGCTGGACTTTCTTTTTTTGATCGGCAAAAAAAACTTTATTAACAAAAGCTAAGAACAATAAAGCAAAGTGAATCGCAAGACGCATCAAAGCTAAATCCGAGCACAAACCAAAACAAAAATGGTTGGAGAGAATCCAACCAAAGGCAGAAAAAAAGAGGGGGGAAAGGGGGAAGCAAAACAATTACAAACAAATTCAAGACAACAAAAAAAGCACAACAGAAACAATAGAGCCGCCATTGCTACACCAAGAAAAGCAGCCATTGGTAAACCAAAAGCACATCAAACTAGTGGCAACACAAAAGCTTCAAAACCAAGCAGAAGCAGAGCATCTCACAGCACCCATCAGCCATTTGATTTGCGTACATGTCGAACATAAGCAGCACTCCAAAACGATAGCAACATCCAATCCAAAAACCAGCAACATCACAACGAAGTCAACATTGACCACAGAAAATCTGTTCTCAAGCAACACCTCTGATCTGTTTAAAATTGTGAACGAAATCATTAAGAGACATGTACTTCTGTCTTTTGGACCCTTTTTCCCCTTCTGTTCTCTCAAACTTGTACAAGCAATCTGTATTATGAATGATTGAATTTCTGAATTGGTCTCTACTAATCTCAGTAGTGGTCTTTGCAAAAGAATAGATAAATAGATAGATAACAGAGTGTTGGCCTCCGACGTGCAATATATCATCTTAATAGCCTATTAGGATGTTCTTGAATTTGAGGGGCACCATTTTTTTATTTTTTATTTTTTGTTAGAATAGAAAAATTCATTTTCTTGAATGAAACCGTTTGAGTCAACAGTAAGCATTTGAGAAAATGTCGATTTTTTAAGCTTTCATGGGACAGGAGCCTAACAATGATCATAGGAGAGAGGCTTTTCCAACTGCAAAAGAGCATTGAGATAGCTGTTTAATGAATTATTGCATTTCAGTTTCATCATATGGCTTCATAAAGTCTTAATATTTTTCATTCACTTTCCTAATGATTTATGTTTTTTTGGGTCTTGTTTCTTAATATGATTTCAATCAAGCACTGTACAAATTGGATTATTATAACCTGAACTCTTATAGGACTACCTTATCACATTCCTAACTTCTAATTGTGTAGTTATACAATCTGTGCGAGCATGACTCAATTGCACGATTTTCAAGTCTTAGTGGCTTGCTGTGTATTGTAACAATTCACTTTCCGTGTATATAAAGCACTGCTGACATAACAAGTTTTGGAAGAACTGAAACTTGACTGAACCATAATGATATTGGAAAATTCATATCCCTTCAAGATGCCTACTAGCTTAGGTGGTAAAAAAAAGTGGTAACAACATCAAATGCTTGGATTCAAGGTTCCAATATCAGATGCGCCAATAAAATAAAAAATTATTACTTCAGCTTGTTTGTTGTTGAAACTTATCTGTGATCCTCACTTTTGCAGAGAAACACCAGCAGTGGTGCTGGAGAAGATAACATTTCAGATGCTCCAAATGGCTCCACCAACCATATAAAATCCTTGAACGAAAAATAACCTTCTCATTCTCCATCAAATCTAGTGTTCAGTTACCTTAACCTCTTCTCCAATGGATGGAATACTCCAACAATTTCATCACAAATAGTTAAATACAAACATACAAGCACTCACAAACAGTTATATTACACACAAGCACACTAACTAACAATTTCAAGCACTATCAAACTCTCAATCTTTAAGCCCACTTTTGTGTATTGGTACATTCTCTCTGATGGCAGCTTTCAAAGCACCATCTTTGTTTCATTTAGAACAAAGGAGGGAAGCCAAATCACAACAATCTTCATTCTAAAACATATTATCATAGTGGTTTTTACATTTTCAGCCAAGGGATATACAAGTACTATAAAAAACAATGAAATTCAACTTGAGAAAAATAAAATTCATCGTGAAGTTGCATTCCTCATAATCTTCCTGGGTTAAAACTTTAGGGGGGAGGGGGGGGGAGGGGTTTAAACTTCAGAAAAGAAAAAGGAAAAGAACATGACAAAAAATAGAAACAACACAAAAGACATGACATTATTAGATGTTTCAATGCACTAGCTCACAAGTTGGTCCAGAGTTTTCTACTTTGTTCTACTTTGAATAAAATGAATACAAGTAGAACCAAAACAATGAAATTCGAATTGCAATTGCCTGATTCTTATTCTTGCCCATTTTTCTTGCTTTCTTGGGTTCACTTCCGGGTAGTTTATGTTTGAACTAATTCACCATAAAGTTATGGATAAATAGAAAGGAGCAAAAACTTCAACAAAAATAAAATACAAATTCAAATACAAATTGAAGAAGGCATTGTTTAACAATTGGTATTGGATGAAGCCAAGCCAAGTGAATCAGCTTTGTTTTTTTTATTGCCAAGTCATATATTAGAGAGGAAGGCATGAAAAAATAGAGACAAACAAAGGTGGAGAAGAACTGACCCAAGATAACAAATATAATTTTGACATTTCAATAGGAACAAAAGAAAGAAAAAGGACGAATGAAGAGCGTTTCCTATTCCATTTTGTGAAGGAATTTATTTTAGTGGGACAAATACAGATTGGTTTATTGACATGAATCATGTATCAATTGCAAAATTGAGGTTACTCAAAATTTTATCGTTCTTAGTAATTTTTTAATATGATTTTTATATTGTCATCACTCCCCATTTAGGTTTTAATATTTAATTTACAACTTTTAAGTTCTCAAATAGTTTCAAAAAGTTTAAGCTTTAACCAATGTAAGTTGCCATAAATGTATAGCATATCATACTCAATACCATACAGGTAGAAATTTGTCAAAAAGGTAGACAAAAATAAAAGAAAAAGTTTTATTAATAAGCAAATGAAAATTTATAACAATATTAATTTAAATAAAAGAAGTTCAATTACTTTCTTAAAAATTGCTAAAGAAATTTAAGAATTCATGTATTATATTGATTGTGTATCTTGTACTACATAGTGTATAGTAAGATACACTTAACTTAAGCTACATATTGATGAAATATATTGATTTACCTCTAAATTATCAAACTATAAAATTTGTATCATGTGGGTGAATCACGTGCCTCCATTGATGTCTTCGAATAATTCCCAACAGTGGAGTAGAACTACTAAAGAACTATCCACACTATTCACAGTACAAAGGCGGAATGGTTTATGGGAAGAGAGAACGTATAATTTTTGTTGTGTGAAATATAGAACTCAAGTTTTGTTTATATAGGAGAGTTAGGAGACCCATAAGATAGATGTATTATCCCAGATAATGTCTATCTCATATCAACAGTATCTAATTAATAATTATCATCTAATATATTGACAATTATCCATATCAAGATTATCCCATATCAAAATTACCTCATATCTTGAAATATAATCTATTATTTTATTTAGATCTCTCATAATCAGGTCATGCGACCATGGGCAACCCAATTGGGTCTGGGTTCTAAACCCGACCCAATTTCCAACATCTCCCACTTGAACATGCGCTGGCATGACTCCGCGTCTTTCGTATCTCAATTTACTTAATAAACGCAGTCATACTAGCCAATGAACTGTGCGACCACTGAGAACACTTGCATGTGGGAGCTATACACTAGAAACTGAAAAAGAGCTAGCATAGAGACATTAACCTGAAAATAAAAATAGTGTCTCATATACCCCAGATCCATCTAATTACACCGGTCCAAAAAACATCTCTAATCCTCAAAAGAGCATGTTTGACCCTCTCAATTCTTGCAATATATTCACACTTAATTCACCGCTCATACAAAGCGTTGTGAGTTGTCGGTAGTGAATATACAACAGTGGTGTAATACTAGATAATCTTTCCTTTGCCCTCATGCCATTTAGTTTAGGTTTGACCGCTTTCCCAGTGATGTCCCTTAAGGGCGAATCATACATGACCGCAGGCAACATACAAAAGTAGCAAAACCCCTTACCTTATGACATAGTCAAAGGTCATTAAAGGGTACATAAGTAAAATTCATATAAATAATGACACGTAAGACTCACAAGGTGAGGAAACAGGGATCCATGCTCTCACCTCATTACTTGATTGCCAAGCACATATAGTATAAATACATGCTACTGTAACGACCCCGACCCCTATGATTAGCTTAAAATCTTTGATTAAGAAGGCCTAATAAGTGATTAAAATGAAATACTACATTAATTGCATGTGTTATATGTTATTTGTATTTATATCTGCCTATTGTAGAAAGATCTGTCAATGTTTTTGTTTCATTATGTGAATTGAAGGCCTTATCGGCCACAAAATACGAAATTGATTCGGTTTATGTGTTATTTAGAATTTTTAGAAATTTATAGTAGGATTAATTGAAATTCAATTCGAAACGAATTAATTAGGATAATTAATGCCAATTTGATTAGCTTAAGCCAAGCTTAATTAAGTCTCATTAATCAAGCCTATATAAGGCACAAGTGATCTTTAGAATACACTTTACACTCTCATTTCTTCATCTTTGAGGCAACAAAAACGTGAAAGAGAGTGAGAGGCTAGGAGAATTGAGATCAAGCTTGAGGTTTGGAAGGAAATTGCTAGGAGACTTGGAGAATTGCTCAAGATTTTCTCTAAACCTTAAAGAATTAAAAACCTTAGGTAAGAATCCTAGCCTCTAGTTTTGTAATTTAATTGGTTAATGCATGGAATCAAGTGAAAGAGGTGAATTAACATGAGAATTGAGCTAAAGAATGGAATTGAGAATCAATTCATGCATATATGTGCATTTCATGGAGTTTTGAAGTTGTTTTCAAAGATTTCTCTCATGCATGTGGTAATTCTAACATGGTTTTAATAATTCATAACATTTCTCACCATTGGACCTCATTTGATCATGTTTTGAAAGCTTTGAAGCCAAGACAATACACGCATGTTATACATACATACAATTCAAGTTTGTTTTTTAATAATTCACTTGCTTTTGGGCCTCGATTTTGTGTAATAATCTTTAATTCATTATGTTTTGTAAGTTTACAAGTGTTTCTTAAGTTTTGGGCCCAAAGGATGTGTTTTAAGGCTTTGAATTTAAGTTTTGCACCTTGAACAACAATCTGAAAATTCCAGAATTCTACATCTCCGCTCGAGCGACCGAAGTTGCGCTTGAGCGACCACCCTTTGTTTTGTGCCCCTGCTCGAGCAAAAAAGTCTAAGCTCAAGTGTAAAATTCATGCTCCCAAAAGTTTACAAGGTTTTACAAACCGCTCGAGCGACCGAAGTTGCACTCGAGCGAGGACCCTGTCTTTGGCTCGAGCGACCGTCGAACATCCGTCGAGGGTAAAAATCATGCAACCAGTACTTTTACAGACTTCGTAGCTCACTCGAGCGACCAAAGTTGCGCTTGAGTGGACTGCCCTATTTTTAAAAATTTGACTAAGTATTTTAAAGCACGTTTTGGCATCGTCATTGCATCTTAGGCATTCCTAAGCCCTAATTAAGACATAATAATGAGGATAAAGATTAGAAACACACCAAGATAGAAAATGAATGAGTTAAGTACTTTTCCAAGCAAATGTTTCAATGTGTATCCGCTATGTGTTTGTGTAGGTCACACACCATAGCTATCTGATCTGTCCACTTTGCTATCGGAGCTATCTATGAGTAACAACTCTGTAAAACTATGTTTGATTAATAAGTATTTTCAGAATGATAAGATATGAACTGTATTATGAAATGCTGTGTGACAAATAGTGAATGAATGTTCAATTTTATAAAATGTATTTGTGGCATCCTTAGTTCACATGGCCCTTGCCCAGGGGAAACAATACCATGGCATATGTTATATAGCTCTCGCTCAGGGAAAACAATACCGTGGCTTATGATCATATGGCCCTTACCCGGGGGAAACAATACCATGGTTAATACATGGCCCTTGCCTAGGGGAAACAATACCATGGCTACTTATGCACAAGAAAGGTCGTTAGTACCGACTATGAATATGGGTCCTAGGACCAAGATGATATGATAGCTAATGGATGTATCACATATAACTGCTAATGATTTTTGGTTACGAATATGAATCTGAATCTGTTTCTGATATGAACTCTAATTTTTGAAACTGTTTGGACATCTTTCATAAATCCTTTACTCTGTTGTTATTCACTGAGCTCCAGCTCACCATCTTATTATGTATGTAGGTGATCAGGTGCGTGACTAGGCTCAATAATGGCAACCTAAAGATTTGTTTTGTGTAGACCAACCACTGTGCCTCCCGAGGAGGTTTCCGAGAAGCTTAATGGTCGAGTTTGTGAATTGTGTAAAAGATTTCTACTTTCTTTATTTGGTTTGAACAAGTTTTTGTATAACTATTCCTCGGGCTAAGTCCCAGTTTGACTATGTGTACATGCGATGGTGATATAAGACTCTGTTAATATGACGTCACGTATGTGTATAAATTAAGGTTTTAAATTTCAGTCACATGTATGTCAACACAGCTCTATGGACATTATATGTTTACTATTACTTCCGCTAGCCCCTTATTATATGTTAATATGTTCAGAGGCCTTTGGTAATCCCAGGATTATTGGCCGGTTACGATGCTAAATCTATAAGGGCAGGTTTGGGTCGTGACAGCTACGATGAAGTAACTCTTCCAAAGAGTAACATCATACTCGATACACTATATAGATCTTAGTCTAGTCACTTTCTAGCGCCTAACCCGAATTCTCTATTTGCTCGCCTTCCAAGCGCCAAATGAGATCTCGCATTTGGCTTATCATAATAAGCACAACATGGAAAGTGGATACTAATATCCATGTTTGGTCTTTAACACGACCTCATCTTGGTTACAACCAAGGCGACACACATAGTGGATAATTTAAGCCTCTCTACGCTCCAAATAAAATAAACCACTAGTCTCATCCTTGCTTGCTCCTAAGCGCCAAGGGCGATTGTTCGTGTGAGTGAGCCAATCTTTCTTGCTGATATCATCATTTACTAATCATTATGACACAAACCATAATAGCATCAATATCCCATAATCTCACCCAAAAAAGAAAAAGAAAAAAGTGATCGATTGAAAAAAACACACAAAGTTTGCACAATTCTAGATTCCAAACATAAGCCCTATCAGCACTTCTTGCGATAATCATATAGAACAGAATCCACCATGTGCGCTTCACATGAAGTGGTTGAAGATCACTATCTCTCGTGCAATTGCCTCTCTAAATATATTTTGGTGACCAATTTGCGTTCGTTCAAGATACGCCTAACAAGCGCATTGAATCTTACAGAGATAAAATTTATACACTACCAGTAAAGCATCCTATCCACAGTCTAATGAGCAAGGTCAAGGTCTAAACTACTCAATTGACCATTTACAAAAGATAGCACTCATCATGCTGAATACACCCACATAGCATACTTCAGGATCCCCCAACAAAAGATCAAGGAATATGGGTCATTTGTTTCTCCCAAAGACAATCCGAGGATTCACTCAATAGCTAAGGCTCTAGTTTTTACCGATAAGTAAGTCAATGGGTTTGCAATTTCGCATCTAGAATCATTCTAAGATATTCCTTATGTAAGTTATCAAAGACAAACCGAGAATTCTCCCAGAACAATCTCTAAGGAACGTATATCCGAGCATATAAATTACATCACCCATGTCCATCATGTCTAAAACAGAGGACTGCCAACCCTAGGTGTCGACAACCTTATAAATTCCTAGCTCATAATGACTAAGGAAAAACTTCTTTTGGACCATTGATCATGCCTCAGTGGTCTTCATTAATCATCATTGACCTATCATAGCTCGACGAAATCTAAGAACCACTATTTGGGTAACGGTTTTAGACCGTAAAAGATTTATTGGAACTAGCAATCTTTTTGCATTCCCAACTTTTTACCATAAAAGCAAAAGGTAAATCCCTACAAATCTACTTATCCAATTCTCCAACGAGAAGTTAGATCACAACATCCACAAATTAAAGTTTTGAACTCATGTCAATTGTTAAGTATTAGTGTGTAAGGGTAGTTATGTCATTTGTTCCTGTAGTCTTTTATTATAAGTATGTGTAACCCTAATATGTTTAGATTTGAGAAATAATATACAATATCAGTGCTCTCTCTTTTCTTCCTCTCTTTCTTTTCTTTCTTTTATGCAAATCTAACATGGTATCAGAGCTTCATCTTCCTCCTTAAAGATTCTTCTATTGTTTATTGTTTCTTTCGTTCTTTCCTGTACACAGAAAAAAAAAAAAAAAAAAAATTCCTTCATGGTCAAAATTTGATGGGTTTTCACCCTAGATTTTTATTTTAATTTTTTGATGGGTTTTCACCCTAGATTTTTATTTTAATTTTTTGATGAGTTTTTGAGTGTTTTTCTAATTTTTGTTGATTTGTGGAAAAACTGATTGATTTTTTGGAAGTCCCTACTGGGGCTTGTTTTTGCCTAATTTTTTCCTTCCTCCCTCTACCTTGGGAGTCGACTAGGGCTGTCCTAGGGTTGGGAGACCTAGTTTTGATGATTTGGCAAGGTTTCACTATATTTTTGTCAATTTTCCTCAATTTCAGCATGTTTTCTCTCAGTTTCTAACTAGTTTTGGCCTCTCCAGCCCCTGTTTCGGCTCAATTTTTTGCCTCTAGAGGTAACTTTTGTCCTTAAGTTGAGTTTGTGGATTTGCCTCTATTTGTTTTTGTTGTTTTGGGCTAGTATTTGTTTTTATACTGTGGGAATTTAATCTTCAATGGCTGAGGGTGAGACTAAGGATACAATTAGTGATGAGGGTGGCCTCCGTCGTGTTATGACTCTTATCGACAATCCTTCTCTTCAAATTAGTCCTGTTAAGTTGGATGGTTCCAACTATTTGATTTGGTCACGCTCCTATAGTCTTGCTATTGCTGCTCGCCGTTTGACTGATTATATTACTGGTTCTCTTCCCCTACTGGATGGTGATGACTCACTCCATACTCAATGGATTTCTGAAAATGCTCTTGTTATGACTTGGGTAATCAACTCTATGCAACCCACTATTAGTCAGAGTTTCCTCTTATTAGATACTGCTCATAAGATTTGGACAGCTACAACCCAAATGTACTCCTAACAAGGTAATGATGCATAGGCGTATGAGTTGAGGAAGAAGCTTCGGAGCTTAGATCAGAAAGATAGATCACTTACAGTCTACTATGCTGAGTTGAGTAGTTTGTGGCAGGAACTAGACTATTACCAAAGCTTCCAGGCTATTTGTTCTTGGGATGCTACGTTGTTTCAGCAAACCGTGGAGAAAGAGCGTGTGCATGACTTTCTTGTTGGCTTGAACTTGGAATATGATCAGATTCGCATCCAGGTGTTAGGTCGTTCACCTTTTCCCACCCTACGTGAGGCTTATGCCCTTGTCCAGCAAGAGAAGGGTCGCCGTAGTGCTATAGTGCATTCCTTTATTCAGGATCGTTCTGCTTTAGTTGTTACGCCTCTTACTCGGGCTCCTCGGCCTAGTCCGGTTTAGTCTGGGAGTCAGGGCACACTGGTTAATCGAGATCGCTTGAAGTGTGATTATTATGGGAAAGACAGACATGATCGAGAGCATTGTTGGAAACTGAATGGTCGCTCTACTTGGGGTCGAGGTCGTGGTAGTACAGCTCGATCCCAAGCACATGTGTCTGAGATTGCTGTGAGTCCTTCTTCTGAGCCTAGCACTCTTTCCTAGGATGAGTTACACACTCTCAGGCATTTGATGGCTCGACTTGACTCTCCTTCTACCACAGCTTCTTCCGCTTCCGCTTCTTCTAATTTTGTCAACACAGGTATTCCTGCTAGTGCTTTTAGTACCTTATCATCGCCTTCTTGGATTATTGATTCTGGTGCCAACGACCACATGACAGGTGCCTTTAGTCTTTTCTTTTCTTATTCTCCTTGTTCCGACCAAGACAAGGTTTGAGTGGCTGATGGCACTTTATCCTCTATCTCTCGCAAGGGTTCGGTTCATTGTTCATCTTTGCTTTCTCTTTCATCTATGCTTCATGTTCCTACTTTTTCCACTAACGTGCTTTCTGTTGGTAGTCTTACCACTTCTCTAAATTGCTCAGTGACATCTTTTCCTACTCATTGTGTTTTCAGGACCTGGCTAGGGAAAAACGATTGGCAATGGTAGAGCACAAGATGGGTTGCACTTTCTGGATGTCATTCCTCCTGTCGTCCCATCTCAAGCTCTCAAGTGCACTACTGGCTCTTCTCTTTCTCTCCTTCATCAGTGGCATCGCCGTTTAGGTCATCATTTCTTTAGTGTTTTAGAGAAACTTTTTCCTTCTTTAGTTTGTGATTGTCCTAGGAGTATTTTTGGTTGTGATGCTTGTGAACTTGCAAAGCATAAACGTACTTGTTACCCTTCAATTAATAAAAGAAGTACTTTTCCTTTTATGCTTATTCATACCGATGTGTGGGGCCCTTCCCTCATGGTTTCTACTTCTGGGTATCGATGGTTTGTTACATTTATTGATTGTTTTTCCCGTGTGACTTGGATTTACTTGCTTTGAACTAAGAGTGAAGTTTTTTCTTGTTTCAAAACTTTTCATAAAATGGTGACCAATCTTTTTAATGCTCAAATCAAAATTCTTTGTAGTGATAATGGGACTAAGTATGTTGATGGAGTTTTTTGAGCATACCTAGAGGAGCATGGCATCCTTTATCAGACTAGTTGTGTTGGTACTCCTCAGTAGAATGGGGTAGCCGAACGCAAGAATGGCCATTTTCTTGAAGTTGCTCACTCTCTCTTGTTTACCATGAATGTCCCAAAGTCATTTTGGGGTGATGCTATTCTTACCGCTGCTTACCTTATCAACCGTATGCCTTCTAGTGTCCTCCAATTCCAGATTCCTCTTCAACTGTTTCCTGTCGCATATCCCACCTCTTCTCTTCCTCCTCGGGTGTTTGGGTGTGTCTGTTTTGTTCATTTTCAACCTTGTACTCGTGAGAAACTTAATCCTAAGGCTGTGCGTTGTGTCTTTATTGGTTATTCTGTTACTCAGAAGGGTTACAAATGCTATGATCCTTACACTCGTAAAGTGTATGTTAGTATGGATGTCACTTTCCGTGAATCTACGTCTTTCTTTTCTTCTCCTCCGCCATTTCCTTCGAGGGAGAGTAGTAGTGGTATGGATGAGATTGTAGATGAGGAGATGGCCTATCAACACGAGTTGTCTTTTTTCTTTCCTAGTCAGTGGACTATTATTTGTGGTGAGGGGGAGCCTAATAGTTCTCTTGATGTGGAGCCTGACATTAGTGGTCGTTTGGGTAGGGTTGATCTTAAGACTTATTCTCGGCGTCCAAAAGAGCAAGCTTCCCTTGTGCCACCAAACCCATCATCATCCCTCATGCCAGTTCTAGGTAATGCATCTCAGTCTATTCCTCTACCTGTAGTTAAGAGCTCTGTTGTCAATGATTCGAGTCTTCCTATTGCTTTTAGAAAGGGGGTTAGGGCTTGTACTCAACACCCCATTTCTAAATTTGTGTCATATGATTCATTGTCTTCTATATATTGTGCTTTTGTTTCGTCTTTGTCTTCTGCATGTATTCCCCAGGGTTGGACGGAAGTTATCAATGATCCTAAGTGGAAAGTAGCTATGGTAGAAGAGATGCAAGCTCTAAGCAAGAATAACACTTGGGAGTTGGTTTCTCTTCCTAGTGGAAAAAAGCCTATAGGGTGTAAGTGGGTGTTCACCATCAAGCAGAAAGAAGATGAAACAATTGAATGGTACAAAACACGATTAGTGGCCAAGGGATTTACTTAGACATATGGAATTGATTACCAAGAAACCTTTGCTCCTGTGGCAAAGATGAATTCCATTCGAGCTATTCTCTCATGTGTGGCTAATTTGGGATGGCCTTTACAGCAGTTAGACGTGAAGAATGCATTTCTCTATGGTGATTTGGAGGAGGAGGTATATATGGATATACCACCAGGATTCTCATCTCAATCTACAGTTGGGAAAATTTGTAGGTTAAAAAAGGTGTTATATGGTTTGAAGCAATCTCCTCGAGCTTGGTTCGACAGATTCCTGAAGGCTATGTTGAGGTTTGGGTGTAAGCAAAGCAATACAGACTACACAATGTTTGTCAAACGTCATGCAAATAAGGTAACTGTGCTTTAGTATATGTGGATGACATAGTTGTAACAGGTAATGATGAGGAAGAAGTGACACATCTTAAGATGTTGTTGGCCAAGGAATTTGAGATCAAAGACCTTGGTTCGTTAAGGTACTTTCTTGGGATTGAAGTTACCAGATCTAACAAAGGCATATTTATTTCTCAGTGGAAGTATATCCTAGATCTTCTTGAGGAAACTGGCATGTTAGGCTGCCGATCGACCTGCTGATTTGCCAATTGAGGCTAATCACCATCTTTGTAGTGGTATTAGTGATCTTGTGGAGAAGGAAACGTACAAGCAACTTATGAAAAGACTTATACATATATCCCACACTCGTCCAGATATTGCCTATGCAGTTGGAATAGTGAGTCAATTTATGCATGAGCCTCGTGCCCCTCATTTGGATGCAGTGTATCATATTTTGAGATATCTTAAATCTGCTCCTGGAAAAGGGATTTTATTTTCCAATCACGGTCACTTGAGGTTGGAAGCATTCATAGATATTGATTGGGCTGGTTCTATAGATGACAAGCGATCTACCTCCAGTTACTGTGCATTTGTGGGATGGAATTTAGTCACATGGCGTAGTAAGAAACAAACAATGGTGTCCAGATCTAGTGCAAAAGCAGAATACAGGGCTATGGCACATGGTACATGTAAATTGATGTGGCTCCAGTCCTTGTTGAATGATATTGGGTTTGTTTGTAGTGAACCATTGACACTGTACTGTGACAACAAAGCTGTCATTAGTATTGCTCACAATCCTGTTCAGCATGACAGAACAAAGCATATTGAGATCGACAGACATTTCATCAAGGAGAAATTGAATAAGGGTTTCACATGTATGCCTTTTGTGAAGTTTGCAGATCAATTGGCTGATGTCCTTACTAAGGGTCTTAGTAGTAAGGTTTTCCATCCTATTTGCTGCAAGTTGGGCATGAGAGATATCTTTGCACCAACTTGAGGGGGAGTGTTAAGTATTAGTGTATAAGGGTAGTTATGTCATTTGTTCCTGTAGTCTTTTATTATAAGTATGTGTAACCCTAATATGTGTAGATTTGAGAAATAATATACAACAACAGTGCTCTCTCTTTTCTTCCTCTCTTTCTTTTCTTTCTTTTATGCAAATCTAACATCAATCACAGCCTAAGTTGAAGTAACCTCACTCCCCAAGAGGAAGTCTTCTCATGGTCTACACCTTCCTCAATGGTGTGACTTTTCGGTATCTAGCGAGCCTTATGCCTCAAAAAATGACTATCCAAATTGCGAATAAGTTTAGAACAGTTTTGTGTCATAACGAAAAGTCAACCAAATCTTAGAAATGGTTAATCCTAAAACACTTTGTCTTAAAATGTGCAACTTTGATCCACTTTCCAAAAATGGGGGACTAAAAAGCCTTTGGCATTATCATAGGCTCTTTATCATCTTGCGGAGCAATTATGAATGTTTTCCTCTTAATCACCCAGTGATGATGTAGAAAATTTTCATATTTACTATCACGCAACTAAGAATGTAGAGTATTCTTCTTTAATGGAGTAATCCACTAGTATGTACATCGCTTCCACTGTCCCTAGGATATTGGAAATTTCTTTCCATTCTCAACTAGACTACATAAAGTGCCATACTTAGCATTCTCTATCTTATAGATTTTCAAAACTTTATTTACGTTACCTTTACTAAGAAAATTTTATGTGACTTAGTTACACTCCCACAAAGCTACTCACCTATAAGCACATGACCTGAAGGGTTTACATGATAGTATACAATAATGCGCCACATGACCCTAAACGTTTACAAGACAGCATACAATAATGCGCCATAGAACTCTAGGTCTTAACTTCGCAACCTTATGAGAAGTAAAATAAAGATAAGATGCATGATGGTTATAGATCGCTCACAAATGGCTCTCTGCTAACCCATTACTTAAATGGAGTGTAAAATCTGATATGGAGGGCACTTAATTAGGGATATAGGCAACAAACTAAAGTGCAATTCCCAAATGCGAAACATTTTGCGCCATCATCCACCTAAGATAAACAATACTTAATTACTTATCTCTACTACACAATTGTATTGCTAAGTACTAGAAAAATCAATTTTCTTAGCATCCCTTTCTCTTCACAGAGCTTCCTAAAAAACAACTCAAATAGATACTCGCCACCTCGATCAAAACTAAAAGCACGAAAGCTCTTATCTAATTGATCTCGACCTCATATGTGCAATGTCAAAAATCATCTCAAAAGTTTTGACTTATGGGAGATCAAATAGTCTTGACTAAGATACATATCGTAATCTATAAATGTATTGAGATTAGGGCTAGCTATCATATCCTTACACACATCTAGTCACAAATATTATAGTGGACTAAATACGCCAATAGAGATGCCCTTCTGCGGCTTTTCTACTTGTGCTTAACCATTGCGAACAAAATTACACATTCACATGAGAGCAAGATACCACAAGTGAGTGGGCCCGAGAGGGCCTACTCAAACCATCCATGTCATCTTCTCATTAATGTGATTAAGTACAAAAAGCTACCAGTTTATGTTCAATGTCATAAACTAATTCCAATCATCCTAATGTGTGAGTTCTCAAGGACAAATGCAAAGGTTTAGGCCCAACTAGGTAATGACTCACGACTAACTCATGTTCACTAGATCATAAAAGGATGTCATGGTGATATCAAGTGCGCCTAAGTCACAAATTTAACTAATAAGTGCTAATCCCCTACACCTTCAAGTCAATTTTATTCTCCATACACTTTACTGCATCTAGTTGAAACATGACGATACTCCTCTTGCCATCTATGTTTCTCGCTTCATAGTTAGTTACAATTGATTCAACAATCTACAAGAAAGAGAGAATAAACTATCAATCTATGACAGCTACTAAAGCAACTTAAGCGCGAATTAGGCTAAGAGTCTAATTCAACACAATGCTCTCACAAGCTATGCGTTAAATTCTTAGAGTCATAACAGCCTTATCGGCCTTGACCTTTTCATTACTATGTTGCAACGTTTGCGCTTGGTGGTAAACGCCATTCAAAAGCGTTAGCCTAGCTAAGGAAACATATAAAGAAGCACCTCCTCATGTCTCACACTCAAGTGTAAAAATAGTAAGTGTTCAGACTTAAACAAGTTGACAGTGCTAATAGATTTTGCAGCCACTAGGCGCTAATCTTTTCAGTTAGTGTTAATAGGATTTTACAGCTTCTAAGTGCTAATCTTTTAACTTCAAGTGATACTTCAACGCACATTGTCATAGTGCGTGAAATTTTGCTCCATCCACTCCCATCAGTTGGGTAGAGAGCAAAACACTACTCATACTGGTTACTCGTCTTACACTTAAGGACTACCTCATTTAAGCTCGCATTTCTTGGATGATGTGACTCTTGAATGTTGCTTCATCCAATGATGCAACATTATTAAAAGTCAAATTACAAAGTCAATTCAAGCAACTTAATAGTCAGGATCACATCTAGATCTATAGAGGGCTTACAAATCTCACAACTCCAAACTCACCAAACAAAACTGCTTAGCATGCCGCTAATCATAGCGTACACATCAATTTTTATTGCACCAAACAAGGCAACAAAACCACGGCAACGTTGAGTCATGTTTACTTACTTTGGCTCAATTAAGGTCTAACCTAAAGTCTCCAAGACTTTCTGCTCATCTAAAGAATAAGATTACATTATTCACATTTGAACATCTCTACTAAGTCTAGGTCAACCAAATTAACTTCCATAAGCTAAGTCAATTGGAGGAAAAAAATGCGCATTAAGATTAATTTGATTAGCATATTATATTATAATTTTTCTGCAAAAATCTAAATTAAATAGTGACAACATTACACAAGTCGCAAGATCGAAAATTCGCTATGCTCGTAATCATCTCTTGCACTACAGGTGATAATTATCTAAAATATAATTTAATTCATGTGCAAACTATTAGTTTTCAGGAGTAAATCTACAAAGATTTCTCTCAACCGAACAACCTCTCACTAAATATGGTATGTCTAAAGTATGATAAAATATTTAACTCCACGTGATAATATCTCAATATAATTCATAAAAGAAAATATGGTAGAATATTTAATAATGGAATTAAAATTTACCAATATAAATAAATCATGCTCTTTAAAATAACAACATACTACAAGTTCTAATCATTTCAAAGAACTTAATATACTGTATACAGTATTTAAATAATGCCATAACATATTTCTATAATTTCTGTAATTTTCTAGAATTACAAGTAATTAATAATTACATAGAAAATTAGAAATAAATATTATAGAATCTGGAAAAAAAATACAAAAATACCAGTATATAAGATTACATAACAATAGTCTACTGTAAAAATTTCAAGTTTAGAATCCAAGTCATGCCCCTCCAAGAGCAATTTAACGTAAAAATATTAAATTATTCATTAATGAAAAATATTTATTTTTCAAACAATTATGAACCTTAACATATCGTAGAAAAATTAATTATGAGTCCAACGGAATAAGCCGTGTTTCAATTAGAATTATAACGAATAATTTAGAAACACTTAACGTAGTTTTAAAATTAAAACAAAACAAACAGGGCCTTAACACAGCTGCTAGCAGTGCCTTTCGCGGCTCAGCTTAGTGTGCAGCTCGCGTGTCATGATGACATTAGCGCGCGTCATGCTGACATCAGCGCGTAGTAATTTTGCCCTCTTCTCCGTTTGCTTCAACTCTCATATAAAATTAGGGTTTAAATTTTCTTCTCAACCGTAAGTCAGAATCAAACCCATAATATACCGTTTCGAAAGTTTTGAAACAAGGATTTCAAATATATAATTTTCTCAACATGAAAACAAAGCATGTAAAATCAACATGCAGTCAAAGTTATGAAAATTAGATATAAATCTCTATTTTTTTCAAAATTCGATAGCCCATTTTTTGCAAAACTTTGTAGACATGATCTAAATAATATAGATTACAACATATATGAAATTTAGGATGATCAGAGATGGTTCGAAAAATATCAATTTTTATGCACAAATCATATCTATATGTATATTCATGCACAAATAACATGAAAACATCCAACAATAACTCTGATACCAATGTAGAAATTAGTATACTATATACACAGCGGAAATAAACGGATTCAAGCATACCTTTTACGCTCAAAATGAATCAATGGATCATGTGAGTGAATTACGTGGCTCCATTGATATCTTCAAATAATTCCCAGCAATGGAGTAGAACTACTAGAGAACTACCCACACTATTCAGTACGAAGGCGGAATGGTTTATGGGAAGAGAGAACGTATAATTTTTGTTATGTGAAATACAGAACCCAAGTTCTATTTATAAAGGAGAGTTAGGAGACCCATCAAATAAATGTATTATCCCAGATAATGTCCATTTCATATCAACAATATCTAATTAATAATTATCATCTAATATATTGACAATTATCCATTTCAAGATTATCTCATATCAAAATTACCTCATATCTTGAAATATAATCTATTATTTTATTTGAATCTCTCATAATCGGGACATGCCACCATGGGCAACCCAATTGGGTCCGGGTTCCAAACCCGACCCAATTTCCAACATGAAGAAACATTGTGAAGGGTAGCATCATTTCATTCGAATAGAGTCTATTTCCATTCACTTTTAAATTTTTCCAACAATCCTCCACATGAATGAAATTGACAAAGTGAGCTTTAAAAATTCTTTTGGAAAACTAGTTTTGAAAACTTCTAACTAAACAAGTTTTAAATTTTCAAAACTCTAAAAATTATTTTCAAAATATACAACTCAAAAAATAGTTTCAAAACTCTTTTTAAAATTCATAACCAAATAAGTTTTCAATTTTCAAAACTCTTTTTAAAAACTTATATTTCAAAGTACAATTCAAAACTTTTTCAAAAACTAAACAAAACGGAGCCTTTCATTGCTACATCCTCTGAAATTTAAATGTCATACCACAAAAAATTTAGGGAGACTTACATATAGATCATACTAAGTAGATTTATTGTCCAATATGTCCTATGATAATTAATGACATTTTTCATCATGCACTATAAAAACGTCACTAATTTTTATTTTTAGCGACAGTTTGAAAATTGTCACAAAAAATGTCACTAATTTCAAGTTTTAGTGACGTTTAAAAAAATCGTCACAAAAAAGTCACTAATTTTCAAATTTTAGCGACAATTTAAAAAATTCGTCACAAAAAAGTCACTAATTGTAAGTTTTAGTTACAATTTATAAAATTCGTGACAAAAAAAAGTACTAATTGTTAATTTTTAGCAACATTTGTAAAAAATCATCACAAAAAATTATTTTTAACGGCGATTATATTAGGATTTATTTTTAATAGGACTTGATGGGAATTAAGTTCAACTATTAGGACTTATTGGTAATTTATCCAAAAATTTAAAGAAAATTGGAAAAATCTGATTTCAGTCATTGTCCAAACATTTCTACAAGATTGTTATGTCATATTACTCCAAAACAAATAAAAAAGCACAACAATTAAAAAATAAATCAAAATGCCACTTTTAAAGCATGGAGCCTTTTTTTTTTTTTTGTTCAATGGAAATTTAGAGAAACCAGAGTATGAAACTAAGACAAATACAATACATAAACTAGAGGTCTAGTCCCTCATCTCACTAACTCCAGTTAAGTCATCTATGATCAAAGCCTTCACTTCCTCAGGATCTTCAAGCAGCACTATATGTTCATCTTGTGCAACACTCATGTTAGCAAGTTTATCTGGACATTTGTTGCCCTCTCTAACTGTGTGCCATAGTGAGCAATTACACCTTTTCGGAAGGGATTTGGCGTCTTCTATTAGAGCCTTGTATGGTGAATTCAGACATGGGCCATCTTGGATTTATGCCAAACAGGTACGTAACAAAAGATTCCAATTACACAAAACAAATCACCTGAACCAATAAGTGCAGTAAATCTTCACAAACAACATCAATGTCAATTTCATAAAACTCGTTAATCAATAATAATAATAATAATAACAACAATAGAAAAATTTTAATATACATATTATATATATATGTATTTTTAATTACATTATTATTTATATTTAATTATAACATTATTTAATTATAAAATCATAATGTTATAACAAGATATATTTCGTTATATCTTGCTGTTGTTCCCTGCAACTGCAAGGGATTATGAGTTTTTTGGTTATCTCTTAGGTTTAATAAAACTTTTACATACATAACTGAGGAGTCTGGCATTGGGCATTTGACAGGTTGATCTTCGTTCGGCGGCTCAATCGGAAGTTCAACTGTCCCGAAGTCGGTGTTGCATTCAACCCCATTTGGCACAAATCCATACATCCCCTGTTTCTTGTCTCTCTGCTTTCATCTACTATCACTGGAATTGGGGTTTCCTTCTTACCCTACAAATTCAGAAACAACAAAAAACCCCTACACAAGATACAATTTTTTTTTTGGGTATTATTTGCACAAAGTGGCTGTCCTCAAGTTTGAACCGACAACCTCAAGGTTGATATGACGAGTTTGAACTGTTGAACCATTTAATGTTGTTCATTTTGCTGAAATTAACTGGACGAATTCCAATTGATCTGTGTATTGTTGAGTAGATCTCAAAACAAGGTTACGTTTCTTTGTTTGATTGTTTTTAATACATTTCATTTTTGGTGAGCATGGCTTCCCTCATTTGCTTGATAATATTGCCGATAATATTTAGTAAATTGTATACACTAACGTATTTTTGTGGACTTGAGCTTTGTTTTTGCTGAATTCATTATTGTCTTGTATTGAAGATGCCTGTCTCTCTCCATATACTAATTTTAACTTTTCTGGTTTGTTTCAGTACAAGGAAAACCATCCAAGGCAGTTGTCGACTCATTGGCTTTATTTGGGGTTTGATTCTTCCTGCCTTTCTTATTATTTTTATTTTTTTTTCATGTTCTTTGAGTTTATGGATTTGAATTGCTACTTTCTTCTATGTTTTTGGCTGTTACATCTGTTGAGTACATGGATTTTTTTTTATAAAAATTTTATTCAAGAAGCTGTTTGAATTGCTTTATTTTTTTGTCACTTCAATAATTATGATGATGCATTACTTTCTAATTTGTGACTACTACTTGGATTACTACATGTGCTAAGCTTTGGATATTTAGTATTCGATGTTGCAATAAAATTTGTCCATAGCTAATCCACAAAAGGTTGGATGACTTTGAGTTGATTTGTCGCAATAAAATTTGTCCATTACCTTCTCTCTCTCTCAGATATCTTTGAGTTGTTTATGTCCTTTACTTTTCGAACTAATGTAATCTTTATTTAGTTACTAGTTGGTTGTTGAGCAAATGGGGGACTAATTCTTTGGGTGAAATGGTACATTTGTGGGATTTTGTTTCTTCAGTTTCTTTGTTATGAGGCTACTTACCTTCTGTGAATTTTTGCTATTTGCAGGCCGGAGCTATGCTAGGCGATGCTTTTCTTCACCAATTGCCACATGCTTTTGGTATGCTACGGGTTTGATGCCATTCTCTGGTACTTTAATGATGCTTAGTTTGTTTGTTTGTTTTTGTTTTTTTAATTAAATTTATTTATATTTTTTATTTACGTTTTATATGTACTATTGCTTCTTGAACTTCTATCTATCATTGCCACTAAACAGCTTTGGCTATTATTATTTCAAAAGAAAATTTTGAAATATGGTTTCTATTGGGATAAGATTGATTTCATTGATGAAGGAACCATGCTTGCCCTCTTTTAGGGGTGGTCCTTTTGTTTTAACCCCTTGCCCAGTGTCAATTTCTGAGAGAGATGATTTACTTGGGGTTGGGGATAAACCTATTATACTTGGTGAGAATCTTGAAGGCCATTACTTCTTGTTTTTCATAGTCTTGACACTATGATAGTATGTCATAAATTGAATGTTTTAGAAGGTAAATTGTCTGATCGTGGGAGGGGGTCAAGTCTTCTAGCGGTAGGAAACTTAATGAAAATGTGAAATGGTTGATTGAGTTAAAGAGGAATACACCTCCTCTTGATGAGGTGGGGTTGGGGGTGGGGGGTTAAGTTAAGTACTAGACATAAAGGTTTTGCCTTTGATAAAGTTAAGTGAAGGTGAGAGGATGGATCAAAAGGGGATATGTGGTAGAAAGGGAATTAGAAATTGAGGAATTTGACTTCTTCAATTAATATGATGGTCCAGCAGATGAGATCATGGGTAGAAGTGGTTCTAAAATGAAGATTATAAGTTGGAATGTGAGTGGAGAACTATCCAAGAAAAGCAGAAGTGTGGTAAATGAGGTTTTGATTAGGAATAATATAGACATTGTAATTCTTCAAGAAACAGAAATAGGAAAATTCGATGGGAAGTTGGTCGAGAGCATTTAGGGAGGGGGGGGGGAGGGGTTAAGTATAGGCTATGAAGCACGGACACCTCTCCAAGGGCTGCGTATACGTGTCAGACATGCCGTGAACACGTGTCCGACACGCTGAAGAGTCTCATTTTTTTTTTTTTTTTTTTTTTTTCTTTTTGCAGGCAGGCACGTTTGGACACCTTCAGGACACTGTGGGGTCATAAATATAATTTCTGAAACTTCAAGTGGGGGTTAATTTGTAAAAAAACATGAATTAAAAATCAATTGTTGACCTAGTTTCGAATTGAGAGAAGAGAAGAGACTGAGACAAAGGCTTGTCGGTGGTCGCTGGTGGCTCGTCGGTGGTCGGTCGTCGGTGGTCAATGCTCGCTGGTCTCTTGCTTGTTGCTTGCTGGTCGTTGCTTTCACTGTTATCGAAGGTATGTTGCTCGATTCTCTTCTTCTTTTTTGATCTTCTTCTTCTTCTTCTTTGCTCTCTTTCAGTTACTCTCTTTCTTTTGTTCTATCCTCTCACTTTTTTTTTTCTTTTTTTCTTTTATGCTGATTCTAACCCCTCTCTCTCTCTTCTATTTTATTTTTTATTTTTCTTCTTCAATTTTTTTTTTCTCTCCGTTAGTCTGTCTTATATATATATATATATGTTGAGTATCCACACCATGCTTCATTGGTTTTTTTGGAAGTCAAGAATGGAGGCTACAGATTTTCTGAAATATTTTCCAACCTAAGGTGGCTGTGTTAATGGCTTGCCATTAACTTTGGTAGTTGGTTGTTGGCAAGCAGAGGTTGATTTTTTTTTATTTTTATTCTTCTTTTTTGGCTCTTCCATTTGTGTATAAATAAGGAGAGCTGTGAGTTGAGTCAATTATCATAAGGTGAAGGAAAAGAGAGAGTTGTGAGAAGTGTATGAGAGTTCTGAGTTGAGTAGAGAGAGTGACAGACTCCTCCTCCTTTGTTTTGTATCTTTGCTCTGCTTATAGTGCATTCTCTCTCTCTCTCTCGTGGACGTAGGCATTGGGCCGAACCACGTAAATATTTGTCTCATTTGTGTGTGTGATTGCCTGTTGATCATTTCTTGGGTGTGTTTAATCACAACAAAGTGGTATCAGAGCCAGGTTGTGTGTTTTTCGGAAAAATAGAGTGCAATTTTCAGAATTGCCCAAAAATGAAAGTGGTCAAAATCCACTTTTGATCACACTAGGTTAAAGCTCTCTACGAGATGAGCACACAGAGAAAAAATTGCGTCGAAAACAGATGATGGAGGAGGCTGCACACGCCACTGACGCTGTTCCTACGCGCCAACGACTGGCCGCACGCGCTTCACGCGCAAAACTAGGGAAGAAGACAACCACTTTGTAGCCAATCCAGATACTTTAAGTATTTATTTGGGGGAAAAGAATCACAGTAGTGAGTTTGGCCCAGTGGTTAAGTCTTATGGTCTTAATCCCTTGATTTGGAGTTCAAGTCCTATAGATAGCATTGGGAAAATTTCCTTTATTTTTTGGGGATTTTCCATGTCAGCATGCCACGTTGCCGTCAGGTCAGCGTCAACTCATCGCCAGGTCATCAGTCTAGTCACCGCCACATGTCTAACACGTCACGACCACATGTCTAACATGTCATCGCCAGCTCAGCACACGTGTTAGTAACACGTGGTTGCCACGTCAGAACACTAGTTGACTGGTCTACCAGTCGGATTGACCCGACTTGACCCAGAGGCAGAGGGTTTATCTGGTGCTACGCGGCTATGGTACATTCGCAGATCTGAACTGTCAAACATATTTTGGCTAGATCTGAGCTATTTGAAGTCCGATTTTGGCGATCCAATAATGTTTTCTAACTATTTGGAGTATTTTGGACACATCAGTACGGTTAGATTTTTGATTTGGAGTTTTCTATAAAAGGACAAAATACAATGGAAGAATCAACGTCGACTTCGGGATCCATGATCAAGCTGAATGCTTCCAACTATGCAATTTGGAAGCTCAGAATGGAGGATGTCCTGTACTGTCGAGATTTGTTTGACCCTATTGAGCTTAATGGAGTTAAACTAGCTGCGGAGAAGGATGAAGACTGGAAGCAGAAGAACCGAAAAACCATTGATCAAATCAGACAATGGATCGATCATAGTGTCTTCTACCATGTCTCCCAAGAGACTGATACCTATGCTCTTTGGACAAAATTAGAAGGCACGTACCAGTCGAAGACTGCTCAGAAAAAAACCCTCCTAATGAGAAGGCTTGTAAATTTGAAGTTGAAAGGCGGCATCTCTATTGCAGAATCCACCAGTGAGTTCCAAAATCTGGTGAACCAACTAGCAACTGTCAAAATAGAGCTAGATGATGAGATGCAGGCCCTATTGCTGCTTAGCTGCTTGCCAGATAGTTGGGAGACATTGGTGGTGTCTCTCAGCAACTCTGCACCTGAAAGGAGACTGACCACGAACATGGTCACCGATGCTTTATTTGGTGAAGAGGTAAGAAAGAAAGTCATGGGTGGAGATCAATCCCATGTAATCGTCACAGAAAATAAAGGTAGAGGTAGAGGCAGGAGAAGAAGCAAAAGTAAAGGACGTAGTAGAGGAAGATCTCAAGACAGAGGGAGGTCCAGAGAAGGTATGAGCCGACCAAGGTTCA
Organism: Camellia granthamiana; assembly: GCA_036172215.1. NCBI lineage: Eukaryota > Viridiplantae > Streptophyta > Magnoliopsida > Ericales > Theaceae > Camellia > Camellia granthamiana. The sequence goes on from CM069913.1 coordinate 104,841,283, forward strand.
AGTGTTACCATTGTGGCCAAGACGGTCACATAAAGAAATATTGCTATGCCTTGAAGGGAGAACAAAAACAAGGCAATAGACAGCCAAAGACCGAAGATGGGAACACTGCAGTTACTGTCTTAGAGGATATTGTATTATTCTCTGTTGAAGAAGAAGAATGCCTCCATATGTCAGACAACGACACAGAGTGGGTGGTAGATACAACAGTTTCCTACCACGCTACACCCCGGAAGGAGTTCTTCAGTACGTACCAAGCTGGAGATCTTGGTATAGTGAAGATGGGTAACTCTAGTTTGTCAAAGATTGTGGGAATCGGTGATGTTCGCATCCAAACCAAAGTTAGGTGCACGATGGTGTTGAAATATGTCAAGCATGTTTCCGATTTATGCCTGAATCTTATTTCAGTGATAGCCTTAGATCGACAACGCTATGAGAACTACTTTGGCAAAGGCATGTGGAAATTGAAGAAGGGATCCCTGGTGGTAGCCAGAGGACAAGGAACTGGTACATTGTACAAGACTTACGTGAATGTGATTTTAGATAGCCTTAACGCAGCAGAAGATGAGGCATCACCAAATTTGTGGCACAAAAGGCTGGGTTACATGAGTGAGAAAGGGTTGCAGATTCTAGCAAAGAAGTCTCTTATTCTCTTTGCCAAAGATGCGAAATTGAATCCTTGTGACAACTGCTTATTTGGGAAGCATCGTAGAGTCGCTTTCCACTCATCATCTAGAAGACAATCAGAGTTGTTTAGCAGAGTATACTCTGATATATGCGGTCTCATTGAAGTGGAATCTTTGGGTGGTAGAAATACTTCCTGACATTTATTAATGATGCATCACGGAAGGTATGGATTTATGTCCTAAAAACCAAAGCTGAGGTGTTCCAGCATTTTCAGACATTCCATGCTATGGTGGAAAGGGAGATTGGAAAGAAGCTAAAGTGTCTCCGAACAGACAATGGAGGCTAGTACACGTCAAAGGAGTTTGAAGCCTACTGTGCTACTCGCGGCATCTGACATGAGAAGACTGTTCCTGGAACCCCACAACACAATGGTGTAGCCGAGATAATGAACCGGACCATTGTGGAGAAGGTATGCTCAAAATGGCAAAGCTGCCAAAGTCATTTTAGGGAGAAGCTGTTCTTGTTGCTTGCTATTTGATAAATAGATCACCATCAGTTCCACTGAATTTTGAGATTCCAGAAAAAGTATGGTCTGGAAGGGAGATTTCTTACTCTCACTTGAGAGTGTTCGGGTGCAAAGCATTTGCACATGTATCCAAGGAGCACAGGCAGAAACTGGATGATAAAGCAACTCCGTGCATTTTTATTGTCTATGAAGATGAAGAATTTAGATATAGACTGTGGGATTCGAAAAACAAGGTCATTTGAAGCCGAGATGTGGTGTTTCAAGAAAGCTGCACCATCACAGCATACCACTGATGAAGAAGAGCTACCACAACATGCAACCAATGATGTAGAGTTGCAAGATGGTTTTCCAGAAGAAGAAAATCCAGAAGAAGAGAGTGTTAAGCAGGGGGAGCCACAACCCCCTCTGCCAGAGATTGTTGGTCCACAGTTTCGAAGATTAACAAGATAGCCTAAGCTGTCGTCAAAATACCCTGCTTTTGAGTATATTTTGTTTGCTGATGAGGGGGAGCTAGAAAAATTTCAAGCTCAAAATTATAAGGAGAAGAGTAGCTGGCAGCACGCTATGCAAGAAGAGATGCAGTCCTTGCAGAAAAATCAGACTTATGATTTGGTAAAACTTCCCCAGGTTCGAAAAACACTGAAGAACAAATGGGAGTTCAAGTTGAAGAAAGATGGCAACGGAAAGTTAGCCAAGTATAAGGCTCAATTGGTTGTCAAAGATTTTGGATAGAAGAAAGGTATTGATTTTGATGAAATCTTCTTGCCAGTTGTGAAAATGACATCCATTCGAGTAGTTTTGGGACTAGCAGCCAGTTTGAATTTGGAACTTGAACAAATGGATGTGAAGACGACATTTCTCCATGGTAATTTGGAGGAAGAAATTTACATGGAGCAACCAGAAGGTTTTGAAGTAAATGGGAAAGAAAACTTAGTCTGCAGATTGAAGAAGAGTCTCTACGGCCTCAAACAAGTGCTGAGACAATGGTTCAAGAAGTTTGACTCATTCATGGTGGGTCATGAGCACAAGAGAACTGCTGCAGACCAGTGTGTATATGTCAGGAAATTTCCCGGAGGAAACTTCATCATACTCCTGCTCTATGTTGATGACATGCTGATTGTTAGATTACTGAAGGAGTTATCACAGTCCTTTGAAATGAAGGATCTAGGCCCTACACAACCAATTTTGGGTATGAAAATTATACGTGACAGGAAAACCAAAAAAGTTGTGGTTGTCACAGGAGAGGTATGTTGAACGGGTGCTTGAAAAGTTCAACATGAAAGATGCCAAGCCAGTCAGTACTCTGCTGGCTAATCATTTCAAGCTGAACAAGAGTTCTTGTCCCTCATCTACGAAAGAAAGAGAAGAGATTGAGGCAATTTCCTATTCTTCTGCAGTAGGGAGTTTAATGTATGCAATGGTATCTACCCGACCATATATTGCTCATGCTGTTGGAGTTGTGAGCAGATTTCTTTCCAATTTAGGGAAAGAGCATTGGGAAGCAGTCAAGTGGATTTTGAGGTACCTTAAGGGTACATCTAAAATGTATTTGTGCTTTGGAGGAGCTAAACCAGTCTTGGAAGGCTATACTAATTCAGATATGGTAAGCAATCTTGATAGTAGGAAATCTACATCAGAATTTCTGTTTACTTTTGTCGGGGGAGATATCTTGGCAGTCCAAGCTGCAGAAGTGTGTTGCTTTATCCACAACCGAGGCAGAGTATATTGCCGCAGCAGAAGCTGGAAAAGAGATGTTGTGGTAGAAGCGGTTTCTCCAAGAACTGGGACTAAAGGAAGAAAAGTTCACGGTACATTGTGATAGCTAGAGTGCCATAGACCTGAGCAAGAATTCTATGTACCATTCTCACACGAAGCACATTGATGTTTGATATCATTGGATACGCGAAGTGATGGAGAAGCAGTTATTGGAGCTGGTCAAAATCCACACAAATAAGAATCCAGCTGACATGCTTACAAAGGTGGTCTCGAGAGACAAACTCGAAGCATGCAGGGACATTGCTGGGATGGACTTCCAGTAAGGATCCTACTCCCCATGGGTATGGAGGGGGAGAATTGTTGAGTATCCACACCATGCGTTGTTGGTTTTTTTGGAAGTCAAGAATGGAGGCTACAAATTTTCTATAGAAAGGGGGGGGGGGGGAGGGGGGAAAAATCAACCTCTGCTTGCCAACAACCAACTAAGTTAATAAGGAGAGCTGTGAGCTAAGTTAATCATCATAAGGTGAAGGAAAAGAGAGAGTTGTGGGAAGTGTATGAGAGTTCTGAGTTGAGTAGAGAGAATGAGACACTCCTCCTCCTCTGTTTTGTATCTTTGCTCTGTTTATAGTGCATTCTCTTTCTCACTCGTGGACGTAGGCATTGGGCTGAACCACGTAAATATTTGTCTCATTTGTGTGTGTGATTGCTTGTTGATCATTTTCGGGGTGTGTTTAATCGCAACAATATATTGCTAATTAGTTTATAAGAACAATTATTTTTTTAAAAATTTTAATGATATGTATTTATTAATTTTATAATTTTATGACATATAATAAATAAATTTAATTATATATATTAAACGTGTCCCCTATTTTTTGAAAATTTGCGTGTCCGTATGTCCGTATTGTGTCACGTGTCCGTGCTTCATAGGGTATAGGAATTGGGCTTGTGGAAGATCTGCTTCGGGAGAGGACTTGATAATTTGGGATGAGAGAGTGAATAGTGAATATGAAGTAGTTGTTGGGGAGTTTTAGTGCCTAGTTGGTTTAGGATTTAGGAATAATTATAATAGAGAGTGGTGGCTTACGGGAGTCTATGGATCCAATAGCCCAAAGCTTAGGGGATCATTTTGGGAGTTGCCTGGTTTGTTTGGGCTTTGGTCTCCAAATTGGTGTGTTGGTAGCGACTTTAATGTAATCAAAGTAATTTCCAGAACACTAAAGGGGGATGAAGTCACTAGGAGCATGAGGGACTTTCATACATTTATGAGAGTACGAATTGGTTGATCCTCCATTGTCAAATGCTAGGTTCACTTGGGCAAACCTATAGGCAAATTTTGTGCGTGATAGTCTGAATAGATTTTTGTATTCTTTAGGTTGGGAAGAGAGATTCCTGAGTGTTAGACAAGAGGTGCTTCATAGAGCAATGCTTGATCATTATCCAGGGGTCTTAGAAAGTCATTTATCAATTGGGGTCCCACTCCTTTTAGGTCTGAGAATATGTTAGAGCATCACTTGTTTAAGAAATATTTCAAGGAATGGTGGGAAAGTTGTAGACCTCACGAGAAAGGGAAGTTTTAAATTCATGAAGAAACTAAAGTTTATTAAATAGTTGTTGGAAATTTGGAACGAAGGTTTTCGGAGACTTGAAAGAGACTACAAAGTAAAATTCTAATTAGGATCAATGAGTTGGATAGTCTTGAGAAAGGAGAGAGAGGTTTTCAAAAGTAAATTTGAGAAGGTGGTCTTTAGGTGAAGAAATTTCTGTGTCTAAAAAATCTAAAGCTTAATAAGTGGATTTAGAAACAGGATAATAATTTCAAATTATTTCCTAAGGTTGCAAATGGAGATCAAATCATTAATAAGGTTTTGTCCGTTTATTCCAGATTGTATTCTTTTGAGGGAGGGGTGAGTAGGTCAAGATTAGAAGAGTTGGAATGGTCCCCCATTGATTCTGAGAAGGCTAGTTGGTTGAAAGGCTTCTTGATGGATTGGAAATAGGAAGGTGATTTTCAAGTGTAAAAAGGTATACACTCTAGGGCTTGATGGCTTTCTTATGACCACTTTTTACGTTTGTTGGGATATTGTTAATTTTGATTTGTTGAAAGTTTTTAATGAATTTTTTGAGAAAGGAATTGTTGATACTTGTGCAAATGCTACATTTATATGTTTGATTCCAAATAAAGGGATTTCTTTAAGAATTATTTGTATAAAATTTTGCAAAAATGTTATGTATGTCGTTGAGATTTGGTTTTAGGGAATTTCATTTCTCTTCTCAAGGTGCCTTTGTTGAGGGGTGTTAAATTTTATATGTTATTTTGGTAGCTAATGAATTGGTTGAGGAGTATAGATTACCTAAGAAGCACGAACACGTACACAGACACGGGACACATGATACGGTGATCTTAGAAAAATGGGGACACGGACACGAACACAGTGGGGACACGACAATAAAATATTTTTTCATATATTTTTGTTTCTTATGTAGGTTAATATTACATCCACAAACAATCAAAACTAACAAAAACTAAAACTAATTTGATACTAAAAAAATATAAAAAAAAAATCACTTTTATATTGACACTTATTGTTTATATCTTTTTTATGGATGATTTATTAAGTATTTAAATTTAAGCAAAAATGAATAAACATTTAACATCTAACATCCATTAAATGCACTAAAGAAAGAGGGGCGAAAAAACTATTTGGCGTGTCCCCTAAAAAAAATTAATTAAATGATGTGTCCTTGCTGTGTCGCCATGTCCCTATGTCTGACATGGGTATGACACTTATTTTGAACTGTCAGTGCTTCATAGTAGATTACAAACAAAGAGAGGGTTATCTTTAAGACAGATTTTGAAAAAGTATATGATCATGTGGATTGTTTTTTTGTTTTTTTTTTTTTTTAATTTCTTTTTGGATTTTGTCATGCAAAAGAAATGATTTGGTGAGAGATGGAGGAAGTGGATCAAGGGTTGTTTGTCCACTAGTAATTTTGTAGTAATATTAAATAGTAAAGCATGTGATACTTTTTAAGACTACTAGGGGTCTGAGGCATAATTCTTCTTTTTCTCTATTTTTATTTACTGTAGAGAGTTGATGTTTTGGGGAGGTTGGTTGATTGGTCTTAGGAGGTGGGTTTAATGGAGGGTTTTATGATAGGTTGGGGTAGGATTTTAGTTTTTCACCTACAGTTTGTAGATGATACTATATTTTTCTCTTTTCAGATTTTCACCTACACTATAGCCCTGTTTGGTAGAGCTGTGGGAAAGTGCTTATAGCTTATGCCTAAACAGCTTATAGCTTATAACTTTCAGCTTAAGCTGATTTCCAGCTTATTCTTAAAGCATCTCCTGCCCCACTCAAAGAATAAGCTGATTTCTGACTTCCACAAAACTATAAGCTATAAGCTATAAGCTAAACCAAACACATCAAAATAACTTAAATTAAGCTGAAAGCTGAAATAAGCTGTAAATAATTTCTGCCAAACAGGTCCTATGTAGCATTTTTTAATTGTTGGTGGTCATAATATGTTTTTCTATGATTATGTTATATTTCCAGGTGGTGAACACTCCCATTCACACGATCATGATGTGGACCGTGCTCATTCTCATGTTCATTTTGGACATGAGCATTCACATCCTCTTAAACATGCACTTCCTTAAAAGATCTTTCTGTTGGTTTGTCCGTATTGGGTAAGTTGAGAAACATGCAATGTGCATACGTTATTTGTTAATCTCAGTCACATGCTTTCTTGTTTCACAATATATATGTGTGTATTATACACATGCAACAAATATCTCTGTTTTATATATTCCTGTAATTTTGCCTCTAATAATGTATAGAAAAAAGTTACTTCTAATAATGTATAGAAAAAAGTTACTTTCTATCTGTCACATTTGAAATTTAATAATTCTGAATAATAAATAATTATTAATGGTTAGCAAAGTAATAAACAAATTATAAATGCACATTTATTGACAATCCAAATGTGTCACTGGATTACATTGGACCACATGAATGGTTCAAAAGCCTTGAACACACTGTTGATGGTTAAAAGAGCACAATTTCATTGATTGAGGTAATGGCAGTCACTCTTTTGGAAGGAATATCACCTTAAGAATATGAAAAGGTTGACAGAGTAAATACACAAAGTGAAATTGAGAAAAAGTGGCCCTAGTTGATATACGGGACTCAAGAAAAGTGACACAGTCTGCATTACGGGTAATGCTAGGGGACAAGGAAGACCAAACTAAACACGAGTTAAGATAGTGTTAAGCATGTGTTTGTTTAGCATTAAGGGTAGTTTAGTCATTGTTAGCCTCTAGGGTTTTACTTAGTTTTCTTATATATATTTCTCTTGTAATCTTTAATTAATTAATTCAATAATACCATGGTTTAGTTTAAACCTAGTTTTTATGGTATCAGAGCTAGGTTTCGATTGTGGGACACAAGTTAATAGCTTCGTGTTCAACTACAATTATGGATCTTAATCAAATATGCAAACTAGGATTCATATAGCCAACCCAAGTTGTTGGTGAAGATTTGTGTAGTTGAATTGATTTGATATATTTTTTCAGTTTGTATGTTTCTTTAACCTTAAGGTAGTAATATACTTAGAAAGTGGCTGTGCATAAACCACTTGTTGAAGTTGTTGTGGATGAACCACTTGTTGAAGTCGTTGTGCATGAACCACTTGATGTTAAGGTGATTGCTTGTAACCATCTTCTCAACTATTGTCACTAAAGTGGCTGTACTTGGCACTTGTTTGTCATTAAATGATTGCATGTAAGGCAGTTGTCACTTGCTTGTTATTGAGAGGCTCTGTGTAGCCACTTTTCACGTACTTATAATTGAGCTTGTTGGCTGTAAGCCACTTTTAAACTAATTTCCAATTGTAGCCTTCTTTTCTATCATCATCATAAGAACAGTAAAAAGTTGAAGGATGGCAATGACAATGATGACAAGATTCAGCAGCAGTCTCTCAATGAAAAGAATGAAAGTGTATCAAAAATGTCATCTCAAGGGAAGGTTTTAGACAAAGGGTCTGAAAAGCAAAATCAGCCTGAATCTCTTTGGAAAGTAAGATGATTGTGATTTTTCCTGGTAGGTTATGATCAACTTTGAACTAGGTTGGTTTCTGGGCATTTCTTCATATGTGGACCTAGAATTATAGTCAGGCAGCAGCTAGGCTAGACTAGAATTGTTGTTGTTTTTTTCCAAAGAGTTGTCTCTAGCCACAAATGTATACAAACACATGCGACATATATCGATCTCTGATTTGTATCTGTTACATGCAAAAGAGATTGTTTCTTCTTCATTAAGAATAATTTTTCCACAGTTTCTAATATCCTTGTGATGGAATATTCTAATAGCATGAAATGAAATATGGTTTGTTGCTTTTCTTATTCCCAATTTTAGTTTTCTGTTTGTTCAAGATAAAAAATAATGATTCAGACCTCGATAAGTTACAAAGTTTTGTGGCAAAGAAAGTCCAAAACATAACACATTGAGAAACAAATGTATATATCTAGTGGGATTGTTCTGCTAGTGCACAACAATTTCATATCAAATATGTTTTGTTGACTGAAATGTTATAACATTTGATGAAGTATCTTATTTCGTGGAAACATAATCCATTATCGCATCTTACCTTTTTGGTTTGAGGAACCTGAATGGGAACATGATGTCACATGGTTCTGATGTGTTGGGTAATTCAAATCACGAGGGTGGTTCTCTTTTGATCAGGATATAACAATGTATCAATATTATCAAAATGCAAACATTTTCCATTAGACTTGTGGATTTTTTACCCTTTCAAGTTTTCTGGAATGGTTAGGATTCCTTATATTTGAACAAAGCTTTATCATGTAAATTGGTAGGGCCTTCAAGATACCTGCTAGCTTACTTGGTAAGAAAAGTGGTAACAATATAAAATGCTTGGATTCAAGGTTCCAATAAAGCTAGGACTGTCTTCACGTGCCATTGGCGCATGCCCCCTTTTATTTATTTATTTATTATTAAAATCATTATTGCAACTTGTTTGTTATTGAAACTTACGTTTGATCCTCACTTTTGCAGAGAAAAATTGGCAGTGGTACAGGAAAAAATAACATTTCAGATGCTCCAAATGGCTCCACTTACCATATAAAATCCATGGTCAAAAAAGAACTTTCTCATTCTCCATCAAATCTTGTGTTTGGTTACGTTAACTTCTTCTCCGATGCTGTAGTATGTTTTTTTAATTTTTTTTATATATATTATTATTTTTTAATTTAAATTTCAATGGCAATGTTGTTTCTTTATGATTGGTGTTACTGTCCATGAATATAGATTTAATGGGCACGCACATGTAAGGGTTTTACAATTCTATAGGGAATTTTTTTTTTTTTTTTTCATTTTAAATTGATGTATTTGGCTGAAAACTGAAGCATTTCAATGTGACGTGTAACATTTCAGCACAATTTTACTGATGTGATGGATTTGGGAAGTGCTTTCCTCCTTTATGGATCAGTTGGTGGGTGGTCAAGAAATCTGTTTCTGCTTGCACATGAGCTTCCTCAAGAGGTTCGCTTCTTCCTCTTGTTCCTTCATTTTCTATGGAGATTTTAATAAAGAATAATGACTATTTAATTTTATGTCATTATATTGATATCAATTTCAGATAATAAGTTCTTTAGCTAGTTAATTCTAAAGATTCAGAATGGATCTTCGTACAGTACATCGTTGTATTTGCATATTATAAGTGCGTATATATCGGTAATTTTGTGTTGTCACTAATTGTCTTCCCTGCTAAAATTCTCTTCATTTTTGGCCTGGCTTAAGGATGCAAGCATGCAAAGTGTCTTGTTTCCTATAAAAACATGTGAGTTGATGGGTTATTTTACTCCATAACTAACTGCATATATTCTACTAGGTTTGATACTGACTCTTATGTATTGCAGCATCTTCTAAAATTAAATACTATGGGTAGAAGTGCAAAATTAATTAGACGTATTAGACGAATGTTGTTTCTGGTTCTTTTCTTATGATAAATATAACTCGATTTAAATTAAATTAACTCGATTAACTCGATTTAATTGGTCTCTGTAATTTAAATTAACTCGATTATGTCCCTTAATTTTAATTTTTTTGTCAATTAAGTCCAATTGAAAACAATCGTTACAATTTTTTATGGAAATTTTGCATGTGCCGCGCACAACCAATTTTCAGGGGCATAATGGTCCATTCAGCTGTCTCTCTCTCTACCCTCCACAATGATTGTTTCTTTCTCCCCAATAACCCAGCACAAACCAGCCCCAGCTTCCATCATCAACGTTAGCTATCTACACCATGCACACCACCTTATTCCATCACTGCTGGCAATCACCACCATCTTCCACACTCCCAATCCACCACTTCTGCCACCCAAACCCTCTTCCGTTGAAACCCCTTTACTGCCATTGCCACCAACTACCATCAGCTACCATCAACCACTCTGTCAACCATCATTAAAACCCCCTTTTTGCCACGCAAACCTTCTTCCACCAGCCTAAAACACACCTCATCAACATCATCCAACAATCGCCTAGCAATACTAATAATAACAAAATAATCATTTAACAATCTCAACCCTCTCCACTGCCATTTCCATTAGTCACCATCAACATCCATCCCAACCACCAGCAAAGTCCCCCTCTACTACCCCATTACTGTGAAACACCTAATCTGCCAAATCACCCCCTTTCAACCACAACAAACCCGCCTTTCTGCAAACCACTCTGTTTGTCAAATCAATTTTACCCTCCACCACAAATCAATGAAAAAGAAAAGAGGGAAGATAAAGTGAACGGGTCAGAGGAAGAGGGGGAAAAGGAGAGGAAGGAGATTGACTGAAATTGCCTTTGCCATTGTCATTGAAGATCTTTGCCTCTACTGGAAGGATAGATTGCTACCTCTTCGTTGCCATTGTTGCGCCGTGCTCCTCCTTTGTTGCATTGATCCTCAACACCCCTTCTCCATTGCCTAAAGCCCCCTTCCCCTTCGCCTTCCCTTACGCCCACCAACTGCCTCCTCTCTCACTCTCTTTTTATATATATAATATTAGTTTTGAGCAAGTTAATTAAGTGTAACAGGTGATTCTAAATGCACCTCATTATACCCCTAAATGAAATTACCAAAAATCCTTAACCATACAACCATCTTCTACCCTGGCTAACTGGTGCCACTAGAGGCTCCGATAGCCACTTGAGCCCCCTCCCTTTCCAACTCCCCTCCCCACCCTCTCCGACTCCACCCGCCACTCCCCAGTCGCTCCCCACACTCCATGCCCCCTCTCCACCCCACCATGGCGATCACCCCATCCCTTTTTCTACACCTAGATGTCGTTGTTGCCAGCCACACCCACGCCAGAACTCTCCCCTTTCCTTGCTCCCTTTCTCTTCATTTGAAATTGTAGAGCACTATCACCAAAAAACATGATGGTGGTTCAAACGTATACCACTAAACAAATAGTGGTGGTTAGGTCATAGACCACTGAACCAAATTTATGGAGATCGCATCGGGCAGCGGCAGTCATGACGGCTGGTGGGGAAGGAAATTGAGAGGGGATGTGGGGTTTAGGGGTATAGTTTGATGGGTAAGGAAGAGAGCTAGCGTCAGGCTGTAGGGAGGGAAGGGGAGGTTGCTATGCACTGTGGGGAGGGACGGGCAGATATTGCTAGAGATGATGGGGCGGTGGTGGTGGTGTGGAGGGGTTGGGATAGATGGGGGTAAAGTTGGTGTTAACTAGGGTGCTCAAAGAAAAATAACAAAATTTGAATTCAGGAATTAGGATGCTCAAAGAAATGAGATGTCCAACCACAAGTTTGAGGTGCATTTAGAGGCACCGAAGTGTAACTCACAAAGTTGGATGGGGTATGGGCGAATGGACTATTTTACCTTTGAAAACATGGCGTGTGTTGTTCACATGTGAAATTTCAGTGAAATTGTAACGACCATTTTCAATTGGACTTAATTGACAAAAAACTTGAAAGTAAGGTACGAAATCAAGCGAATTGAAATTACATGACCAAAATGACACAAGAGGTAGTGCAATTTTCCCGTATTTTTATGTACACATCAAAAGTGCAGAATGAATTGGACTTGGTACATGTGTGTAGTTCATGATCTTTACCCAAAAGGACATTCATAGTGTGATTGGCATGATATTACACACTTTATATTATTAGTCGACATCTTAACATAATTTATCTTAAAGGAAATATTTGATCTAAATTTTGTTGACATTTTTGTTGTGTGTCATTAAGGATTTGCCATGTTGGCGTAGTTATGAACGCCACATTAGAATATAATCATACTTTGGGCAACACTAAATCTTGTATTTCATCCTTAAAAACTTTTCATTTTTTAATTATAAATGTAATTAAACTTTCCTTTGGTGCTATATCTTTTGTTAAACCCTCCTGTGCAGATAGGTGATTTTGGAATCTTGGTAAGTTATGAAGCACCGAAACTGCAAAACAAGTGCCGTATCCATGTTGGACACACGGACATGTCGAGGTATGGGACACAGCACATGGCGTGTCCCCTTATTTAATTAATTTATTTTTAAGAGACACCCCAGAGACACTTCGGGAAGACACTAGGGATATGTCAATTTGTCTTTTTTTCCCATTTTATTTAGTACTTTTGATGAAGGTTGAATGTTTATTATTTTTTTTCTTAGATTTAAATACTTAATAAATCATCCATACAAAAATATATATATAAACTGTAAGTGTTAATTTAAAAGTACTTTAAAAAAATAAAATAAAGATAGAATTAGAGTTAGTTTTTGTCAATATTGATTGTTTGTGGATGTAATATCAATCTTGATAGAAAAATATATATATATATATATGAAAGTATATTTTATTTCCCTGTCCCCGCCTTCCGTGTCCCCATTTTTTTGAACTCGCTTTGTCCCATGTCCACATCGGTGTCTGTGTCTGCATCCGTATCCGTATCCGTATTTGTGCTTCTTAGTTGGTAAGATCCAGTTTCAGTGTCTCGAAAGCTCTCTTTTTCAATTTCCTCTCAGCACTAGTGACACTAGCAAGAACAACATTGGTTAGTATCGTTTCAGTATGGCAAGTTGGATCCTATTTTTTTATTTATTTTTTAATCCCAAAACAATTGAAGAATTAATAATCACGTTTTACTGTTATTGTCGCACAGGCTTTAGTCATGGGCTAAGATCAAGGACAATCATCTTTGATTGAGGTAAAAAATCTTCAAGAAATGATCCGAGCAAGCTCATTTTGACGCTGAGGGTATCATATGCATTAGCATTAGAAATAATCTCAATATGTTTTTGTTGTTTTTATTTTTGTTTTTGTTTCCAGGATTCACGACAGGCAGGTTTTTGTACATTGCAATTGCCAAAGTGCTGGCAGAAATGAACAATGGCAGCAGCTCAGCAATAAAAAATACTATACTCCAATTAACCTCACTGATATCTGGAATGGCCGTCACACTTTGTATATCCCTTGTTGAATGAGTATAAAACACCTTCTAATATGTGTTTAGTAGTTTTCAGATCAATGTAATCCAAGCTGTATAACATTACTCATTTGTAAATCAGAATTCTGTTTTCAAATCGAGAGACCACAATATGCCACATCACTCTATACAAAAAATTTGTACAATTCTTCTTTCTGCATATCTCCACCACTCAAAACTATTAATGCATGGTGAATAAGTGATGTATCATGCATGCAACCTATATGAAAAATAAAAGATATATTGTTAACTCAAATGCTCTGTTCCTCCCAGTTGAAGTGGCTGGCTAGCCATACCAAACACCTAATCTGCTTAAACCAAGTAAATTTAGATCACAAACTCTACTCTATTTTTATATTTTGACAGTAAACAAGACAGAATAATACTCCAACAATTTCCTCACAAACAGTAGTTATATATTTTTTGGGTGAATTCAGCAGTAATATATTACAGACAAGTACTCACAAACAGTTATATTACACAACTAGCACACTTAACTAGCAATTTCTAGCACAATCAAACCCTCAATCTCTAATTGGTACATTTTCTCCGATAGCACCTTTGAAAACACCATTTCTGTTTGATTCAGAACAAGGGAGGGAAGCCATAGCAAGACAATCTTCATCCTGAAACATGTTATCAAACTGGTTTTACATTTTCAGCCAAAGGATATACAAGTACTACCAAAAACAATGAAATTCCACTTGAGAAAATTCACTGTGAAGTTGCATTCCTCATTACTCTTCCTGTGTGAAATCTTAAAAGAAAAAAAAAAGTTCAGAAAAGTAAAAGAACAAGAACATGACAAAAAATAGAAACATCACAATAGACATAACATTATAAGATGTTTCAATGCAGTAGCTCACAGGTTAGTCCAAAGTTTTCCACTAGTTAGATCAAGATCTTTGGCAAGTCGTTGCCCATGCAGAATCCCTAATCAGGATGAGTGAGACATGAAAATAGAAAGGAACAAAATAGGAATCATAAATTATATGTACACACAAGAACACAAGATTGAAAGTGGTTCATCCCAAAATTAGGCATACGTCCACAGTCATTGCGGTTGTGCAATGATTAGAAAAAAAAAACAACCAATATACATAGTTGGATCTACAGTCAAGTGGTAAATATTCAATACTTATCAAATCAACACTTCTCAACAAAGATTGGGTAACAAGTCAAGGATCAACATCCCCTTCCACTCTTTCTCGGTTTTTCTCAAGGTTGAGCAATTAAACTCCCATTTGGTAATGTTTATGTTTTAATCTTTTGTTTATGTTTTACAAATATTTTGAAAACGGGAAACAAAAACTTGTTTGGCGTCTCATTTTTGTTTCCAAAAAATGGAAATAATTTTGAAATTTTACTAAATTATACGAGGAAAAAAAAGGTATTATTCTTAATACAAATAGCCAACACAAAATTGATAAAGGGGTACTACTCATTTTTTCCAAAAATTATATTTTAGCAGATGCACTAGAAGAAGAGATTCAGTAAGTTGTTTAAACATCAACTTCGTTTGAGCACAATTATCCTAGCCCTATGCTCACTTGATATACTCAAATCAGTATATCCATCATGGAAGGAAAATTACTGATTAGTTCTGAAGATGGTAGGTCATTACCTGACAATTTGCATTGTGTGTACACTCAAGCAAGGCTGGCTCAACTTGTGAAATTGGTACCAAAGCTCTTTTGTGGCTAAGCTCAATAGGCTTTTTTTCTAGTGGGCCACGCTATTCCAAAGCCAAAAAATTTTAGGCCCAAGCCCTGAAGAGCTAGCGAGGTGCCTAACCCTAACAATATATATATATATATATTTTAAATTTCCTATTTTTTGCTTGTGGGTCGAGCCAATGGGCTGATTGATCACCTCTCAAGGGCTAACTAGTCAGTCTACAACACCTAGACCTAGTCCCTAGTCAAGCCCTTTTCAGCCTACCCAAGAATATGGACCTAGCTGGGTCACTGGTCAAATGATGACCCTACGGTACATTTCGACAGCATCTTAAAAACCCAAACTTCTGTTTTTCTTATATGTTTTTTAACATGTATCAAAACATACTTATTATGAATAAAGGGAATACAGGTAGAACCAAAACAGCGCAATTCAATTTGCAATTGCATCTTGGGAAGTAAAGAAGCTGTTAGACACAAAGAAGAGGTAGGAGCAACATCTTTAGCTCTAGTTATATCATTGTATGAGAATTAAGAGGCAAAGGAGGAGGTAAAATAGGAATAGTAAGACTAATACCAGATGGAGAGAAAGAAAAAGGAACAGAGGAAGAAGAGGACATGATCGTTAACAAGAGGACTAGGATTAGGAGAAACAGAAACATGACTAGGAGAAGAAACAACGACATTATCTATTCCCTCCTTCAAATTCAAACTTAATAATGTGTGGCATGTTCCACAAACTTCATCTATTTTGTTTTATGTTCATCAACTCACATCAGATAATGCTTGCACCATTACATTTGTTGATAAATCATTTGTTATTTAGGACAAACACATCAACCAAGTTCTATGTAGAGGTCATCATCAGAATGGTCTCTATCAATTTCCTTCCCTCTCATTTTGATCACTGTTCAAAGGTTTTTTTCGAGTATTAGTTCTCCAGCTACCACTTGGCATAAGAGACTAGGGCATCCTTCTTCAGATGTTTTTCATCATATAGCTAAAACTTGTAGTTTTTCCACTTCTCATAAAGACTGTTCTTTTTGCAGTCGTTGTGTCTCAAAGAGTCGCAAACATCCTTTTGTATTGACTAATACGAATTCCAATGTTCCTCTTGCTTTGATTCACTCTGATACCATGAAGAAAATAGAGAGAGAGAGAGAGAGAGAGAACAAAAAGATATTTTCAATTATTTCATTATGAACTCAACTACACATAGAAGTCTTTCATCAATGTATAAATGGAAACAAAACAAAGTATCTCTAGATTAGTCGTAGATTCTAACTAACTGAGTTTGTTATAGGGGAGAGGATTGTGTACTGCTATCCTACATCCTCATGATAGTTTTATAGGTGTGTTATAGTTGTCATTGCAACTCTGTCTTCAATAGTCTTAGTTGTGGTTATGGTTCTTGAGGTGATAGTATCTATGAGCCAGGTATGGGGACATAATTTTCGACATGTCCACGTGGCATGACCTTGGCCTGAATTGCCACATGGCGGAATGTGATTGGTCGAGGTATGAAAATGATCCATGTCTAGGCTGCAGTATTTGGTGAAAGACAAAATCCTAGTGAATGAATGACTCCTAGGTTGGGTGTATTTAGGACTCTTTTGAGAGGTTAACCGTAACCCAACTAGGAGAGATGAATCATCTAGTATTATTTCTAAAAGGAATAAGTGTTTGACTTGATCACTACTTCTAGGAGGACACCTTTATATAGGCACCCCCATCTATGAGAGGTACGTGAGTTTATGTGTGTTAATTTGAGTTACTGTTAATTTGTCGAAATATCTTGGGATATTAATTTGCTGACTTTATCATTGGAGTGCCCTCTCGGTTGACAAGTAATCGAATTAGTTATTCTTCTAATTGTGCAGACGTGGGTCTATATAGGTTGTGTGTTCTACAACTGTGTTCCTAGAATTCTAGGAGAAAGATCAGATATTGGTTGTGTGTTAAAATTTTAGCACACACATACTCCATACACTTTATTTTTTGATAATTTTTTGAATTACTTTTCTATACTTATTAGACCACATGAATATTGTTACTCAATACATATATATCACATATTCCAAAAAAATTTACAAAAATTAAAAATGAAAATGAAATATGAAAAAACATAAAATGCTATATGCTTAGTTAAATTAAAAATGAAAATGGAGTGAAAGAAACTATATTTTGTTCTGGTTAGGTTAAGAATATGAAAAAAATGAATTAGATAATAGTACAAAAATAACCATTTTTGTTTAATTAATTTAATTTTGTTTTCCCTGTAATCATTATCCAAATGTAGCATAAATATTATTAAAAAATTTAATATCAATTTTTTTTATGCAATTATCTTAAATATATGTAAATAAAATATATAACTTATAAGGATAAATTACAGTCACCTACATTGAGGTTCCTGACAATTACACTGATCTCCCCTTCTTTTTCTAAAATTACACTGACTTTCCCTATGATTAACGATGTTAATGGGAGGGTTAGTTTAGTAATTTTAACATTAGACATATTTTTGTTAATAAACATTAAATGTGCGATTATTATTTTGGTTATACCTTATTTTGTGTTTGGTTATGAGTCATTATTTTTTTAGTTATGATTGAAAAAAAATTTAGTTATAATATTTGTGGTATTCAACACCACAAATGTTATAATTTGCATATGTTACATATAAAATGGTATGTATTTTAGAATAACCTATTGTTACAACAAAAGTGATGATGAAACAAATTTAAAAATTAATTATATAATATAAGAGAAGTTATTTGGTAGTTTTTAGTCAATACTTGACATAATACAGTTTAGTTGTCTTAAAAAAAGGGTAAATTACCAATAGGTCCTAATAGTTGGACTTAATTCCCATCAAGTCCTATTGAAAATAAGTCTTAATGAAATTGTCACTAAAAATAATTTTTTTGTGACAATTTTTTATATATGTCGCTAAAAATTGACAATTAATGACTTTTTTTGTCATGATTTTTGTAAATTGTCGTTAAAATTTACAATTAGTGACTTTTTTTATGACAAATTTTTCTCATGGGATCTATTAGATAATAAGTTCACTTATTAGAACTTACACGTAAGTACCCCTAAAAAAAACAAGATAAAATTGATGAGTCCTAATATCTTCTTCTTCATTATTTATTTATTTATTTTATTTTTTTTGATGACATGAGTCTTACTATCTAAATTAATAAAAATAAAATTGAGACACCACTTGTATTTATTTGAATAGTATTAAATAATATTTTTAAATACTTACATGGTTTAACTATAAATATATATATATATATAATTTATTGCATTACATACATACAAGTTCTTGTATTTTTCATTTGGCTTCAATAATTCAGATTAATTTGTTTGCCTAAAAAATAATTAATTGATTAATTTTATTTTTAGTTTACAGATAATCACTTCAAATGTTATACAAAATCAAACTAAAACCTCTCTATGTGATAATCTAACAACTAATCACTGACTTTCACAAAAAAAAGAAAAAAAAAAAGAAAAAAAGAAGAACAATTAGTCAACTAACAGTCAACTAACGGAAAGGGGGTATCTGCAAATAAAAAATAAACCTCAAGGGATGTCAGTGTAATTTTTGGAAAAAATATGAGAGGCCAATGTAATTGTCAGAAACCTCAAGAGAGGTGAGTGTAATTTACCCAACTTATAATAGTTATTGTTTTCACTTATTTTTCAAATAAAATTTTTATTTATCAACAATTAATTGAAAATACAAAATTCATAAATTTTTAAGTAGATTACAAAATTACCATTTAGGTAAATTATAAATATACATAATTTTCTAATACTAACTATAAGTTGAATGGTTCAACAACTCTAAGACCAGTCTAAGCAGTTCAATTCTAGGGGTGAGCATGGTCCGGATTGGATCGGATTGGGGTAAAACCAGGACCAATCTGTTATCTACGATTCCTGAAAAAATGAAACCAATCCAATCCGTTTAAATCATGGAACCAATCCGAACCAATCCATTTAAATACAGATTGGATCGGTTTAGGTCCACGGATTCACATAATTTAGTAACAAATATATATATACATAACACTTTAATTTCATAAAAATATAAACATAGCGCTATATTAGTTCCACAATAGCAACATATTTTTCTATAATAGCGACATACTGTTCTAAAATTTAAACAACCATAAGAAAACTGGTTTCACCATAAGTATTTAGACCATTACAAATTAAAACTAAAAACTAACAAACAAAAGTAACAAAAGAAGATATTATATGGTTTTAGGTTTGAGTTTAGATTTTATATAGAATAAGAGAAGATACTATGGGGGAGGATGTATAATAAAAATGCAGACTATTTGTATACGGTCCGGATCGGTTCAAATCCGGAACCGTGGGGTTCAATCCGGAACCAATCCGTGGACTATGGATTTTTAATTCTTCAATCCGGAACCGAACCGCGGATTCAAAAAACCAATCTAAACCTATCGGATTGGACTGGACTGGATCGGATTACGGATTTCACGGATTCCTTGCTTAGCCCTATTCAATTCAAAGATATTAGGGTCAAATTAGAATTTTTATCTATTTTTATCCATGATACAAACATTGGCTAACAAAATGATTTATATCCAAAAAAAAAAAAAAAAAATCTCTATACATTTAGACAATATTTGTAGATTTATATTTTTAATTATGTATAGATTGATTTCTCTTATGTATATAATTAATTATAGCTAGAATATTTAAATTAATTAATTTTCAAACTAAATAGTAAAAAATGTTGGTTTATAGTGCTGGATAGGACAAAGAAAGGTATTAAATGGAATTGGGTTAAGATAAGTTGGTACAAATGTTGTAATATTCAGTTTGTGAATAACTAAACTTGCATCCGACCTTAGGTTTATATTTTAAGAGAATTGTGTATCAGTTAGGCAAATTAAAAAAGTTTGCACTATATATTCGTATCGTTTGGATGAAAGTCTAACACATAAAAGACTTGCATCAAACACAAGAAATAACTTGCACCAAACATAAGACATATTTGACCCCAATGAAAATGACATTTTTTTTAGCCATTTTCTAATTGATTTGATATTTTTCCTCATATTTTTAATAGTTGACCTAATTTTAACCTTGCACCACATGTTTAACCATTCCATGTTTTTATAATCACATGAGATATAATCCATTTGATGAGATTATTTACAAGGGGTTAGTTTAGTTAATGAGGATGAAGATCATAGAATATGATCGGCATAGATTCTAACAAAGTTCACCTAGAGGTTGATTGTAGGATTGAAAATGGTAAGGGTAATTGGGTGAAGGGAAATAGAAAAGTGTGTCTAGGAAGGGAACTAAAAACATGAGTTGAAAGTGGTTAAAAAAGGAGTGAAATGATTCAGAGGTGGAGTTTGATGCAGGTTAGAGATGACTTCATTTTGGATGGCTTGGGAAAAGGGGTTAATGCTTACTCATTCCATAAAAAAAAAAAAATTATTATTTAATTCTCCAATTTATTTTCGATTTTAACAAATTTTAAAAGAATTTTATTATGTAATTGTAAATTAAAAATTTTAGTTGTTATGTCATTTGAGAAAATCTAATATAAAAGTAATTTATCTTGTATGCTAAATGTAATTTTTATAATTCATTCGATGTTTTTACTTTAAAATGTTACTAATCCTTAAAATGTTACTCATTCGATGTTGTTATGTCACTTTAAAATTTTTATATATATATGAGTTAATACTTAAAATAAAATATTAATAACAACACAATTAAAACACAACTTTAGTGCAATTTAAATGAAAACAACTCATTCACATAATTTTTACTATTTTTTCCTTTTAAATTTTAAAATTATTACTTTAATTTTTAAGATAAAATTTTAATTATTTGTTTAGGACCGTGCATAGAGTTGTAGGTTAGTTTATATATACACAAGGTAGATTACTTTCATTTTATGTAAGGTCGAATCCAAAATGAGAAAAGAAGAAATTAAACATAAACATAAAAAAGAACATACCTTTAGAAGTTGTATCATTACACTTTGACTCAAAGGCCCTACGGTTGTTCCCTAATCAGCACTTTCAACCAATTATTTCCATTGCTCTCTTGCTCTTCCTTAATTTTCCTGACAGATTCCTCAACAGAGAAATGATAAAAGTTTACCTTAATCAGCTGCAAAGTGAGTATATCCCCCAAACTAGATGGTATTTCCTCGAGACACTGACACCGTTCCAACAATAAGTGTTGATGGCTTGGAAAGTGACCAGAGCAGGTGATCCATCGCTCAACATCGAGGTCCTTCAGTTTCAAGAATTTGAGTGGAGGAAACCCACCATCAGTTGTTGCCCATTGCTGTCCCCAGGCAGCATCATTTTCTAATTTGAGAAGCTCAAGGTTGGGTAACATCATCCCAAGGACTAATATCTCCTCCCGCTCTATCCCTGTATGTTTCAAGGTTAGCCTTTTAATATTTGCAGGAAACTTGACCTCTCCGAGAGTAGTTGGGCATCCGCAGAAAAAATTGCTGTGTAGCTTCAAAGTCTAAAGGTGTCTTAAAAATTCTAGGTTAGGAAACATCCAATTCCCCGAATTTGAAAACACTTGTGCACAAATTCCCAGCTTTGTAAGAAAAGGAGTTCTTGCTAATAAATCATGATTAAATCCACAATGGTTTAAGTAATCGATGGTTCGTAGGTTTTATAATATAGAGGGATGGTTGTGATCCATTACTGCTTCTTCAGAACATAAAGCCACATCATATTTTGCTCCTCCTTTAGCATAAAGATGCCTCAATTTTGTAAGATTCCAAACATTACATGGCAGAATAACCTCACTCCATGGTGTACAAAAAATAATAAGTGTTTCTAGGTTTGAGAGATTCGATATTGATGGCGGTAATTCACAGGAATGTTTCAAATTAATTGCCAAATACCTCAAATTAACAAGTTGTGTTAATTCTCTTGGAAAGAAGGCATTGTTATAGCATATTTCGAACACTCTAAGAAGTTTGAAGGTCCAACAAATAAACGAGCACATATCACCAATCAAATTGTCGAAACCAATTATTTTCTCAAACTCGTGTTTGAAGCAAAATAATGATTGAACAACTGTTGGGGAATAAGACTGTAAGAGAATAGGATCAAATATTGGTACTAAGTAAGAAGGGATGCACAGGCGGCGTTGGTTATTTGTTTCGTAATTACTTGAAGAAAAAGAAGCGTTGTTATAATTGTGAGTCCCCTGTAGGAAATTAATTTCCCTGGCTTTCTTCAAGCATAAATCACGCAACAAATCATGCATACGACATGCTTTAATTCGACCATCAAACCTTTTTTGAGAAACAATTACCAGACTTCTCTGAATTAGATCCATTAAGTAATCCTCTGCTACTTCCTCCAAGCTTCTCTGCCCAATTTTTTGTATAAGCCCCTCAGCTATCCACAAACAAATTAACTTTTGCACCGGGATTTCTTGGTCTTCTGGAAATGCTCTTAAATAGAGAAAGCATGGTTTCAAGTGGTGAGGCAAGTGATTGTAACTCATTGCTAGTGTGTCCAAGTACTGGTTTGGATCACTAACAATGTATGAGCTTACACTTTGGGCAACTTGTTTCCACGACTCTTGTGTCTTGATGTTCTTTGCAAGAAGTCCTGCTATTATAGTAATTGCAAGTGGAAGCCCTTCACATTTTTTCATTATTTGCTTCCCAATTTCAATCAGTTCCGGAGGGCAACTTTCATTTTGAAACACCTTCCGTTGTAATAACTCCCAACTCTCTTCTTCAGTGAGAAAACGCAGACAATGAGGATGGCAATCAGGCGAGGCATGCATAGACAACTCTTTGAGGCGACTAGTGAACATAACTCTACTTCCATTGTTGTCATTGGGGAAAAACATTTTAAGATCGACCCAGGCACCAATATCCCATATATCATCAATGACAATGAGATATCTCTTGCCTTTTAATTGCTTGTACAACTTTTCACCCAGCTTCTCATTGGTCATGTTTTTAATTTCATCAGTAAAGACGACATTAACAGAACGAAAAATGTCCAACAACATATCTGTTTTTCTGGGTAATTAAGAAGCATAGGTCCATGCACGAATATGAAAGTAGTGTGTGATGTAAGGATCATTGTACAGTTTTGTGGCTAAAGTTGTCTTACCGAGTCCAGGCATCCCAACAATTGATATCATTTGTAGTTGCTTCTTCCCTCCAGCAAGTAGCTTTTTTATAGTCAACGCCTCATCATCAAAGCCCACTGTAATTTCTTCATCTACCATGGTTCTGTTCTGTTGGGTATACCTCCTTATTGGAGTGTGGGACCCAATTGGTTTTGGAAAAAGAGTTTTAATTTGGTTTGGTTTAGTATAATATATTTTTATATATTATATTTGTGGAGGCCCAATCCAATTTGGGTACAACTAGGGTTTTGATAAAACAAACCCTAATATTAACAATATATATATATATATATATTGTTTTGTGTGTGCCGCATGTGGTGAGATAGATTGGAAAACCAATTAGGTGGAATCAAATTGGTGATGGTGTGTGTGGCTGCCATTCTAATACACTGCATCGGTAACCGTGCTTGAAATTAGTGGAGTTATTTCATTCGGTTTGTTGCTGTTTGGAGCATAGTTTGGTTCGTTATTTTGGGTCTTCTACAACTTTGGTTCTGAAGATTTTGGTTCATCTATTTGGTGAGGTCTTTCCTCTTGTTTATTTGTGATTATTGGAATTCACCTAAGGGTGGTTTTGTGAGACCATTAGTGTCTCGTTTGTAATCGTTTGGAATTTATTTGGTTGATAGTGGAATCGGATTTCGATCCCGTGGACGTACCTCACATTGAGGGAACCACGTAAAAATTCTTGTGTTGCCTTTGATTTAATTTTTCCGCATTAGTTTATATTCCCATTGATTGATTTACTTGTGGGGATTCATCGATTTTCCCTAACAACTGGTATCAGAGCTTACGGTTTATTTGGGTTTATTTATTTGTGTAAATCAATGGAGGGGAATGTGGGTCGCATGTCTAGCTTCAATGGAAGTAATTGGGTAACTTGGAAAACTAAAATGGAGGACCTATTATTTTGTAAAGATTTGTATGGACCCATTGAGGGTGACAGTGGCAAACCTGAGGGTATGAAAGATGATGAATGGAATAGGCTTAATCGAAAAGCCGTTGGTGTTATCCGTCAATGGATTGATGACAGTGTGTTTCATCATGTTGCTACTGAAACTTCAGCACATGATTTATGGAAAAAATTAGAGAGTCTTTATGATAGAAAATCAGCCACAAATAAAGCCTTTCTGTTTCGTAAGTTGGTTAATTTAAAATATAAAGAGGGCAGCCCTATTCCGGAACATCTGAATGAAATAAAGAGTATTGTTAACCAACTTGCTTCTATGAAAATTGTTTTTGATGATGAGTTGCAGGCTTTGATGCTACTTAGTTCCTTACCCGAAAGTTGGGAGACTTTGGTTGTGACCGTTAGTAATTCGGCGCCCGATGGAGTTGTCACAATGGGCCAAGTCACTAGTAGCCTGTTGAATGAAGAAACTAGAAGAAAATCAGCGGGTTCCTCTCATTCAGAAGCATTTGTTGTGCGAGGCCGAAGCAAAACAAGGGAGAGGAGTAAGACTCCTTATGGTCGTGATCAAAGCCGTGACAAGTCAAGAGATGGTTCTTTTTCAAAGAAAGACATTGAGTGCCATTATTGCCATGAGAAAGGGCACATGAAGCGGGAATGCCGAAAGCTCAAGAACAAGGAGAAAAGGCGTGACAAAAGTGTGGATAAGAAGCAAGAAGACACAACAGCAGTTACTACCGATGATATCATGGTCGTTTGTGAAGATGATTGTATCAATTTTGTGGGCCAAGAGAGTCATTGGGTGATTGATTCTGGTGCTTCTTTTCATGTGACTTCTCGAGTTGATTTCTTCACTACCTACACTGCAGGAGATTATGGTTCTGTTCGAATGGGTAATGAAGGTTTGTCCAAGATTATTGGTATGGGTGATGTTTGCTTGGAAACAAATTTGGGTTGCAAATTGTTGCTTAAAGATGTGAGGCATGTTCCCGACATTCGCCTTAATTTAATCTCTACTGGGAAGCTAGATGATGAAGGCTTCAACAACAAATTTGGTGATGGAATATGGAAGCTCACAAAGGGTTCTTTGGTGGTGGCTAAGTGCAAGAAGACTCATACACTTTATTCGATGCAAGGAAAAATTTGTAAAGGTGTTGTCAATGCACTTGAAGATGATACTTCTACCGAATTGTGGCACAAGCGGCTTGGCCACATGAGTGAAAAGGGGCTGCAAGTATTGTTCAAGAAAGAGCTTCTACCCGGTTTGAAAGGTACACATCTTAAAACTTGTGTTCATTGTTTGGCGGGTAAACAACATAGAGTTTCTTTTCATAAAAATGTTGCTTCTAGAAAAGAAAATGTGTTGGAGTTAATTCATTCGGATGTTTGTGGTCCTTTAAAAGTTAGAACACATGGTGGTGCACTTTATTTTGTTACTTTCATTGATGATTATTCAAGAAAAGTTTGGGCTTATCTACTAAAAACTAAAGATCAAGTTCTAGAAGTATTTAAGCATTTTCAGGCCATGGTTGAAAGAGAAACAGGGCAGAAATTGAAGTGCATCCGAACAGACAATGGTGGTGAATACATTGGGCCATTTGATGAGTATTGTCGCAGCCAAGGTATTCGGCATCAAAAGACAGTTAAGAAGACTCCTCAACAAAATGGCGTTGCCGAGAGGATGAACCGCACCATTGTGGAAAGAACAAGGTGTTTGCTTTCACAAGCTAAATTGCCAAGACCCTTTTGGGGTGAGGCAATGAGTACAGCGGTTGACTTGATCAATTTATCTCCTTGCTATCCTTTGAATGGTGATGTTCCTGAAAGAGTTTGGACTGGCAAAGATGTGTCTTATGAGCACTTGAGAGTGTTTGGTTGCCGAGCTTTTGTTCACATTCCAAAGGATGAGAGGTCCAAGCTTGATAGTAAGTCAAGACAATGTATTTTTCTTGGCTATAGGCGTGATGAATTCGGGTATAGATTATGGGATCCGGTCGACAAGAAAGTCATTCGAAGCCGTGATGTTGTGTTTCTTGAAGACCAAACAATTGAAGACTTTGGCAAAGGTGATCAACCGGAGCAAAAAAATAGTGATCTCATTGACATGGATCCATCTCCTTCATCTTCAGTTGATGATGAAAATGGGGGAGATGTGCAGCCACCTATTGAAGATGTGGAGGATGATGCTAATCCTAATGAAGTTGAGCCAGAAATTGAGGAAGAGCATCCAACTCAAGAACCGCCACCACAACTTGAGTTGAGAAAATCTACAAGGGATCGACAACCTTCAAGAAAGTATCCTCCCAATGAATTTGTGTTGATTTCTGATCAAGGGGAGCCGGAGAGCTACCAAGAAGCAATTGAGCATGTAAAGAAAGGTGATTGGAAAAAGGCCATGGAAGAGGAGATGAATTCCTTACTTGAAAATCACACTTATGATTTAGTGAAGTTGCCTAAAGGGAGGAAAATTCTGAAAAATAAGTGGGTCTTCAAATTGAAGAATGATGGCAAGAATTTGAGGTACAAGGCACGTCTTGTTGTGAAAGGCTTTGGGCAAAAGAAAGGCATTGACTTTGATGAGATTTTCTCGCCGGTTGTGAAGATGTCTTCTATTCGGGTTGTACTTGGCATGGCTGCAAGTATGAACCTTGAAGTTGAGCAACTTGATGTGAAGACCGCATTTCTTCATGGTGATCTTGAAGAAGAAATTTACATGGAGCAACCAGAAGGTTTTGTGGAAAAAGGGAAAGAGAAATTTGTTTGCAAATTGAAGAAAAGTTTGTATGGTCTCAAGCAAGCTCCGCGGCAATGGTACAAAAAATTTGACTCTTTCATGATGAATAATGGTTTTTCTAAAACCACTTCGGACCATTGTGTTTTTGTGAAAAATTTCCCGAATGGCAAATTTATTATTCTTTTGCTTTATGTTGATGACATGTTAATTGTGGGTCAAGATTCTACCATGATTAACAAGTTGAAGTTGGAGTTGAGCAAATCTTTTGCTATGAAAGATTTGGGACCGGCAAAGCAAATACTTGGTATGAAAATTGTTCGTGATCGCAAAGAGGGACTGATTTGGTTGTCTCAAGAGAGCTACATTGAGAAAGTTCTTGAGAGATTCAACATGGATAAAGCAAAGCCGGTTGGTTGTCCACTTGCAGGTCACTTCAAACTTAGTTCGAATCAATGTCCTACAAGTGAGAAAGACAAGGAAGAGATGTTGAAAGTTCCTTATGCTTCAGCAGTTGGTTCTTTGATGTATGCCATGGTTTGTACAAGGCCGGATATTGCTCACGCCGTTGGTGTGGTGAGTCGTTTTCTCTCTAATCCGGGTAAAGAACATTGGGCAGCGGTAAAATGGATTCTAAGATATCTTCGAGGGACTTCGAAGGTGTGTTTGTGTTTTGGGGATGGTAAACCGATGCTTGATGGGTTCACAGATTCTGACATGGCTGGTGATGTTGATTCTAGGAAATCTACTTCGGGGTATTTGATGACTTTTGCAGGGGGAGCTGTGGCATGGCAATCTAAATTACAAAAATGTGTTGCTCTCTCAACTACCGAAGCTGAATTTATTGCCATTACAGAAGCTTGCAAAGAAGAGTTATGGTTGAAGAAATTTTTGCAAGAGTTGGGTTTGAAGCAAGAAAAGTATGTGCTTTATTGTGATAGTCAAAGTGCTATTCACTTGAGTAAAAATTCTACTTTTCATTCGAGATCGAAACACATTGATGTGAGATACCATTGGATTCGTGATGTGTTAGATTCGAAATTGTTGCAACTCGAAAAGGTTCACACAGATGATAATATCTCGGATATGTTGACAAAGACTTTGTCGAGGGACAAACATTTAAAGTGTCGAACTTTGGCGGGTATGGTTGATGTCTCCACCTAAGTCGGTAGGGGGAGAATTGTTGGGTATACCTCCTTATTGGAGTGTGGGACCCAATTGGTTTTGGAAAAAGAGTTTTAATTTGGTTTGGTTTAGTATAATATATTTTTATATATTATATTTGTGGAGGCCCAATCCAATTTGGGTACAACTAGGGTTTTGATAAAACAAACCCTAATATTAACAATATATATATATATATATTGTTTTGTGTGTGCCGCATGTGGTGAGATAGATTGGAAAACCAATTAGGTGGAATCAAATTGGTGATGGTGTGTGTGGCTGCCATTCTAATACACTGCATCGGTAACCGTGCTTGAAATTAGTGGAGTTATTTCATTCGGTTTGTTGCTGTTTGGAGCATAGTTTGGTTCGTTATTTTGGGTCTTCTACAACTTTGGTTCTGAAGATTTTGGTTCATCTATTTGGTGAGGTCTTTCCTCTTGTTTATTTGTGATTATTGGAATTCACCTAAGGGTGGTTTTGTGAGACCATTAGTGTCTCGTTTTTAATCGTTTGGAATTTATTTGGTTGATAGTGGAATCGGATTTCGATCCCGTGGACGTACCTCACATTGAGGGAACCACGTAAAAATTCTTGTGTTGCCTTTGATTTAATTTTTCCGCATTAGTTTATATTCCCATTGATTGATTTACTTGTGGGGATTCATCGATTTTCCCTAACATGTTCTCCATTGACATTGACATTGACGAATGGACTCCATCATTGAAAGACTGATCATCTTGTTGTAGAAGTTGGATCTGATTTATCTGGCCATAAAATTGCGCCACTTTTGCTTCGATCGTCTTAATCTCTTCCATGATATTTGTGCCAAATAAAATATCAAAAAAACTGTCACCGTTGTTGTTGCTGTCCCTCTGCCCTGGAACTTCAACATCAAAAGAACGGATGAGTTTTCTTATCTTGCAGATCACATAATATATTTGCATCGGCAGGATTATAGCTTCATGGTTCAGCTCATGCTGCTGCTGCTTCTCGTCCATATCCTTGAGAATGATTGCTAGGAATCTTAGCCGATGGTAAAAAGAGTTGATATGATCAATCTGATCTGCGGTCAAATTGCACGTTGTACTGATCATTAGATGATTCAGTTTCTCCAAGGTAGAATAATTTTCACCCATCATCTCCCTCTCGAATCTCTGTCTCCGTTTCTCCAATTCACCCATCTCCCTCTCGAACATCTCCCTCTCCCTCTCGAATCTCTCTCTCAGTTTCTCCAAGACCGAATAATTTTCACCCAGCTCCCTCTCGAATCTCTCTCTCGGTTTCTCCAAGACAGAATAATTTTCACCCATCCCTTTCTCCCTCTCGAACATCTCCCTCTCGAATCTCTTTCTCAGTTTCTCCAAGACCAAATAATATTTACCCATCTCCCTCTCGAAACTCTCTCTCAGTTTCTCCAAGACAGAATAATTTTCACCCATCTTCGTCTCGAATACCTTTATCAGTGTCTTCCAGACAGAACAATTTCCATCCATCATACTTTGGAATATCTCTCTCTGTATCTCTCTCAGTTTCTCCTAGACAGAATAATTTTCACCCATCTCCCTCTCGAATCCCTCTCCCAGTTTCTTCAAGACAGAATAATTTTCACCCATCCACCTCTCGAATCTCTCTCTCAGTTTCTCCAAGACAGAATAATTTTCACCCATAGCTCGATTTTGGTGCTCTGCTACCTCTCTCTCTTTCCATCTCTCTATCTTTCTTTTGCTTTCTCTCTCTCTTTCTCTTTCTCTTTCCATAGCCGGATTTCGGTGCTATGCTATATCTCTCAAGTTTTTTGTTCTGAAGACGGAGTTCAATCAGAAAAGACTTTGTCGGTGTTTTGCAGGAAAAAACTGGTGATTAAGCAGAGAATCTTGAAATAGGTTGGTGGCGGTGTCAATCCAAAACATAAAAGTGTAAAGAAAGATCTTTCAGAGTAAAGAAGCAGAAGGAGCAAGTAGCTTCTTGAGTTTGGATATTGAAAGCATAATTGCAACGCGAAAAAGTAAAGGTAAGAGCATCTCCAACGGTTCATCAAAATTTTCACCAAATCTGAGTAAAAAAATGATCATTTTCTCAATCTGATACAGATTGTTCCAATGGTTGTCATCAAAACAGGTGTCGACTGGTGGGTCGACCGGCCGGTTGACCGGTTAGTTTATTTATTTATTTATTTTTTTACTTCTTTGAATCTTTTGACCTGTTTGAACCAACCTATTTGCAAGGGAACCGGTCGACCGGTTGGTCAACCGGCTGGTTGACCGGTTGGTCTCCCCCAACAGTCATGCATAGTAAATTGGTGAAATCTTCCCCCTGTTCTCACTTTGATGAAAAAATTGGTGAATTCCCGTTTTGATACCAATTTGATGAAACCATTGGAGCTGCAAAAATGACCTTTTCACCAAATTTCAAATCTGATGCAAGGTTTGGTGAAGCGTTGGAGATGGTCTAAAGATAAGAGAAATGCTTTGGACCACTGATCAGTAATTGCTCTAATGATGTAACAATGGGTCTCATTCACTGTCAGTGTGTTTATGTCTTATTATTTTATTTCATTTTTTTTTTAATTGTCACCTCACTAGTGGTGGGTTTAGTGATGACAAATTAGTGGTCTATAGCATTGCTCATTTAATATTTAATATTTGACAGATCTACCCACTCAGCAGGAGGAGTCCAAACCCTTTGAATATTATTTTATGCTTTAATTTTAATTCTTAATATTTAGAATTAAAAGTTAAATTTCTTATAAATTAGTAATTTTTTTAATTCATAATTTTTAAAATTAAAAGTCAATTTTTTTACAAATTTGAAATTTTTTTAATTCATAATTTTTAGAATTAAAAGTCAAATTTCTTATAAATTTATAATTTTATTTTAATTCATAATTTCTATAATTAAAAGTCAAATTTCTTACAAATATATAATTTTATTTTAATTCATAATTTCTATAATTAAAAGTTTTTTTAATTCATATTTATTATAATTAACAGTCAAAATCTTACAACAAAACAAAAAAAATGTTAATAATCTTGTGTGATAAGTTAAAATAAATAAATAAATAAATAATAAAAATTGGAAACAGTATTTTTATAGTTTTTAGTTTTAATTTGGACAAAAATTTAAAACTTAGCCATTCCTAATGAATTAGGATCCTCTCCTTGACTTCTCTCCTTGACTCCCTACTTGCTAGACCATTGGGCCCACTTTTGGGCCTAATTTTAATGATCCGAATCGTTCACATTTTAATATTTGTCGAGTATATCATACCTGTAAAAAAATCAAGTTGACCGGATATCAGAAACTACGTGTTCGGATCATCAAACTAAAAGCTATTTTTAAAAAAATTCTAATAAACAGTTTGTCGAACACATGTTTTCTGATATCCGATCAACTTGATTTTTTTACAGGTATGATATAATCAATAAATCTTAAAATGTGAACGATTCAAATTATCGAAATTAGGCCCAAAAGTAGGGAGTCAATGAGAGAAGTCAAGCAGAGGATCACGATTTGTAAGTAATGAATCAATAGTCTCCGTCAAAGTTGTCCAATGCCACGTAAGTCGGGAATTTTTTTATTTTTTATTTTTTTAGATGAGCAAGGATCCTTTAGAGTTTTTTTTTCCTAAAGTTTCCTAGAGTGGTGCATTGTGTGGTTGAGATTTAATGACAAGTCACATCAATTTTTCAGCATTAAATCTCAACCACACAATACACCACTTTAGGAAACTTTAGGAAAAAAACACTCTAGAGGATCCTTGGTGACATGGTTACGGGCATTTTGGTTATTTATTATTTCAACATCATTTCAAACATATTTTTTAATATAACAATATAGCATATCTTTTCTAAATATAAAAATTAAAATAGTCTACTAAAATAATTAAATAGTCAAAAAGCCTAAGGGTGTGTTTGATTGGACGGATTGGATAAAGGGGAATTAGAATCCATCGGACTTGAGTTCTGGGATTATGAATCCCCCAGATTATTTGGTTGAATTGGATATGTATCCTGTGTTTGTTTTTTCATGGGATTAAATGTCTGAAAAATGACTATTTTTAGTAAATCCAACGTTTGGTTGGACGGACTGAATAGGATAAATGAACAAAGGGCTATTTTATCCTTTTTTAATTGATTACTAACTAATAGCAATATTAAACATATATTTAAATATTTTAATTTTTTAGCTAGATTAAATAAAATATTATTTTATTTTATTTTTTACACAATTAAATAAATTTATTTTTTTTAAATAAAATAAATAAAATATCAATAAAAATATATGTTATTTTTTAATTAAAATTTTAAATAAATTTATTTTTAAAAATAATAATAATTAAATAATGAAATTAAATAAAACATCTATTAAAATTTAAATAATGAAATTAAATAAATTATAGACAAAATTTTAAAATAAAACATCAATAAAATATCTATAAAAAACTTATTTTAAAAAATTAAATAAATAAAACATCAATAAAAAGTTAAACAAAATTATTTTATTTTAAATTGAGATATTTAAATTTTATTGAATTTTACTAAATATAATACATAATTAAATAGTAGAGGGTTAAAATGATCATTTCATCACCTAATCCCAACAGTGGATAGTCCCCCAAAAATTGTCCCATACCTCCCATAGGATACAATAGTCCCCTATATGGGGGATAAGGAGTCCGGCCGGACTCCATGTTCGGCAGACTAAAAAAAAAAACAAACGCTGGATAAAGAGCCTCCCCCGAATTACAATCCCAATAGTGAATAATCCCTCCCTTATCCCCCCCTAATCAAACACACCCTAAAAGTATCCACTTCTCAAATGAGGTCAATATTTAAATTTAATGATATGTAAGTGATATAATTGATTGATAATTAGAGAATATATGAAAAAGAGTGTTGCTTTTAATATCGGGGGAACTACATGCAAGTGAGAGAAGGAGAAAATAATTACCAACACATGGAGGGGTGCAAGTGACACTTGCATCCCCACAACCTTTTCATTTGCACCACACTACAGACACACTTGCACCCCATGTGTTTGTAATTTTTTTTCCCTTCTCCCATCTGCATGTACTTTCTCCCTATTTAATATCTTAATTGATTGTCACTGTGATGATCAAATGCGATTTTTACTGTAAAACATTATTCAAGTAATGATCTTAAAGTAGGAAACTTATTTATAAATTAAATATTTTTAGAGGGCTGCTATTAGCACTTACCTAATTTTTTTGGACCCTCCACTTCTTTAAACCCCCACCCACATGACTAAGTCCCCTCTATTTTCACTTTCCAACTTTTCTTCTGCAATGTTCCCTATCGCCGGCAATCCTACCCCGTCGACAGTCCCTTACTGTAGGAGTCCTCTCTCTCTCTCTGCGACAATGGTGTCCAAAGACAAAGAACATCGAATGGTCCAAATCTGAGTATTGGACTGACCAATTTCATTAATTCACGACATGGATCAAAATTTCAAAAAAAATCAAAATTTACAGTCCGTTTCAACTCTTACACAAATCTCAATTCTTTTTTTTTTTTAAATTTTTTTTTTTAATGTTGAATATAGTTGCCTATCTTTTATATATATATTGTTCAATGAAATTTGGTCCAAGTACTGCACTAAAACTTAGCAAAGTTATTGCCAATGGTTTCCATTGTGAATGAGGTATATACGATTAGGGTTTCTATGATGAAGATGATGATAAGCATAGTGAGGATGATAAATCTTTCTAGTTGCAGATGCAGATACAGATGCACATGTAGATTTAGATTTCTTATAGCACAAGGGATATAGTACCGGCTTCAATATCTGGTGGATGTACCGATTCGTAGCAGCGATCAGAAATCTCAAAGAATAAGAAGAAGAACCAAAGGCGGCAGTGGCGGCGAAATGGGATCATTGGTTGCTAGATGATGCGGTAGAGGAAGGAGAATGAGAGAGTTTTTTGGCAAATTTGGACGGTGAGAGGAAGGCCCTGATCTTGAATGGTGGTGAGAAGGCTCGATCGTATTCTTAGATAAGATTGGAAAGATCTTAATCGATGAGATTGGAGAAATCTTCTTCGATGAGATTGTGGCCATCAGAGTCTCCAAAGTTGTGCTTCGGTCATAGAAAAAACGAAGGGGGGTTGTCGGAGATGGTCGTGGGGTTGAGAGAGGTAGTCGGAGGTGGAGGGGATGGTGGCAGGTGAGTGGGGTGGCGCTGGCACTGACGAGAGAGGTGCAGGGGTGTTGATGGAATTAGGGTTAAGATTGGGAAAATTAGGGCTAGAAATGAGGATAGAAATGAAATTTTATTTTTGTACAAAATTGGAATAAAAAAAATAGAAAAGAGGGAGTCCAAAGAGATAAGGTAGGTGCTAATAGCAACCATCTATTTTTAATGATTCCTTACAAGTTAAAATTGAATCTAATTTTTAATCTCGAATGGTAATGTTCATAAATAAATGTAATTATAAAGATCAATAATAATTCACCAACTATTTATTCAGTGTCGGTATAAATTTTTATTATTTTCGTAAATTTTTAAAATATATCATGTAGAGATAGAGAATTAGGAAATGACAAAAAATATATATATTTACATATTTTTATTAAGTAAAATGGTAGAAAAAAATGTATTTTACTCATTAAATTTAATATAGGTGTACAGAAAATATCTAAAATACCTATTGTTATTAAATTTAATTATTAAAATATATTTTTTTGATAGTTTTACAATGATTTAGATTAAAAATAAATAAAGAATTTAAATTTATTTTATTTTAAAGTTCAAACATTACTTTATTTATTTTTTTAATTTTTTCAAAAGAGAATTTAATTTGTTTTTTAGACGGGCAAAAGAGAATTTAAACTATTCCTATGAATTTGTTTATGGCACCAACCTCTATCATACGTCTAACTCTGGAGTCAACTGTGGGCATGTGAATGACTCTTTTTGTCGCAATCCACCGGGAGTGTTCACACAAATTTTTTTTAGTTTTTATTTTTTTAAAAAGCACTGTCAATGTCTCGTGAAGTTTTTTTATTTGATATAATTTTTGTTTACATCACATCAACAACACAATAGATTAATTATCTCATATCGAATCTTTTAATTTTTTTTACCAATTAAAAAATCTTTTTAATTATTTTTAATTTATGAAAAAAATTAAAATTAAAATTCTAATATAAAAATACATTATTTTTAAATTTTCATTTTTCATGTCGGAGGTAGTAATGCACAACATGTGTTTTTGACAAGTGACGCTAATAATCCTCATTTTTTTCCCCCCTAAAGACTCACCGTTTGATTTTTTTTTTTAATGATAATTATAATCTCAATTAAAAAATTAGGGTTTTTTAATTGATAACTTTCATTTAGAGGTATTCTAACCCAATAAGTCCACCAAGGAAAATTATAACCCAGTTAGTCACATGTATTTATACTTTTATTCCATGAGATCTTTTTTTTTTTCGAATTTATATTGTTTGTTGGACTATTATACCTTTATGCCTATTGTTGATATGTATTACATAGAAAAATGATATACACATTTCCTTTTTGTTACTATCTCTATTTGGGTAATTACCATTATTTACGTTTTTCTTTTTTATTAGTTTGATTCACATTTGTGGTATTGTTTCATTATGCTAGGGTTTCGAAACTCTCTAATTGATAGGGTTTAGAAACTCTAGTGTACACATGGTGGTGAAATAATATTATGTTCCTCCATTGTTACGGTGAAGCTTTGTGTTCCTCCATTGCCACTTTGTGTTCGAAGTTCTGTGTTCGTCCATTGTTATTCTGTGTTCGAACTCTATGTTTCTCTATTGTTGTAAGTCGAAACTCTGTTTATGTCTAGTCAAGTTTGTTACAAACATATTCTTCAAATGTGGGTTTGATTTGATTTGGATTGGTGGAATGGTGAAATTGCATTACATTGTTAATGATAGTGATAATGATAAAGATGATGATGAAGATCAGAACGTGGGTGATATTTTTTGTTTTTAGAGTGATTAAGTTTTTTTTAGATTTCTAATTCTATTGTTGTCATTGTTTGAAAGTTTGAGAAATAAGTGTTGGAATATAGATATGGACATAATTATATATTTTGCAAGATGTAAATGTTCACATATCATTGGTTATTTGTTACTATACCTGTTGTTTGAACAATTATTTTTTATTACCATTAAACAATTGAAATAGTCATTTTTTTTTCAATTTTGTTTCATGTTGTAGTGTGAATTGTGACATTTTGTCTAGGCGCCCGCTCGAGCGAAGGAAGTTATGCTCGAATGCAGAATTGTAGCTCTCAGAATCTCTTGAGTTTGCAAGTGGGTCGCTCGAGCACATGAAGTTGCACTCGAGCAAAGAATGTTGGCTCCCAGTTGTTTCACTATAGCTTTGCAAAATTTCTCGGACTTGTCATTTTACGCTTGAGCAAAGGATTGTTCGCTTGAGTGAGCCTTCCGAGTTTGTGTCTCATGCTCGAGCATAGGCTGTTGAGCTCGAGCGAGCTGCGAGATATCAGCAATTTAAAAAGACGATTCGAGATCATTTCTTTACCCTTTCCTTTTCTATTTTCTTTCTTATCTTCCTCTCTCAAAGAAACCCTAAGTTTCCATGCCAAAATACTTCTCACACTACAAGAAAAAGCAAATTTCGCGACTAAAAATGGATTTTTCGTCGTTGAAAGTAGTAGAATTGGCGACTAAAATGGAATTAGTCGCCAAAAGTGAACACTTTTGGTGACTAAAACAGTTTAGTAGCCAAATGTATACTTATTGGCGACTAAAAGTCAGTTTAGTCACCGAATATAGGGGTTTTAGCGACTAAAAAAATTTTAGTAACCAAAAGTGAAGGTTTTTGGCGACTAAAAAATAGTTTGGTCACTGATTATATGTGTTTTACGACAAAAATCAATTTCGTAGCCAAAAGTGAAGCTTTTTGGCTACTAAAAAAAATTTAGTAGCTAAAAGTCAAGAATTGCCGACTAAAATGCAGTTTAGTCGCCCAAAGTAGAGGTTTTGGCGACTAAAATTCAGTTTAGTCGCCAAAAGTGGAGATTTTTAGGCGGGAATGAATTTTTTTAGCGACTAAAATATAATTAGTAGCCAAAACTATATAGTTGGCGACTAAAAAATAGATTTAGTCGCCAAAAGTGATCTAATTTTTTTTTAGTAAATAATTTATTTTTTACATAAATTATATTGAATAAAAATAATTATTTTTATATATATAGTTTTGTATTAATACCGGTCAATATAGTATATAAATAATATATGTTGCATTTATATTCATGTGATGTTGTAGTGGCATAGTGGGGAGAGTGTGTTGCTAAAGGTTTAGAATGTGGGAGGTGGTTGGTGGTTCGAAACTTGGGAATAGCAGAGGGTATTTTTTTTTTTTTTTTTTTTCTGAAATATGCTTTTGGCGACTAAAATGTGTGGTCACCAAAAGATTTACTATTGGCGACGAAAAGCTTAGTCGGCAAATGTATAAATAAAAAAAATAATAATTCACTATTGGCGACTAAAAGATTAGTCGCTAAATGTATAATTTTCAAAAATGTAATTGACTATTGGCGACAAAAGCTTTGGTCGCTGAAGACCTGTTTTTTGCCGACTAAAACATTTTTAGTCGCCAATACCTTTGGCGACCGTGTATTCGCGACAAAATCGGCGACTAAAATATTTAGTCGGGGAAAGTGAAAATTTGACTTTTGGTGACTAAAAAAGGACTTTTGGCGAATAAAAATTTAGTCGCCAAAGGTGCTTTTTCTTGTAGTGTCATTCACTGACGATCCCACCTAAATCTCTTGCAAGGAGTGAAGATCACCATTTTCACCGATTGGATTGTTGATTTTTGCAAAGGATTCTTCTAGAGGCTTGGTTCTTGTGCTCATAACTTGAGGTAAGGTTACTTTTAACCTAGTATTTCCTTGTTTTGAAGAGGTATTTATGGTATTGTTGAGGATTATGATCCAATTTGATGATTTAATTAGAGTAAATTACTATTTCACACCAATAAAGTGTTTTACTCAACTTTTACTGTGAATTTCCTAAATTATTTTCACAAATAGGCATATTAATGGCAAGTAAACTCATACATTTGACGAAGGGGCGAAAACCCCAAATTTAATTAAAACCCTAATTTTAACTCAAGTAGAGAATGGTATTTAACTTCGGATTTTCTTAAATGTGTGAAAAGTGTGAAAAGTAAAGAGATGAAATATATGATATGGTTATTGTGATGGGATTATGGATTAGACATTGGTTCTTGTTGAACGCTATGTTGTGTATTATCTCATGGAGTATTGAATGTTTGTTAACTGAATGATGGTTGGTGAATTGGTGTTTGTTTTTGGCTTGAATCCTAGACAAGAGTCAGTTTTAAGGGCGAGTTGTATTGGTATCTGCGCAGGGAAAGTCAAGGTACCATGTTGTCTTGGGCTTCTCGTTGGACAAATGTGGGAAAAAATGTTTTTGGGTGTCCACTGGTCCTACCGTATTGTAGTCGGTAAAAGTAGAAAAACGGACGGTTTTGGGTGTCCACGTCTTGCCGTATAATAGTCGGTAAATGTGGGGGTTGTTTTCAACTTAAAAGTGTTTTTGGGTGCTCATGTCCTGCCGTATAACAGTTGGTAAATGCGGGGGATTGTTTTAAAGAAAAATGATTTATTTTTTAACTCGAACTCTTGTAAAGGACTCATGGTGATATTCTCCTTGTGTGATGGCGTTTAGGTGCAATGTGGAAATGTGAATTATTTAATGATTAATTTGTTTACCTATTTGGCCCTTCCCATGCAACTGAATTACTTGTATTGTTTCTACAATGGTGCCATGAGCTTATTCAAATAATTAAATACTTGGTTAAATGTATTCCTATTGAACAATTGCTCAACCCTAATTAATTTTCCCGGAAATGACAACATTCCACTTCAGTGAGGATAAGAAGCAAACAAGTGCTCGTCTTGGAGAAAGTAGGCCGGAGAACATTTTGGTTGCCATGAATTGGGATTTTGTATAAGGGCTTTCATATTTTTGTAGTTTTTATTTTGTATGCCCCTTGTGGCTCCTTTTGTTGTAAAGCCATCTAATTTATTGAACTTGGGGATGAGATTACAGAGTTTTGAATATGTGAACCATAATGATTGAATATGTAAACCATAATAATTGTAAACTTGTGGATCTTAGTTCAATGAGAAAGATGGCTTTTGATAGAAGGTTATGCTTGTAGTGTGAGCTTGTATGTAAGTTCAGGGCGTTACATGAATGTTCACATTAGTATGAATTTAATTTTTTAAGATTAGTTATATGTTAATTGTAAATTGGGAACATTCACATTGTATTTTGGTATGAGTTTTTTTTTTGAAATTTTTTCGAAAGTTAGTTGTATTTTGTTATTTTTTTTACTATACTTATTGGTTGAACAATCATTTTTGTTACTATTGAACAATCGAAATAGTCAATTTTCACTTATTTTATTTTATTTTATGTTTTCACATTACAGTGTGAATGTTCACATTGGTATGAGTTTATTTTTATTTTTTTAAAAAAAACTAGTTTTATATTAATTGTAAATTGTGAACATTCAAATTATATTTTGGTATAAGTTTTGTTTTTTCAAAAGTAATTGTTTTTGTTACTATGCTTGTTAGTTGAATAATAATTTTTATTACCAGTGAACAATTGAAGTAGTCGATTTTTACTTCTTTTTTTTTTTTATAATTTTGTTTTATATTTTCACGTTGCAGTGTAAATGTTTACATTGGTATGAGGTTTTTTTTTTTGGTAAGGCTAGTCATATATTAATTAGAAATTGTGAACATTCACATTGTATTTTGGTATGAATTTTATACTTTCAAAAGTTAGTTGTATGTTTATTGTTTATTGTGAACATTCACATTGTACTTTAGTATGTGTTTTGTTTTTTCAAAAGTTAGTTGTATTTATTGTTTACTACGAACATTCACATTGTATTTTAATTTTCATTCAAATGTTTTGTTGCATTATTTTTAAAATTCTCAAATTATAAAGATATTCAAAGTTCATAATTTGAGATGTGAGATTTTTTCACTTCTTTTTTTTTTTTATAATTTTGTTTTATGTTTTCACGTTGCAGTGTAAATGTTTACATTGTTTTTTTTTATTTTTTTTATTTTTTTTTATTTTAATAAGGCTAGTCATATATTAATTAGAAATTGTGAACATTCACATTATATTTTGGTATGAATTTTATTCTTTCGAAAGTTAGTTGTATGTTTATTGTTTATTGTAAACATTCACATTGTACCTTAGTATGTGTTTTGTTTTTTTCAAAAGTTAGTTGTATGTTTATTGTTTACTGTGAACATTCACATTGTATTTTAATTTTCATTCAAATTTTTTGTTGCATTATTTTTAAAATTCTCAAATTATAAAGATATTCAAAGTTCATAATTTGAGATTTTTTCTATAGAATGCGGGAGAAACTCTTTCCTTAGAATAAATGAGAGATTTTCTCCATGTAATAAGAGAAAGATTTTCTATTTAGAATGAGGGAGAGATTTTCTCTATAAAATGGAGGACTATTGTTATGTATTAATTTTAAAATAGAAACATGTGCAAAAAAAATTAGAAATGATGATTTGGTCTTATTATATTAAATAAGACTTATTGGAATATTCAAAAAAGAATATAAGTTAGATAGAATAAAACATTTAGAAAGAGTATTTATCAAATAAATAATCCTTAATTACCATAATAAATACAAATTAAAATGAAATACCCACCTCACAAAAACATATGAACAACCAACCCTAACAAAACCAAATTGAATACTCACATTTGAAAACCCAATGCACATGGTCCATTATTCTTAGAACAATAGGGCTGAACGAAACTGGTGGGAAAGATTAAGAAAAGTGGGTAATGAAGCCTGATCGAGATAGCTCGGAGGAGGCTCGAAGT
This sequence comes from Camellia granthamiana, assembly GCA_036172215.1. Taxonomy (NCBI): domain Eukaryota; kingdom Viridiplantae; phylum Streptophyta; class Magnoliopsida; order Ericales; family Theaceae; genus Camellia; species Camellia granthamiana. The sequence goes on from CM069913.1 coordinate 104,882,281, forward strand.
GTACCGGTAAGTGTTTTTATCAGAAAGTTCAGTTATAATCGACAAAAAAAGAAAAAAAAAAGGAGTAAAACTTGGCAAAATAGGTAGTTAAATATTTTTATATATTTTCTCATGGGCTTAGAATCCCAAATAGAGACTTGAATTTCTCTGAGAAAATTTCATGAAATCAATCGCTTATATTGTGTTTGGTTGGAAGATTCGAAAAAGAGAAGGAACAAAAAAAAAGTAAAATATGGATAAAATATACTTATATTTTTCATTTTTTTCTTTTTAAATTCCTTCCCAAATCTTCAAACCAAACACAACCTTACTCTCTCTCTGCTTCTCTGCGTAAAATCGAGCAAAAATGGGGTGTTGTAATAGCAAGAACGTCAATTCCAAGGCCACTAGCATGGCTCGGTGGCGCTCCACAGACATTGTCACCTCATGGGTTTGGGAGGTGAAAATATGTTATGTTTTAGTGAGCCTTCGTTTGGGATGTGGGTTAGTTTTTTAATTTTTAATTTTTTTGGCTATTTTAATTTGAGACTTAAAGTCTCGTTTGGGATGAATTTTTTTGATTTTTTTGACTTTTGTGAAAGAAAAAATAAAATGATTATAATTTAGATATGACCTTTTATTTTATTGACTTTTCAGCCTTTTTTTTTTTTTTTTTTTGTGACTATTTTAGCCCAAAAAATTTATGCCAAACATAATGTGAATTTCCAAATTATTATGGGGTGTGCAGCTAGGTGGGAGTATAATATTTTATAGGAGGGATAATTTTAGTATTATGTGGAAGGTTTAGAAATTTTATAAATGTTTAAATTTTATAAATAGGGATTAAAAAAAATTAATGCCACCCATTTTCGACATAGTGACGTAGTTTCACAAAATTTCCAAATTTATTATGTTGAAATTCAGAAGTAATTATTTGATATTTTTAAGTTGTTTCAATCCAATTGTCATTTATGATTTTTTAATATAATATCAAAAATTTATTCAATTAAATTTTTTTAATTTTAATTAAGTTCAAATTATTTATAAAATTACTTTTCTTATTAAATGAGATGACCATTATAAAGCAATGAATTTTTTGGGAACATTTTATGACAAATAACAGTTGTTTAGGAAGTTGGTTTGGAGTGGGTTGAGACTAAAATAGTCACAAAAAGACAAAATAAGTTTTTTAGTCCCATACTAAAAAATGTCACATTCAAACCATAATCATTTTATTTTTTCTCTCACAAAAGTCAAAAAAATCCATCCCAAACGAAACTTTTTAGCCTCGGTCCAAAAAAGCCAAAAAGCTAACCCAAATCCCAAATGAACCCTAAGACTTAATTGTCTATATCAAAATTTGATAGGTATCAATCGTAATCTAGAGAAAAAAAATAGGACTTATTGGTAATTTTTTCTATTTTTTATAGAGTAAATTACAAATACACATTCTGAGATTTTGCTTAAAATATGGATTAATCCCTGTGGTTTGAAAAATTACAAATTCCCCATTGTTAGAATTTTTTTTATGTAAAAACAATTAACTAAAAAAATAAAATTTCTAATTGCTCTCCTATACAATATTAAAATAACTTGAATTATTAATTGAAAACATCAAAAATAATTAATTAACTTGATTTTTTTTTTTTAATAAAAAGAGACTATTTGTTATGAAATCATTAACTTTAAGGAGTGGGATGCAATTTTCAAAATAACAAGGGACAATTCGTATTGGGGGAATTACACTAATAGTCCCTAAAGTATGGAGCTTGTATCACTTTAGTCCTTGACCTTTCAATTGTGATACATTTGACCTTGAATTTTGAATATTGTTCCAAATAAGGACAATTGAAGACATTGTTGCTCTTTTTGAAGGACAAAGTCGTCATACAACTTATTTTGTACTGGTTAACTTACATGTTTGTTGAAATATAATAGCATTTTTTTTAATGAATAATGTTGGAACTTTTTTTTGTTATAAAGTTCTGTTTGATTTGGTTTTTAAAATCTATTTCTAGAAAAATTTTCTAAGAAAATAAAAATTAAATTGGTGAAAAAAATTTAAAACACATCATTTTTATATTTCATCTTTCAAAAGGGTAGAAATAATTTTTTTGATATTTATTTTCGTTAAATTAGTTTTTATTTTTTTGAAAGTCAAACATGGCGATAATTTTGATATCGTTATTACACCAATCCATTAAATCAAAAAATCCAAAACTAACAATATTTCATATATTAAACATATTGATTATACATTAAAAGGCTAATAACCCTTCATTATATGATAACTATCTAAAAATATCTGTTAACAACAAATACGACCATCTAGTACATGATAACCATTCAAAAATATCAACAAAATCAACCACTCATTACATGATCATTGTCACGACCCCAAACCGCCCCTAGTGGAGTGGTGCCGTGATGGCCAGTAATCCGTGATTACTGAAGGCCAACTTACAAGATCAAACGCAATCAGAGTATAATATATGGGGCTCACAAAAGCGGAAGTAATAAATCAAAATACAAGTGGTCCATAAGAGCTGTGCATAGATCAAATGTAATGACATACATGACGTGGTTTACATTCGGTTGATAACAAAATACATGCTACAATCTTGATCAAAAGGCTTCTAAAGCCGACATGTGTAAATACAAAAGGTGTAAGCCAAGAAGCATGATTTTCAAGATTTGCCGACGTAAATGCAACATTGCCGACATAAATATGAGTCAAGCCGACGTGACAAGAATCCAAAACAAGCTTGCAAAACACATCTAGGCGTCGCCGCCGTCCTGCTCATCACCTACATATATATAGAGAGGGTGAGCTTGGATACTCAATGAATGGTACTAGAAATAAAGGTTTTTGCATGAACAATAGCCGAAGTCTAATCAAAACAAGACATGCCAAAACCATACGAATATTGGTCAAGATCCCTTCCAAGCAAAACACATTAACTTTACCAAGACAAGGGATGAACCGTATTCATCTAACAAGTCTCACAAGTCCCAAGGGATGCTTACTGGCATCGACAAAATACAAATCAGCTTTCCAAACAACCATCCACACGGTAATCCGTCAGTGGCAAAACAAAGGACTGCACGATCCATAATCGATTAGTCAAGGTACTGCGAAAGTTTAAAGTCCTCCAGCACAAGGGACTTGTGTTACTTAGGCTCGTAGCCCCTTTTTAACACGATGGTACTGCGAAAGTTTAGAGTTCTCCAGCACAAGGGACTTGTGTTACTTAGGCCCGTAGCCCCTTTTTAACACGATGGTACTGCGAAAGTTTAGAGTCCTCCAGCACAAGGGACTTGTGTTACTTAGGCCCGTAGCCCCTTTTTAACACGATGGTACTGCGAAAGTTTAGAGTCCTCCAGCACAAGGGACTTTCCAAAGATGACATCAACAGAGCTTATACTTGGTACATCGAAATAAGGCTAATCATTCATGCTTATCAAAGACTTTCACCAAAACGAAGCAAAGCAAGATTTTTCAAGGTATTATAACATAGCTTTATTGAAAGCACCACTCACCTAGATCTTCTCGGGTGTAGGCTCAAAGCAAAGGTCAAAGTCCTACAATCACATGGCAAATCACACTCTCAAAACAAGCTTTACATACAAGCAATGATCTCGGCACTCACACTGAATCTAAGTTAATAACAAAGCAAAACATGCTAGGAGTCAAGACACTGTTTTCCACCTCGTGGAAACACACAGGGCACCATCCAAGTCTAGCCGAGGTCCCACACCTCCTTGCCGAGGTGTGGTCCCGATGGCCACATTCAAAACGAAATCGGAAAAAAACCTGGGTTCCCCCCCCCGGGAAGAATGCAAAGAACAAGATCATCAAGAACATGCATGCTAAAATCATAACTCGTTTATTCAAAAGCTGAGATTTCATGCTAAGAGTTCAAAAACATGGACCTGGGTACCCACACAAGGAAATCGTGTGAAAACAAACACAAAAACATGGTTCTTGCTATACACTTCCGGATCAAAACAAGACTTTTCTTCAAGAACACATGAACATTATTTTCTCTTCAAAAACCAACTTCAAATCAATGCATGGCGTGCAAAACGAATTCAATCATGCAATGCAGCTTGATAGTCAATAAGAATAACTAGAGTAAAGCAAGAATCTAACCTCAAAACTCAAATCTAACGGTTCGATCCTCAAAGATCAAGCTCGAAATTCTACTTTCTCACTCTAAAACTCCTCCCTTCTTCCTTTAGAGCTTCTCTCTCTAAAAACGAGGATTTGAGACAAAATGATTTGCTTCTAGGTCTGCCGGCTGTCTTAACACTTAGCTCGGACACGTGGCACTACCGGGTTGGTTCAACTCAAAAAGTGACTGATTGACAAGACAAGTCTATGACAAAGCGTATACAGCAAGCTAAGGCAACACACATCGGCAAGTAATGATATCGGCTAAAGTCAAAGCTTCGGCAACAGGGTAACAAAGACATCGGCTAGGGAGGACGACACTTGACTAAGCTGTGCCACACCTTGGCCTGGATGTGCCACACCTCGGTCTAGGCCATACCTGCCCTGGAACAAAATCACTGAGTGCAAAACATCTCGGCCTAGATAGCGACATCTCGGCTAACACGCCGGGGTGAAGATGGAGGTCAACCAAGTGGTTCCAAAATGGTTCTAAGTACAATGGTTCAGCGGTGAACTAGGTTCAAGATGACCTCGGCTACACACCAAGCAAGGATCAGAATCAAGCAAGCAACATTTAAACAAAGCAAGACAAAACAAGATTTATAAACATAACAAGACAGGATCATGCATGAATGTATGCAAGCATGGCTAAGTCAAGATAAGGGCTGTTACAATCATCATCCAAACACATACTAAAAAATAATTTGGTAAAAAAATAAAAGAATAAAAAATTTATCATTTTTGTGTAACTTTATTTTGGTGAGTAGAAATAATTTTTAAAAATTTTAAAATATTTTTTGGCATTTATTTTTGTCAAACTAATGTATATTTTTATCAAATTGATAACTTTGCTCTTGAAATGAAGCAACAATGTCTTTAATTGTCCTTATTTGGAACGAGATTCAAAATTTAGGATCAAATGTATCACAATTGAAAAGTTAGGGACCAAAGTGACACAAGCCCCAAACTACAGAGACCATTAGTATAATTCGCTCATTCGTATTTTAAACAAATCTCAAGGTGCATATTTATAATTTATCTTTTTTGTATTATAATTTTATTCCATTATAAAATTTTAATTTTATTTTAATTTCTAACTTCTCAAACCCTAACATAATTCTAACCTATCCTCACCCCTAGCCCAAGCCACTACCCACTTCCACCGGCTTCGACCACCCTCATCTACTTATTTTTAGGTCCTCATCACCTCCGGTTGAGTGTTTGATATAGTTTTTCTTACATATTATAAGACATGGTAAATTAAAAAAGAGTCATGCTACATGCCTCGAATATTGAGGCGCGAATTTGCCTCGAAGTTGTTTAACCGGTCATCCGGCCAGTCATCCGGCAAAGAGGCTGACAGCCACAGTCGACAAGGTGACAACCGTGGTAGACAAGTGCTTCACCAGGTCGTCTGGGTGGTCGTCCGACCGGTGACCACAAATTCGCGCCATTCGTGCCTGAAGCTCTCGAGGTCTGAAGCATTAGTAATTAAAAAAATATTATTGGAATATTAGGAAAGAAATGTTTTGAACTTTTATTATTTAATTATCAATTTTTAATTTACAAGAATACACACTGAATAGGCCCATAATTTCAAATTTGTTATGTTAGAATTTAAAAGTGTTCAAATTATCAATTTAGCAAGTTGATGTAGTGTTCTCGAACAAAGAAGGCACTAATATTGAGACAAGTATAATCGACTTAACTCGTTTTGGTCGGTCAGAAGTGAGTCATGGTAGGTTCCATTCTTCTTTTATGCCGTTTCGCTAGTCGAAAGTAATAGGGTCTATATAGCATATTGAGAGAATTATAAGTACTTGCAATGGTTCTAGCTGTTGCTGGAGAATTTTAGAGGACTCTGTAATGATTTTAGTTCTTTGTCTTTAATTTTTTTTTAATCAATAATGCATTTAGGCCTTGTTTGATTAAATATGATTAATAGTGCAAAGATTAATAATGTCATGAATTAGTGTAGGTTTAGTTATGCAATGAAATTAGTGGGATAACCATTCATTATGTATTCATTTTTTTTTTCTTTTCATACTTGAAATTAGGATCCCAACTCATTTCAATATTAAAAATTCGCAAATTTTTTCGGATTAAATATTTTCCGTACATGTAATCCGATTAATAAAATTTGCAATCAAACATGAGATTATGAGTCCATGGACTAATATTTCTAATCCTATGCTATAATCCTACTAATGAAACATGCCCTTAAGGTGTAATACATATTGAAATGCCATCTTCTAGACAAGGTTGCTAGGGAGACGGGTAAAGAATGAACAGGCACAATTAGACTAGAATGAAAATGGCATAGGGCTTTGATCCTCAATGCAAATAAGACCATCTTTAAAAAAATGAGGAAGCTTGTAAACATTATCTAACGTTTAAGATGCTCTGATAAGAAACCTAAATAGAAAGATGTAGGAAAATCATGACAGATTTTGGAATCTACAACCCCACAAGCCCATTATCCTTATTAGGATAGATTTCATTTTTGGGGTCAAACTATGGTACACGTTGTGAAAAAGGTGTGTACCATAGGTAAATTATGATATTTGTGGGATTGATTATTACAAATGTTATAATTGAATCATTTTTGAGTGCCAAAATCACAATACTTTGGCATAACTTAACTCAAGGTTAAGGTTTATGTATTTATTTAAATGTGGGGCACTACAAGAAAACAGGGTATATAACATGGAACTTTTTGCGACGGTGTAGGTGCTGTCGCCAAAAATGGTTTTTTGCAACGACGTGTAGCTGCCATCACCAAAAATAACCTTTTGCGACGGTAGTGACCCCGTTGCTAATAAATGTACAAGAAAAATACAAGAACATTTGTGACACCTGGTGTACAGTCGCAAATTTTTTTTTTTCTTAAGACGGGAAAAAGTTACTGTCGTAACAAAAAAATGTTTTTGAGATGGGAAAAAGTTACCGTCGCAAATAGTGGACAATTTGTCACGGCAAAAGTCCATCGCAAACTAAGTCTTGTTAAAACGGCGTCGTTTTATTTGTTAATATATATCATTTGTGACGGTTTAAATATGCCATCACAAAAAGTGAAAATTTCCTGTCCCGCTCATTTTATCCCATTCGCGGTGAAGTTTTCCCCTAAATCCCTAAAAAACTTTTGAAACCAAAATCCCCAAAATCCATACCTCTGGGTCTAGCATTCAGCATTGCCATACACTGAAGAGGGTGAATGGTGAGTGAGCAGCAGTGAGTGACGGCTAGCAGCGAGGGTGAATGAGAACGAGAGTGGACGAGGGTGAACGATGACGAGCAGCAACGAGTGACGGCCTTCGCAAACCCTTCCACTTTCAACTCCCTCCTCCTTCCATCTCCTCCTCCATATCTCACTCTCGCCGAAGTTTCCTTGTCAAAGCTGTAAGTGCTCTCTGTCTATAAATTTTCCTATATCTATAAATTTTCTGTGCGTATACACATTTTAAATTCGTATTCATGAATGGGTATGTCATTTATAATCAGTTGCTGTTTCTTTTTATTTTAAGATTCGTATTCATGAATTCATTTAATTTCTTTAATTTGTTAATTAAAGTATTGGTCAGTGTAACGCCCTCAAAATAAAACCATAAATCACTCATTCATAATATTCATAGTCATATAAGAAACATTACATTTTCATTCATCAGAGTGACTTTACAAAAATATTACATGTTGACAACAAAAGTAAATGCCCTACGGGCTCACAACTTTCCAAGTCAACACTTGGTTACAACAAAAGAGAGTTCTAACTCTTAACATATTAAGCCCTTGGCTTGAATTTACATTTAACATCAAAATAAAAACAAAATAACCAAAAGAGTTTTCAACTCCCAAAACCTTCCAAACTAAGACCTTGGAGGCGGCATATCACCTGTACTTGAAAATGGTGTCCCATATAGGGTGAGGCAGAGCCCATTAGAGATATGCTAAACATAATATGAGGATTAACTAAAACATTAGCATTCAATAAATGTTTAACAATTCAAAACTATCTCAACCCTTTTCCATAATCAATCAACATTGGTTCCCATATACCCATTCATATCCTTTTATTACTCAAGTCAATTCATTATCATAGTTCAATATTATCTGAACATTCAAAAATGAGACTACACCTCATATATCAACACTTCAATAGCATACATCAACCATCACTTCCATAACTTTGCCATTTTACAGAACTACGTTCGAGGGAACCGGCACCCCTAAATAAATAAGGTTTTGGGACTTTCACCTAGGACACTCCGGCCAACTTAGTTATCAATGGAGTCCATCTCCTATCTCCTCCCACACAATGGAGTACATCCCCTATCTCCTCCCAAACAATATACATATACAATGTAATTAACAGGTTGTCATAAACAATGACTAATCCATTCACATATACAATGTTCCACCCAACCGTCATATTCAATGACATATTTCAATTGATTAGTTTCAATTTCCCTAATCAACATGCAATGTCTACAACAATCAAGACTATCCTCCACCGATAGCCCAAAATAGTTATTTCTAAACAGATAATCAATTTATCAAACAGATAAATTATCAACATTTTCATAGGTGAGTGTTTAATCAATCCAACTACACCATTCAACCATAATTTCCTCAAATTTCAATATTTCCAAACCAGTTTCATACTTCCGCAAATTTCCAAATTAATTATACAAAATTAATTTGTTTAAGTTTAATTAGGGGATTTTTTTCCTTATTCTCAAATAGTGCCCCCAAGGCCAAATTTCACTCATATTCCACACACAACCCCAATTTCAAGTCTCATATATCTATTAAACTCAAAAATGGAAAACCCCTATTTCACAATTACCCCTCTCAAACACTAACTTTACTCAAACTTCACAAATCCCCACCATTTATATAAAATGACTAAAATTTATGTTAAAACTCATAAAGAGTAGATTATCCCTACCTCAAATTTAGGAGCTTGAAGGAGAAGAAGAGTGAAATCCAAAATGCTCTAAATCCCAACTTTTTCGGATCAAAGTGAAGTCCACGCAAAGCTCTACCCTTTTTACAAAGGAACTAGGATAGAAGAGCTATAGATCAAGAGTATTTGTAGAGAGAAAGGATGTTTTAGAGAGAGGGAGTGCCGATTTTAGGGTTTGGAGAAAGAAGGTGATGCAAAAGTGATGAAGAATCACGCTGCTGCAATCTGATATACTTGAGGCTTGCTCGAGCAAAGAAGTGGTTGCTCAAGCGACCAGACACAAAGGAACCTCGCTCGAGCGCAAGAAGCATCGCTTGAGCGAACAATGCGAAGCTTCAGGTCTACAACCCAAACGCACGCTCGAGCGAAGAATGCCAACTTTTAGGTCCAAAAGAGACGCAGACGCATGCTCGAGCGCAAGACCGCTCGCTCGAGTGAAGAGACACAAGACACAAGGCTCACTCGAGCGTTAGAACCCTCGCTCGAGTGAAGAAGCAAATACCCAGGCCTCGCTCAAGCGCAAGAAGCCTCGCTCGAGTGAAAAAGCCAAATTCTAGGCAACAACCACTTGTTCTAACTCCCAACCAACCTGTTTCAAACTTAACCAATACATCCCAAAACTCAAACACAAGGAATTTAAGGACGGAAACAAGATATAAACAACAACAACCAACCATGGAACCCGAACTCGGAATACAATACATGAAGGGGAAAACCAGGATCACTGTAGTCAGTCTGTTGATTTATGTTTTAGTGAGTTATACATCAATATATATATATCTTTTGTTTCGAACTTATGGTGCTTAGTTTAGGTTCAATTATTTTCTATACTCTTAATTTTGTTATCGGTAGATTCTCTGTCTGATGAGGATTCCTAGTGTGTATGTCTCTCTTTTAAGTTTGATTGCAAAAATTGAGTTAGAAACATCCATTACCATCTTTGGATTTTTTAACCACACACTCGCTTCTCTCTAATGCCATCTGATCGACCTGCTTGTGATCCGATGTTACAATTTTTCTCTAATTAGTACCAAAAAATTGTTTTTAAATTGAAGTGTAACCAGAGTAAAGACAATAGTTTAAGTTGTTATTCTTTGGGTTAATGATGCTTTTATGATGATCCCAAAAATATATATATATATATATATATTTGGTGACAAAATGTGGATAGTTCCCGAGTCTAAAAGTATCACAACGACTGCCTTAAAAGCTGAACAATGATCCATGAAACAGGAAAAATTGATATCAATTGATATTTTATCTTATTAATTTTGTAGTCTATTTTATCATTTTATGACTATTTTAGCCCAAGATTGAAATGCCAAACACAGGTTTAGTAAGATTTTTTTCTCTCATATATGTTTAATTAATTCTTATTAACAACGTAAATTTACCCTTTCAACAAAAAAAAATAATATAATTCAATAAAAACTAATGAAAAAATAAGAGTTTTTTTTAAATATTATTTATTTATTGTTTTGATTAAGGATATGAACAACATGTCAACCTTTGTTGGGTTTCAATTATTTGTAATTTGTTAAACTTGAAAATTGAAATCACATGTTTAAATTACTATATTAAAAAAATGTGGACTGTTTGATGCATTAGGCGAGGGAATGATATCATTTGAGCTTGTGATCTAGTGACTCAGAATTTCATTAATATTATAAATTTAGAATTTTATTTAAAAATTATATGATTTAAATTTATTTATGTTCGAATTTCACAACACACCATTTCCATCTCAACTATATACATCTCAAATACATTTTATTATTGATTCAAGCTTAAAATATTTGACCACCAAATTATCTCTTTTACTTGTAACCATTTATTTATATTATTCATAAATATCGTCTATATTCATGTATTTGAAGCGCTATCTTATAAGTTTTTCAACAAAGGAAATACTATATAATTCAATATCATTTAGATATATGTTATTTATATATTAATTTGTGAGACATGCCTTTGATTGAAATCTTTAATTATAGATATCATTTAATTTATAAAAATTCATGAGTCCTTATCATAAATGCTTGAGACAGGTTATCTATGGAGTCTTATAGAGGAGAATAATCTAACTTTGGATTCTTTATTATTGTTGACATTTTCTTAATTGCGTCTACATATATTGTCCATCCAATTTTCAATTCTTATACAATTGTTTACATTTTATTATATATATGTGTCTATTGCATCTAATTCTTTTAAGGGCTTGGGTTGGTTTCTCATAAATTATATAAACAAAACCAATTAAAATTCACTCTCCCACTAGTTTCAATCCATGCCTATATGACCTTGTTAACACATGCACCCCTTTTTATTCAAAAAATTAAATAGATTTGTAACATTGAATTATATATTCTTCAATTAAAGTAGCTTAAAGAGTGAAGTTTCCTTGATTTCATGTATTCTACAATTGAAAGAACAATTCAGCACAAATTCAATACAATTAGATCCCCTTTCTGATACATTTCTTTCCTAATTTACACTATAGCATTCCTCATTCATCACCATAGTATTTCCCAACTAAGATATTCATAGATTTTAGTTTCAATATAAGTAGTGTTTGTTTAGAAGGACAAGTTATATATGTTAGAAATGTTTTGAAAAAATCTGGTTAAAACCAGAATTTTTCATCAACTTTGGTCTAATTTTTAGGTGGGACCCATGCATCGATTTTCACGGGTAAAAGTGGTAACGCGTTCTATGCCGCGTTGTGATTCCCGTGGTATATTTGGTTGCTCAAAACCATTATCGGGTGAATGGAAAATTGAAGCCAAAGTGTGCTCCATGGAAATGGAGTTTTGGTGAAAAATCCTTAAAGGTTTGAATATAGGCGTGTCCCACATTGGTTTGGTGGGAAGAAATTTATGGGTTTATATAGCTTGGGTTTGGAACTTGGGGTAGGCCCCAAGGGGCAACCCAAGTTTGTAGAAGGGAGAGGTTATGAACTAATTGGGCTAGACCCATTGGACCCAAAAAATAACCACACGCGGGCCGTCATCCGTCCAATCGATCGGGCGGCCTGGGCTTGGGCGTAGGTGCGTTGTGTGTGGTTGGTTGGGCTTGTTCGGCCCAATACTAATCTTTTTAGAACAAAAACATTTGGAATTAATTTTATTTTTTGAAATAAAAACTGTCCAAACTGTCTAGAATTCAAATTAATTCCGGAAATAATCTATTCCGGTTTTTCCCTACATCCAAACAGGTCCCTCGGTTTTTATCTGTTCAAAATTCAAACCCAAACAAATTCATATTTGTTTGAATTCAAACCCAATAGGTTCAGTACCTGTTCAATTCAGAAGAAAAGGGTGCCACTACATCTATAAATAGACTAGCTCTCATTTGATGAATTAATTCAATTTTTTTGTCCCTAATCTACTACTGTTTCTCTGCATTTTTGCTGCATCATTTTCCTTTTGAAAAAGAGTGTAAACACTTAGTGTGTTCGTTGTGCGAATAAATTGTAGTGCTGCATTTATTCGTTGATGGATCATTTTATCTTGGGAGATAGACGTCCATATTCTGAAAGCACCGTGGAGAGGACGAATCTGTCTTAAGGACATAGTGTCGAACACTGGACTTGATCAGAATATTATTCAAGAAATTAATCAAGTAAGTTGTTTAATTTATTTTCTGTCTTATTTATTTATTTAAATCAGATTTTAATTTTGTTTTTGTAACAAAATAAAATATGTTTTTATTTATTTATTTTTATTTCTAATTTGATTTTTGTAATCAAAGAATCTCTCTCCTTTCCTATTTTTCTTTTGTATTCTGTTTGTCGTTTAGTACACAAACAGAATTAATTTATTTAAATACAGTGAAGATTGTCCGACAATCTTAAGACAGAATATTTTTTTGATGTCTTCATTGTATTTAATTTTCTGTGTTTTCACAAAAATGATATTCTGGTTGGAAAACAAATAGTAGTAATATACTATTTGACAAATAATAGTAATATATTGTCTTTTTTCTTTGACAACTAGTAGTAATATATTGGTGTCATTAACAATTGCAGAATATTAATTTGTGTTACAGGAAATTATTGTGGTGTTTTATTTTTCTAGTTTTAGTAACAAGGAAAATAAAATTAGTTTGTATTATAATTTATTTTTTGGTTTTAATAACTAGAAAATTAATTTGTGTTTTGGTTTTTTCTAATTTTTGTAATCAGATATTATGGCTACTGCAACTGAAACTGCAACTAGAAGTGTTTTTCCAATTGTTACACCGACTCCGGTCTCTATCCAGAACCATGTTCAAGTTTTGATAAATCATGGAGAAAAACCAAAACATTTTAATGGCACTGAGTTTAAGAGATGGCAGCAGAAAATGTTGTTCTTTCTTACAACTCTAAATTTGGCCTGGTTTCTCTATGAAGAGGCTCCACCACTTAAAGAGGGTGAAAGTGATCGGCAAGTTGTTGCCACTATAGATACTTGGAAACATTCAGGTTTCCTATGCAGAAACTACATCCTCAATGGCCTTGACAACATGCTGTATAATGTTTACAGCCCTCTAAAAACAGCAAAAGAATTATGGGATTTTTTAGAGAAGAAATACAAGACAGAGGATGCCGGCACGAAGAAATTTGTTGTCGGTAAATTTCTAGACTTCGTTATGGTAGACTCCCAAACGATAATTTCTCAAGTTCAAAATTTTCAAATAATTTTGCGTGATATTCATTTTGAAGGTATGTCTCTTAGCGAGTCTTTCCAAGTCGCTGCTTTAGTGGAAAAGTAACCACCGGCTTGGAAACATTTCAAAAATTATTTAAAACATAAATACAAAGAGATGACCATGGATGAGTTGATTGTAAGATTGAGAATTGAAGAAGATAATCGAAAGGCTGAAAAGAGGAATGGGAAAAAACCCATAGAGTCCAAGGCTAATGTGGTTGAACAAATTCACAAACCACATAACAAAAAGAGAAAGTTTACTGGAGATTGTCCTATAGAAGGCGACAACAGTGGCAATACGAAGTTCAAAGGAAAATACTATAACTGTGGTAAGACTGGACATCGAGCTTCTGACTGCCTCCGCCCTAAGAAGGATCGTGGAAGTACAAGCAAGAAGACCTCCAATCAGGCCAATGTGGCAGAATTAAATTACATCTTTGACGGGGTGAATGACATCAACCTCTCTGATGTGGTGTCTGAGGCTAATTTGGTTGGAAATCCCAAGGAGTGGTGGGTTGACACTGGAGCAACTCGTCACATATGTGCGGACCAGAAGATGTTCACTACTTATAATGAGGCTGCAAATGGTGAACAACTTTTCATGAGAAATTCTTCTACTTCTACTGTGGCTGGACAAGGAAAGGTGATCTTGAAGATGACATTAGGAAAAGAACTGACCCTCAACAACGTACTGCATGTACCTGACATCAAGAAGAATTTAGTTTCTGGTTCTTTGTTAAGTAAAAATGGCGTTAGGCTTGTCTTTGAGTCTGATAAATTTGTATTAACAAAGAGTGGTATGTATGTTGGTAAGGGATACACGAGTGATGGTCTCTTCAAATTAAATGTAATGACGGTTGTACCAAAAGTTGCTATTATTCTTGAGTCGAATTTATGGCATGGTAGATTAGAACATGTGAATTTTGATGCTTTGCGTAGATTAATTGGTTTGGATTATATACCAAAGTTTGAAATTGATCCTAATCACAAATGTGAGATTTGTGTAGAAACGAAACTAACTAAGGCTCCATTTAAATCGGTTGAAAGAAAAACCGAACCTCTAGAATTAATTGATACAGGTGTATGTGATCTTAAATTTATTCAAATTAGATGAGGCAAAAAGTATTTCATAACATTTATTGATGATTGCACAAGATATTGTTATGTTTATTTATTTCGAAGTAAAGATGAAGCCTTAGAAATGTTTAAACTCTACAAAACTGAAGTTGAAAATCAACTTGGAAAAACCATTAAAATGGTAAGAAGTGATAGGGGTGGTAAATATGATGCACCATTAAATGAATTTTGTGCACAACATGGCATTATTCATCAAACTACAACACCCTATTCTCCTCAGCAAAATGGAATTACTGAAAGGAAGAATAGAATCCTTAAAGAAATGATGAATGCCGTGTTACTAAGTTCAGGCTTACCGCAGAACTTGTGGGGGGAAGCAATATTGTCTGCTAATTATGTTCTTAACAGAATACCCCACAAGAAAACTAATAACACTCCTTATGAATTGTGGAAAGGTCGACCACCTTCCTACAAATACTTAAAAGTGTGGGGGTGTTTGGCAAAAGTTGAAGTTCTTGTTCCTAAAAAGACTAAGATTGGACCAAAACCAGTGGATTGTGTGTTTATTGGTTATGTTTAGAATAGTAGTGCATATCGGTTTCTAACTTACAAATCAGAAATACTTGATATAAATGTGAACACTATTATAGAGTCAAGGAATATTGTGTTTTTTGAACATGTCTTTCCTTACAAGAAAGGATAGGAATTAAGTTCATAAAAAAGAACTTATGATTGTACTCAAAGTCAACAGACTAATGACAATCAAACACAAGAGACTAGTAATGGTCTCGACCAACATGATTTAACTGATGATGAACCAAGACAAAGTAAGAGAGCAAGAACATCAAAATCCTTTGGTCCAGATTTTCTGACATATCTGTTAGAAAATGAACCTCAAAGCTTTAAGGAAGTAATGATAGGTTCTGAAGCACCTTTGTGGAAAGAAGCTGTTAATAATGAAATTGAATCTATTATGTAAAATCATACTTGGGAATTGGTGGATCTTCCACTTGGTTCTAAACCTCTTGGATATAAGTGGATATTCAAGAGAAAAATGAAAGCAGATGGTTCAATAGACAAGTATAAAGCAAGACTTGTAGTAAAAGGTTACAGACAAAAAGAAGGTCAGGACTATTTTGACACATATACCCCTGTGACAAGAATAACATCCATACGCATGCTTATTGCTATAGCAGCATTGTTTAATTTAGAAATACATCAAATGGATGTTAAAACAACTTTCTTAAATGGTGATCTAAATGAAGAGATCTATATGGAGCAACCCGAAGGGTTTGTAATGCCAGGGCAAGAAAATAAAGTTTGTCGGCTTGTAAAATCTCTTTATGGATTAAAACAAGCACCTAAGCAATGGCATGAAAAATTTGATCATGCAATGTTTACTAATGGGTTTAAGATAAACGAATGTAACAAGTGCGTCTATGTTAAAAACACTGACCAAGGAAATGTCATAGTTTGTCTTTATATGGATGACATGCTTATCATTGAAAGCAGTCAAAATATGATCAAATCAACTAAGCAAATGCTTAATAGAAGATTTGATATGAAAGATATGGGGGTCGCAGATGTTAAATTAGAAATGAAAATTACTAAAACATCTGACGGATATACATTATCTCAATCACATTATATTGAGAAAATTATTGGTAAATTTATCAAGGATGATATGAATGTAGCTAGAACACCTGTAGACATCAGTTTGTATTTATCAAAAAATAAAGGTTATGCGGTGTCTCAGTTAAAATACTCCCAAATCATTGGAAGCCTAATGTACCTAATGAATTGTACTCGTCCTGACATAGCTTATGCAGCCAGTAAATTGAGTAGGTACACTAGTAACCCTGGAGAAGACCATTGGAAAGCAATCATTTGGGTTCTTAGATATCTAAGATTTACCCGTGATCATGGTTTGAACTTTACTCGATATCCAGCAGTACTCTAAGGTTATTGTGATGCCAATTAGATATCGGATACTAAAGATTCAAAATCCATTAGTGGATATGTCTTTACTCTGGGAGGCGCTGCTGTTTCTTGGAAGTCCACGAAACAAACATGCATCGCACGATCCACAATGGAATCTGAGTTCATTGCTTTAGACAAAGCAGGAGAAGAAGCAGAATGGCTTCGCCATTTCTTAGAAGACATTCCAATAAGGCCAAAACCTGTGCCAGCTATTTGTATTCATTGTGATAGTCAATCTGCAATAGGCAGGGCACAAAATCATATGTATAATGGTAAGTCACAACATATTCGTCGTCGACATGATACCGTAAGGCAATTGCTCTCAAATGGAATAATCTCAATAGATTATATAGAATCTAAAGAGAATATTGCAGATCCGTTAACAAAAGGTTTGACAAAAGAACAAGTGTATAGTTCATCTAAGGGGATGGGATTAAAGCCTATTACATAAGAATCATCATAATGGTAACCCTACTTATATGACTGGAGATCCCAAGAACTAAGTTCAAAGGGACAACTAAGTTATGTGTGGCTCGCCAGAAATCACCAAGGGATTAAAGTTCCCTACCCATTCCTATGGTGAGAGTGATATCTGCAACATATGTTGTTTGTATGGGTCTAAGGATAAGCTTAGCTTTTAATGATTACTTATATCTTGATTTAGGCATAAAAATCAAGACGAGTTTAAGGAGATACTCACAATAAGAATCACCTATATGAGTGTCGAACTGGGGCTGGTTCTATAAGAACGAAGAGGCTAAATTCTCTAGAAACACTCATGAAAACCAAGAGCGTTCAAGGCCAAAATGAAAAAAACAGTGAGAACCATGATGTGTTAGAAGATATTTTGTGTGAAATCTATTGTCTTGGCTTACACAAACGGCTGAACAATTCAAGGCATCGCGTCCATTGGTTAGCTAATAAGTCCAATAGGTTATCACTAGGGAAGGTTCAAGGCCGAAAACTACCTATCCTGATGCAAGATATTTTTAATTTATAATCTTTTGACAAAGTCTGCATATTGTTGCATTTCAGTTGTCTTCAAATTCCATTCATGAGGGGGATTGTTAGAAATGTTTTGAAAAAATCTGGGTAAAACTAGATTTTTTCATCAACTTGCGTCTAATTTTTAGGTGGGACCCATGCATCGATTTTTGCTGGTCAAAGTGGTAACGCGTTCTATGCCGCGTTGTGATTCACGTGGTATATTTGGTTACTCAAAACCATTATCGGGTGAATGGGAAATTGAAGCCAAAGTGTGCTCCATGGAAATGAAGTTTTGGTGGAAAATCCTTAAAGGTTTGAATATAGGCTTGTCCCACATTGGTTTGGTGGGAAGAAATTTATGGGTTTATATAGCTTGGGTTTGGAACTTGGGGTAGGCCCCAAGGGGCAACCCAAGTTTGTAGAAGGGAGAGGTTGTGGAATAATTGGCCTAGACCCATTTGACCTAAAAATAACCACACGCGAGCGCCGCCGTCCGTCCGGTCGGTCGAGCAGTTTGGGCTTGGGCACGGGTGCGTGTTGTGTGATTGGGTTGGGCTTGTTCGGCCCAATACTAATCTTTTTGGGCTAAAAACATTTGGAATTAATTTTATTTTTTGAAATAAAAACTGTCCAACTGTCCAGAATTCAAATTAATTCTGGAAATAAGCTATTCCGATTTTTCCCTACATCCAAACAGGTCCCTACGGTTTTTATCTGATCAAAACTCAAACCCAAACAGATTCATATATGTTTGAATTCAAACCCAACAGGTTCAGTACTTGTTCAATTTAAAAGAAAAGGGTGCCACTACATCTATAAATAGACTAGCCCTCATTTGATGAATTAATTCAATTTGTTCGTCCCTAATCTGCTACTGCTTCTCTGCATTTTTGCTGCATCATTTTCCTTCTGAGAAAGAGTGTAAACACTTAGTGTGTTCGTTGTGCGAATAAATTGTAGTGCTGCATTTATTCGTTGATAGATCATTTTATCCTGGGAGATAGACGTCCATATTCTGAAAGCACCGTGGAGAGGACGAATCTGTCTTAAGGACACAGTGTCGAACACTGAACTTGATCAGAATATTATTCAAGAAATTAATCAAGTAAGTTGTTTAATTTATTTTCTATTTTATTTGTTTATTTAAATCATATTTTAATTTTGTTTTTGTAACAAAATAAAATCTATTTTTATTTATTTATTTTTATTTCTAGTTTGATTTTTGTAATCAAACAATCTCTTTCATTTCCTATTTTTCTTTTGTATGTTGTTTTTGGTTTAGTACACAAACAGAATTAATTTATTTAAATACAGTGAAGATTGTCCAACAATATAATGCATAACAATATCATAGGAACAAACCTGCAGAGTCTTTGAGCTGCATTCTATGTAAATAGCAGCACCAATAATCTTCTTTAGTTCCTCACCTTGCACCAATGTAATTTTTTTTATAATCTTTTTATTTTCATAAACACGAAAACAATTAAGTCCAAGGTTAACTGTACTTCCATCAACCACCACATTAGCACTGAAGTTGTTGAACACAGTTGGCACATAATCCTATCAAAAACACACACAAAAAAAAGTTTTAAGGAGAGAGAGTGAGAACATGATAATTACCATCACATATCTTTCCTAATTTCACAGAAAACACATTAATCAAATTAATCATGTTTTATAGTTATTTTGATGTTTAATTTTTGTGGATGTGTGCAGAATAGATATTTAAGGGAAGAACAGAGGATGGATAAGAGTTGGGTTGATTTGCCAAATAGGATGTCGAGGGAATACATTAATGGGATTGATCAATTCCTTGTGTTTGCCTACACAAATAGGGCTGAAGGTTCGATGATTAGTTGTTTGTGTAGGAAATGTGAGAATCAATATCATCTTGTATACACGAGAGCATCTGATTTTGAATGGTTTTTTTAAAAAGTACAAACATTGGATTAATCATGGGGAATCTTAAAAAACTTAGAATCTGAGGTGTTAACACCCTAAAATCACCAAACGGCATTAGATTAGCACAAAACTTGGCACACACGACTGCCTAGGCACGAGAGACTTGTGGGAGAAGACGGGACTCGAATCGGGTTCCCGGTTTGGGAGATAAAGCCGGATTTCACTCCAAGCAAGCTAGTTCTTTGAAAAACTTAGAATTCAAGGTTTTAATGCCCCAAAATCACCAAACGGCGTCGGATTAGCATGAAACTTGGCACACATGACCGCCTTGGCCCGAGAGACTTGTGGGAGAAGACGGGACTCGAATCGGGTTCCCGGTTTGGGAGTTAGAGCCGGATTTCACTCTAGGCAAACTAGTTCTTTAAGAAACTTAAATTCGAGGTGTTAACGCCCCAAAATCACTAAATGGCATCGGATTAGCACAAAACTTGGCACACACAACCGCCTAGGCACGGGAGACTTGTGGGAGAAGACGGGACTCGAATCGGGTTCCCGGTTTGGAAGTTAAAGCCGGATTTCACTCCAAGCAAGCTAGTTCTTTGAAAAACTTAGAATTTGAGGTGTTAACACCCCAAAATCACCAAACATCGTCGGATTAGCATGAAACTTGGCACACATAACTGCCTTGGCATGAGAGACTTGTAGGAGAAGACGAGACTCGAATCGGGTTCCCAGTTTGGGAGTTAGAGCCGGATTTCACTCTAGGCAAACTAGTTCTTTAAGAAACTTAAATTTGAGGTATTAACGCCTGAAAATCACCAAACGGCGTCGGATTAGCATGAAAATTGGCACACACAACCGCCTAGGCACGGGAAACTTGTAGGAGAAGACGAGACTCGAATCGGGTTCCCGATTTGGGAGTTAGAGCTGGATTTTAGTCTACGCAAAATTATTTACTTAATTATCTTTGTAATTGTGTAGTAGTTAAATTTTTATATGTTTTTGTAATTAACATATTAACACATAATTATATTGTTATAGCGATCCCGGTTTCCCCTTTTCTTTAATTGTTGTGTCTGGACTTAGGCTCTGTGGAGTTGGTTGTTGTGTGTATCTTGTTTACATCCTTTACTCTTTATATTTGAGTCTTGGGTTGTGTTGGGAAGGTTTGGAACAGGTTGGTTGAGCTTAGGAACCAAGTCTAGCTGCCCAGATTTTGGCTTGTCCGCTCGAGCGGAGAATACACCCATCCAGTTTTTCTTGTGTAGTGTTGGACGCTCGAGCGGGGTATTGGCCGCTCGAGCGGGGAGTTGGGCGGTCGAGCGGGGAACCTGTCTGCAGAAGTGCTGAGAGTGTGCATCTGACGCTCGAGCGGGGTATTGGCCGCTCGAGCGGGAGTCTGTGAGTGCCGCTCGAGCGGGGGTGTGGACGCTCGAGCGGGGCGACTGGGTTAAAGCTCCGTATTTTGACATTTTAAATCACTTTTTCACATTCTCTTCTCTCTCATACTTTTCCAAAAACACCATTGTTGAGCTTCTCACTCTAGAACTCTACCCTCTCTCTAGGTATTGATCTAGTAGGAGTGATTTGCTCATCTTTGGCCTTTACAAAAAGATTGTTGATCGTCGAGGGCTACATTTTGATCCGTAAAACTTGTGATTTGGAGTAACTTCGTTTTCGTCATCTTCTCCTTTGGGTATCATCTCTTGAGGTAGGGATTCCTACTCACTCTTATGGGTTTTAACATAGATTTCGAGTCTTTTGTTTAAATGGTTTGATTTGGGACTTAGGGTTTCAAAAAGCATGAATGAGGGTTTTGTGATTTTGATTCTTAAAGATGCATTTTGAGTTTCAAAATGATGTTCTAGTGGTTGGTTGTTGATTGTGATGACCCAGAATTTTCTTTTAAAAATAAAATAAGATAAAAATAAAATAGAATAAAAATGTGGTAGAATTTTTTTTTTATTTTTGTTTTGAAAGTGACTTGCTCACTTTCGGTGGGAAAGTGTTTAAGAAAAATAAATAAATAAATAAAAAGCGGAGTAATGTGAATAAGGGGAGGGAACAAAAGTATACACATGGCTATCAATTATTACTCTTTCGGTGGGCTATTAAACAAAGGTCTTGGAAGGGGGGAAAGCCAACTATTTTCTGATATGGGGAATCCTTTCAAGGAGGACTTTTATTCTGGTAAGCCTTTAGAATTTAGACCAGGAGGATTCTTTTATTATTATTTTATTAGTGCTGTGTAAATTCTGTGCTAAAATAGTTCGATTTTGTATTTTTTAAAAATAGTTACCGATCTCAGAAAATTATGAAATTTTTGTATGTTGTTCACATATGAGTCTAGCACGTTGGGTAAAAATTTCAGAATTTATTGATGAGTATTTATTTTATGAAAATTCATGGACTGATCGGTGTTCGATCTAGTGTATAGCAGGATTTGAAAGTGAGTTTTGGGTGTTTGGTCCTTTTTAATTATATGATTGGTAATAACTACCTGGGGAGTTGTTATTATTTATTATATAGAGTTATAATAAATATTTGATGGTTGATTTTATGGTGTGTACCATATGGCGAAAAATTATATATTTTATAATGAATGTAATTGTGTATATTTCGTAGTGATCAAAATATTATATTTTGTGGTGTACAAAAATATTATATCTTTTGGTGAGAAAAATTATATCATTTTATAATTTATATTATAAAATTTTGAGGTATTATTACAAAAATTATATATTTTTTTTGGGAAAAATCAAGCTTTGGGAAAACACACCCATGTGGGTGGTCCCCCCTTTGTCTCCTTGCAATCATTTCTTCTTCCTTTCAATTCTATTGCTTTGGTTTTCTTTGGCAAAGAGCAGAGAGTTTAGCTCTCTTTCCCCTCTCTATCGTTCTCTCTATTTCTTTTCTATTCCTCCATTGTTGCTCAAGCTTTGAGCTTAGAGTGGGAGTCCTTAGAGTGAGATTTTGCAGGAGTGTTGTAAATGAAAGTTGGAGAACTCGTCGTAATCTTTGCAATGGTGTTCTCATATTCATGATCCGGCGACGTTTGCATTTTCAGATTTATTTTTCTTCATATTTGAGGTAGGGACTTTCTTCATATTTTTACATTAATGCTATATTCGGATTATTTTGAGAAAATATATCATTATAAGAGGTATTGCATATAGGTATATTTTCAGATTTTTGTTTGGTAATTTTTGGAAGAAAAATTATGTTGAAATGTTAAGAATGTTGGTATTTTGAAATTGATTTTGGAAAAATCAATTTGTGTTGTTAATTTTGTAAAAGAAATCTGAAAATAGAATTTAATAGTTGTATGGATTATATCTACATCATATTATGGTTAGATAATTTATTTTGAAAAATTAAGGTTGAAATATTTATGTCATCCTTGAGTTATGGAATTTATTTTTTTGAGAAAAATAAATTGATATTGAGGAATATTGTGTAAAGTGTTAAGTAGAGATTTTTCCTGCACTTCTTTATGCACTTTTGCTTGATTATATGGAGTTTAGAGTTGTATATAATTTAATTAGAATTTTTGGAAAATTTGTGTTTTATTTGCTTAAAAGAGAAAATTTGAAGAAAATAAAAAGTTGATGCCCAAATTGCGAAAGTGTAAACTTGGAATATGTTTGTAAGGTTATGAAAGAGTTATGTTTTTAATTTGAACAAAAACGGGCTTCGATTCGATTGGTTTCGAAATTTTTACCGGTTTGTGGCCAAAAGAGCATTTTTAAAGAAAACAAAGGAATTATGTTTAACTTTCGGGGCTTTTGATCAAAATAGGATGTTATAGTTGGATAATGCTTGGAGAATGAGTTTGGAAAGAAAATGATGTTTTCTTGGGCATTAACGGTATTATTTTACTTAATGTAATTGTTGAAATAAAACTGACACGGTTAGAAATGGACCTTGAGAAGTTACCGGACGTGATTGTGATATGAAAACTAGTGTAGTTGTTCATATTTGATAAAATGTGGAATATGATGTGTTTCTACATGTTGGGAATCATGGGAGATTCCAAGTTATAGTTATATGTTGGATTATATGCCCATGTATTGTAACACCCTCAAAATAATACATAAAACCCATTGTTTTAGACATGCATTGATATAGGAGAAATCAATCAATTTCATTCATCAGAGTTGTTCATATATAAGTATTACATGTTAACAACAAAAGCAGATGCCCTACGGGCTTACAGCTTTCCAAGTTAACACTTGGTTACACAGAAGAAGAGTACTAACTCTATACAAAAGAAGCCCTTGGCTTGATATACATGTAATACAAACAAAATACACAAAAAAAGAGTCTTCAACTCTCATCATCGTCCAAGCTATGTCCTTGGAGGTGGCATGCTACCTGTACCTGAAAATGGTGTCCCATAAAGGGTGAGCCAACGCCCAGTAGAGATATGCTAAACACAATATGAGTAATAACTAAGACGTCAGCAATTGATAAATGTTTATCTCACATAGATCAATTTATGATTCCATTTCCATTACATGACAACCGTGTTCGTATCTCATTTCGGCTTCCATTTCTCATCATTTTCTCAATTTACAACGATGGCTTAGAACCTGGCCAACCACTTACAAAGGACAGTGACTCATGTTAGACACTTCCCGTTTTACAATAGATAAACATACTAGTTGTACCAACATCTCAACAGATACGCATACAAGCTGTATCCACATTTCAACAGATAAGCATATTAGCTATATCAGCACTTCCAAAGATAAGCATATGAGCTATATCAACACAACAACTGACAAGCATATGAGCTGTATCAGTGGAGTCCATCCCCTATCTCTTCCCAATCAACATCCGGTTTAGAGGTCCATCCCCTATCTTCCCCTAAACCGTGGAGTACATCCCCTATCTCCTCCCACAGACACAATGTATACACATATAAGTCATATACACAATCATTCAATACATAACGTTAATGTACTCTATCAACTGTCATACTCTATGACATAGCCAATTGATTAGTTTTAGTTTGCCTAATCATCAGGCATTGTCTACAACAATCAAAACTACCCTCCACCGGTAGCCCAAGCGGTTATTTCTAAGCAGATAATAAAAGCTTCAACAGATAAAATATCAATGTTTTTGAAAATGAGCGACGTATAAATCCGACTCCGCCATTCCACAACATAATGAACCAATTTCACTATTTACAACTCAATTCCAAATAACAACAACTTTCCCAAATTAATTGTGGCAATTAACCTATATAACAAATTAGGGCTTTCTCCCCCATTCCTCGTTATTCACCCCAAGGTTCAATAATCTACAACCAACCACTAGAACATCATTTTGAAACTCAAAGTACATCTTTAAGAATCAAAATCACAAAACCCTCATTCATGCTCTTTGAAACCCTAAGTCCCAAATCAAACCATTTAAACAAAAGACTCGAAATCTATGTTAAAACCCATAAGAGTGAGTAGGAATCCCTACCTCAAGAGATGATACCCAAAGGAGAAGATGACGAAAATGAAGTTGCTCTAAAACGCAAGTTTTACGGATCAAAAGGTAGCCCTCGACGATCAACAACTTTTTTGTAAAGGCCAAAGATGAGCAAATCACTCCTACTAGATCAATACCTAGAGAGAAGGTAGAATTCTAGAGTGAGAAGCTCAACAATGGTGTTTTTGAAAAAGTAGGAGAGAGAAGAAAATGTGAAAAAGTGATTTAAAATGTCAAAACACGGAACTTTAACCCAGTTGCCCCACTCGAGCGTCCAAACCCCCGCTCGAGCGGCACTCACAGACTCCCGCTCGAGCGGCCAATCCCCCGCTCGAGCGTCGGATGCACACTCTCAGCACTTCTGCAGACAGGTTCCCCCCTCGAGCGCCCAACTCCCCGCTCGAGCGGCACACACAAACTCCCGCTCGAGCGTCCAACACTACACAGGAAAAATACTGGATGGGTGTATTCCCCGCTCGAGCGCCCGAATCCTCGCTCGAGCGGACAAGCCCAAACCTGGGCAGCTAACCAACCTGCTCCAAACCTTCCCTACACAACCCAACACTCAAATATAGAGAGTAGAGGATGTAAACAAGATATACACAATAACCAACTCTACGGGGTCTGAGTCCGGATACAATAAATAAGAAAAAGGGGAACTGGGATCGCTATATGTATTAATATGTTAGAGATAACCATTTTGACTATCGGTGAAAATTTACCATGTTGTAGTTAAATGAGGATTTTGATAAAAATGGTAATATTTAATAAGTAGGGATATCCTACTCCTCTTTATGAGCTTGTCTTTAAATTTTAGCATTTTGATATGTTGGGGGTTGTTGGGTAATTTTGAGAAAGTTTGGGCCTTTGTGTAATTTTACAAAAGTTGGGGTTTTATTTATAATAAACCTATATGCATGTTTGGCATAGAGAAATGGAATTAATGTTGAAACATTGATGAAAACAGAACCTAAAAGGTTGTAATGTTAGTTATAGAAAATGCCCCAATTACATTGTTGAATTAATTTGTGAAATTAATCTGAGAAATGAGAAATTGAAATGAGAAGAATGGAATTGGGAACGTATGGGATTAAAGGGTGTAGTTGGATCATTCATCGCTCACCCAGTTGAAATGTTGATATAATATCCATTTTGTGCATTTATTTTCTGTTTAGAAATAACTGCTTTGGGCTATCGGTGGAGGATAGTCTTGATTGTTGTAGACAATGCATGATGATTAGGCAAATGGAAACTAATCTATGGAATGTGTCATTGAGTATGACGGTTGAAAGAATACGTTAACGTTATGTATTGATTGAATATGTATATGACCTTTGTGTATATATATATGTTGTGTTGTGTGGGAGGAGATAGGGGATGTACTCCACGGTTTAGGGGAAGATAGGGGATGGACCTCTAAACCGGCGGTTTAGGGGAAGATAGGGGATGGACCTCTAAACCGGATGTTGTTTGGGAGAAGATAGGGGATGGACTCCACTGATACAGCTCATATGCTTGTCAGATAATGAAGTGATATAGCTCCTATGCTTATCTATGGAAGTATTGATACAGCTAATATGCTTGTCTGTTGAAGTGTGGATATAGTTTGTAGGCTTATCTGTTAAGATGTTGATATAACTTATATGTTTATCAGTGATTGAAATGTTGATATAGCTAGTATGCTTATCTATTGTAGAATGGGAAAATGTTTAATTTGAGTCTTTATCTCAATTGAAATGGAAGTACTGTTGATATGAGATGTAATCTCTCTTAAAGGGTATGGCCAGGTTCTGAGCCAGGATTATGAATTAAGAAATAGAAATTGTTGTGAAACATGGATACATTTGTCATGTAATCAAAATGGATTTGATGAATTGTTTAATGATTCAATTGATAATGAGATAATTGAATGGATTAAAAAGAATTTCATGTTATTATTGAAGCATGTTTATTTATTTAAGTTAACTGGTTGTGGTTAATTAAATAAAATGGATTTAAGAGATTATGTGATAAAACCTTATGATTTTGACATGATATGATTTCACGAATATATATGAGTATCTTTGTACTCTCACATCCTTTAATGTTTTAATATGAGATTGCTCGGTGAGTTTTGCTCACCCCCTGCCTGTATATGTGTACAGGGAATACTTTTCGGAATTGAAGATCAAACAATGGGTCTTACCATTTCATAAGTGTAATGTAGAAATGGATTGTACTACTTCATTGGTTGTTTGGCTGAGTGCTATCTTTTTGTAAAGAGTAGTGTCCTCTCTTTTATTGTAAGCCTCAGGGCATTTCTTTTATTTGTATGTAAATGTCATTGTTGTATAATGAGAGGGAATATGTATATTTAATTATTCATCATTTCATCCAAATGATGAAATGTTATTTGTAAATGGACTTAATTAATGAATATTGATAAGGTTATCCGAGTAATAAAATATGGGGCTTGACATTGATTATTGATCCTTGGGGTGAATAATGAGGAATGGGGGAGAAAGCCCTAATTTGTTATATAAGTAAATGGCCATAATTAATTTGGGAAAGTTGTTGTTATCTGGAATTGAGTTGTAAATAATGAAATTGGTTCGTTATATTGTGGAACGGTGGAGTTGGATTTATAAATCGCTCATTTTCAAAAACATTGATATTTTATCTGTTGGAGCTCTTATTTTCTGTTTAGAAATAACTGCTCGGGCTACTGGTGGAGGGTAGTTTTGATTGTTGTAGACAATGCATGATGATTAGGCAAACTAAAACTAATCGATTGGCTATGTCATAGAGTATGACAGTTGATAGAATACATTAACGTTATGTATTGATTGATTGTGTATATGACTTATATGTGTGTACATTGTGTGTGTGGGAGGAGATAGGGGATATACTCCACGGTTTAGGGGAAGATAGGGGATGGACCTCTAAACCGGATGTTGATTGGGAGGAGAAAGGGGATGGACTCCACTGATACAGCTCATATGCTTGTCAGTTATTGTGTTGATATAGCTCATTTGCTTATCTTTGGAAGTGTTGATACAGCTAATATGCTTATCTGTTGAAATGTGGATATAGCTTGTATGCTTATCTGTTGAGATGTTGGTACAACTAGTATGCTTATCTATTGTAAAATGGGAAGTGTCTAACATGAGTCACTGTCCTTTATAAGTGGTTGGCCAGGTTCTGAGCCATCGTTGTAAATTGAGAAAATGATGAGAAATGGAAACCGAAATGAGATATGAACACGGTTGTCATGTAATGGAAATGGAATTAGAAATTGATCTATGTGAGTTAAACATTTATCAATTGCTGATGTCTTAGTTATTGATCATATTGTGTTTAGCACATCTCTACTGGGCGTTGGCTCACCCTTTATGGAACACCATTTTCAGGTATAGGTAGCATGCCACCTCCAAGGACATAGCTTGGATGATGATGAGAGTTGAAGACTCTTTTTGTGTATTTTGTTCGTGTTACATGTATATCAAGCCAAGGGCTTCTTTTGTATAGAGTTAGTACTCTTCTTCTGTGTAACCAAGTGTTAACTTGGAAAGCTGTAAGCCTGTAGGGCATTTGCTTTTGTTGTTAACATGTAATACTTTTATAAGAACTACTCTGATGAATGAAATTGATTGATTTCTCCTATATCAATGCATGTCTAAAGTAATGGGTTTTATGTATTATTTTGAGGGCGTTACAATTGTCATTAATTATTTTTATTTTTTGTTTTAGATATTTCCGGAGTAGGAGTTTGCTTCTTGTGGATTTCATGCTTGTGAAGAATGTGACTAATTTTTGTTTTTGTACCATAGAGAATGATGAGGAAAACATTTAATTTTGGTTTATGTTATTTTGAATTATGAATAACATTATGTATTTAAACATTAAATATGTATTATGGAACATTATGTAGTGAGTAATTTTGTTGATGTGTAGTTATGAATGAAGAATATTTTTATTATGGAGAAATTATTATTTCTTTACAACAATTTTTATATTATTATGCAATTGTTGGTTTCTTTTTCATTGGTTTTTCATTTAATACAGGTAATTTTAATATTTTTAATAGTTTTATCACATGTATTTTTTTTTTTTTTTTTTGCGATGTCAACACACCGTTGCAAAAAGCAGGTAATTTTAATATTTTTAATAATTTTATTATAGTTTTTTTTTTCTTTTTGCGACGGCACCACACCGTCACAAAAAAAGGTAATTTTTTTAATTTTTAATAATTATTGCTGGTTTTTTTTTTTTTTGCGATGGCGCCACACTGTCGCAAAAAAATCAAAAGATTTTTTTGGCGACGTATTCAATGCCATCGCAAAAACAAAAAAAACAATTTGCGACAGAAATTTTTGCCGTCTCAAATAAAACTTTTAGCGACGGTAAAACAGTGTCATCGCAAAAGGTCTCTATTTTTTAGATATTATATGCGATAGTAAAATGCCGTCGCAAAAGGCAACATTTGCCGTCACAAAAAAAGGTGACGACATGCCGTCGCTAAAACCTTTTTGCAACACCGCCTATTGTGACCCCCCCTTTACTGTCACTAAAATTTATTTGTCGTCAGTAAAAGTTTTTTGAGACGGCATTGGGAGTATTAGCGACGGCATTTTGCCGTTGCAAAAACTCAAAATTTTAGTAGTGGGGGTGAATGATACAAAGCATGGGAAGAAGAAATGGGGACAATTTGTAATTTAACATACCACATGTTTTGGTATTGTCGGACGAAATAAGTTGAGGGTTGCTTTTAGGCATATTTCTGTTGCGGAACACATTTAGATCAAAATTTGATGCTTCCAAATAATTTCAAGTTATGAAACAACATGCTTTAAGGATAAGTTCTTTCGAAGTAAAGACAATTCTTTGGATTGGAATCACTCAATTCTTAAAAGGTTGTAGGAAAATATTTTCGGAAAATCAATTCAATGCAAATAAATAATAAAAATAAAACATGAGAAATTCCTTATTGAAATTCAAACTATGACCGAGGCCAGTGTTTGAACACTTTGTCTTTATGACAGAAATTTGCCCTCGCCTCTGGTGCTTCTAATTAATGGACATGCTGCCTCTAGGATACAACGATCATTTCACATAAAAATTGCACATCTTTTTGTGTGTACAGCGAACCAATTTGTACCATGCACTCTCTCTTGTATACTAGACTAGACATAATGTATGAATCCTAAAACAAACCTTAACTTATGCATGAATGCCATAGGATGAGATAGTATTTATAGAAGTACTTGTGACCTTTAGAATGGTCATGTCTTTTGGGTTCGCACCCTTTCATATGAATAAACACCATGAAGGGTTGCACCATTTCATTCAAATAGAGTCCAATTCTATTCACTTCTAAATTCTCCAACAATCCCCCACATGAATGAAATTGACGACATAATGCAAATGAAATGTAAACATTGATAAAGAGAGTACAAAATGGAAATAACATGCATTAGGATAGGTAGCTTTTGGCCTTGAACCTTCCTTAGTGAAAGACTATCAGACTTACTAGTTAATTAGTGGACATGATGCCTTGAACTGTTTAGCCATTTATGTAAGCTGAAACAATAGAACTCACACAAAATATCTCCGAACACGGTTTGATTCTTTCGGTTGTGCCTATTTTGGCCTTAGACAATTCCTAGTATTCATGAGTGCTTTAGAGAATTTAACCTTATCAATTCTCATAGAAGTGACCTCTTCACAGTCGTATAGGTAATTTTTATTTTGAGTCTCTTAAATACTCCTCTTGAAAGATACCCCTATAGATTTTTCAAGATATAAGTGATCATTAAAAACATAACTTACCCTAAGTCTCCTGCATACAATACATGTTGTAGATATCACTCTTATCATAAGAATGGATAGGATATAGACTCTATTAGTGATTTATGGTGAGTCATCCATAATTCGGTTGTCCCTTTGAACGTAGATCTTGGGATCTCTAGTTAACTAGGTTGGGTTGCCATTATGGCAACTAGGTATTGATAGACTTTAATCACATTCCCCTCAATGAACTTTGTCTCATTTGCTCTCTAGTTAAACCTTTTGTTTAGCGGCCGCTATTTACTGTTTGACCTTATTCTTTATTTATCATTGAGTAGTTAGTGAATTCACTTATATTGTTCTTAAATAATACTCATATTTGAGAGAAAATGTCTTACGGTATCAAGTCTTTGAATACATCAAAACTTACCGTTACTCTAAGTTACTCCCATATTTAAAATTAATTAATAGACATAGAGATGTTTCTTAGGAGTTAACAAAGTCAATTTTTTTTTTTTTTTTTTTTTTCCTCCAGCTTTGCCTTAGACAAAGAATTGAGATCCTTTATAGATATATTATCGAAACCGTTGTTTCAATAAAATCATCTACGCACCCTCACATTTTAAGTACTCTAAGAAAAATTTATTTCCTTATTAGGATATTTCCACACGAAAATATCAATACACCCCACAATTCTGATATAAATCAAAATATAATATTTTTACTTATTATTTTGGGGTGCTAGAAATGAAATAAAACCTTAAAATAATTATGAATACACAAGCCATAATTAATGATTTAACAAAATCATATCCTCATATAGAAGTGATCCAATAGCCATACAATTTAAGAACCTCATTTGATTGTAAAAATTCTTGCAATGCATTCGAGTTTATCTGGGTATCTTGTCATGAATTATGATTAGCAAACAATTATGCTTCTCTCCCCCACATTTGTGGTAATACAAAAATTAGTACAAAAGCATGACTCATTTTCAAACAAGTGTCGTTGTCACTATTACTCAAAATCACTGTTTGATTATTAATAAAATAATAATCTATTCATTTGTACGATTATCAAACAATTGCCTGATTCATATCTAATTAAAAAGAATGATACCACTGTGTAAATAATCGTATTTAAACTTCTATGATGTCAACAATTGCTATGACCGTACAAATATGCTACTACCACAACAAAAAAAGGATGTCATATATACATGACATGCACTCTTATAAGAGATCTAATAGTGGCAACATTGATATAAACGTCATCCCAAATTAATTGAAAATATATTTATATCAAAAATACATATACCCATGTAATTGTTAATAATACTGTAATAAATAGTTTAGTTATAATTTCTCAATTGTTATGCATCATATCATAACTTATTTAATAATAAATTCATGAGATGCCATCTACATATATACAAATGAAAGGAAGCATATCAACAAATTGAAACAACCTCGGTCATAAATTGAGATATAAGATGTATCGAAATTATATACTGATTTTACCCATAAGTCAATTCTTTCACAAAATAAACTTGAATAGTTGCACCATTCATAAAAATGACATCAAAAAATTCTGTAAAAGTTAGAACAGTTTGTGAAACAAAACACCTCTAATATTAAATTTGTATAACCATATGTGAAACAGTTAATAACGATTCAAACAAGAAACAAATATAATCTGTATAGAAATGTATTCTATATAGATAAATAATACTCAGAAACAAAATCAGATTTTGTCTAAATCAAACTCGAATTCAGTATAAGAAATTAGAAACTTGAAGTTTGTAAATATCATATTGTAAATTATGTTTCAAACAAATCAATTTTTGCTTCTATAATACATCAGAAATCTGTATACCAGAACAAAAGTACACCAAATTCTAATAATTTTTATAAATCTAAGTAGTTTCTTAAATAAAAGAAGAAATCACAATACCAAATTGTTTAGGACAAGAAAAATGAATCAAAATAATTGTAATTTTTTCTTGTCTCAACCCGAAGAAGTTGGTATGTTATAGATAGGATTTTTCTAAAAATCAAAGACATAAGCACTTTAATACCTAAGTTATAGGAAATAGAATCGGACTCATACACAGATTCAGATAAAATAGTACACAACAGATTGTTTTCCAACAAACATTTTTGATTGTATAAAATAGTCTCAAGTCTGTATAACTGCACAGAAAAATTCCCCAAACACAAAAAAATAGTAACGAAAAATTTATAGATAAAGAAGTAATAGTGTTCTACTGAACACAATTTCAGGTAAAAACTAACAATAACGTTCTGGATTTTATTACCAGAGAATAAAAGCAGTTTACAGAAAGTAGGAAACATATTTTGCATGAAATTGAATTTGCAAACATTAACTTAACTGAAAATAATCAAATTTGTATCACATAGTTAAAAAAAAAAAGTCGTGAAGCAGTGAGTTTGTGTCTTAAAATTGTAGGAAAATATTTAGGAAAATCAATTCAATGCAAATAAATAATAAAAATAAAACACAAGAAATTCGTTATTGAAATTCAGACTGTGACCGAAGCCAGTGTTTGAATATTGTGTCTTTAAGACAGAAAGTCACCCTCGCCTCTGGTGCTTATGATTAATGGACGTCCTGCCTCTAGGGTACAATGATCACCCCACACAGAAATTGCAAAACTTTCTGTGTACAGCGAACCAATTAGTGCCATGCACTCTCTCTTATATACTCGACTAGACATAATGTATGAATCTTAAAACAAACCTTAACTTATGCATGTATGCCATGGGATGGGAAGATATTTATAGAAGTACTTGTGACCTTTAGAATGGTCATGTCTCTTAGGGTCACACCCATTCATATGAATAGACACCATGAAGGGTTGCACCATTTCATTCAAATGGAGTCCAATTTCATTCATTCTAAATTTTCCAACAAAGGCTTCCATTAATACTTAAGAATTTTAAGTAACATAAAGGGATTGGCAGCAATAAATTTAAGTTTCAGCCTCCCCATGGTTCAAACTGTGTTGCTGCAACCATTGCCTTGCGTTTGACCTCCCATTTATGCTCCTAATATAGATCACCATGATTATTTGAATTAGTTAAAATTTATGTTGTAGATACAAAAAAAAAAAAAAAAAAAAAAAAAAAAAAAAAAAAAAAAAAACACCAAAGCAACACAATGATCCTGATTTTAAAAACTAGGATTTTTGAGGATCAAAATCCAGATGAATTTTATGCTTCTAACAAGAATAATGACGTTAACAAATTGCAAACTATTGTGGGGGCATAATTTTTGAATGTCAACACGTGGCCAAGGTGACACCGAAGTGTCAGCCGAGGTGTCACGTGTCTTTGACTTGACGCTGAGGTAATCTCGGCTGGGCTGAGGTTATTTGCAGAGATACTGAAATCCGAGATAAGCGGACAAGGGACAAGAGTCCTAGATTGGGTGAGAACTCCAGTTTGGATAAAGATAGGACTCTTAGAGAGTTTATCCTAATCCTACTGGGAGTCCAAGATAAGCAGTGATCCAGAATCTATTGGGATTAGGTTTGTGTTGGCTATAAAAGGGAGGCACCCCCATAGGTCTAAGGTATGTCTTTTATACTCTGAATAGTGAGTTAAGCACTTTTGCTATCTTTAAGAGATAACTGACTTGATCGTCGGAGTGCCCTCGAGTGGACGAATCACCGTCGGAATCTCTTCTTTCTGTTACAGGTCGTTCGGGCTCAATCTATTCTGCCAGTGCTCTCCAGCTGAGTACCTGTTTGGCAGTGTGGTTAGAAAATAGTACACACAATTTGGCACCGTTTGTGGGAAAGAAAGGAGAATAGATGGCCAACGACGGACAGAAAGAGAAGATTGGGGACGACACTCCTACTGGAAGTGAAAAACATGTGGACCCTAACGTGGAAGAAGGAAACTGCAACGAAGACACTCGTGATAAGAATCACGGGGAAAAAGACGTCGGCCCCGAAGGGGGCATACCAAAGAAGGACCGAGGTGGGTATTATAACGAGGACGACCTCCAGGTATGGAAGGATAGATGCCTGCAGAGGGACGACGAGATGAAGAGAATGGCGAACAAATTGGCAGACCTGCAAACGGTTGTCAATTTCATGATGCAGAACAACGTCATGTAGCCATCGTTCCCGTTACAAGATATGCTGGTTCAAGCGGCCAAGAAAGATGCCCAGAGAGGGGGGCAGAAAACAATTCCAGCAGCCCCACAGCATGACAGAACCAAGGGACATTCTCACCGGCCCTTATGGGAGGTCGGGCATGGAGGAACTCATGGCCAGGATAGAAAAGTATGCCAGGGCCGAGGAGGACATGCCGGGAACAAAGGCGTCAAAAGAAGAGAAAAAAAAAAGGCTCGTTGAAAGATGATTGGACTGAATAGTTCTATGGCGATGTTTCTGATTGAAACATGACGAATGGCTTAGACTTATTATATGGCAGAGTAGAACCATACTTGCATATAATAGAGTTGAACTAAGTCAGCAATGTTTTTGATTGAAACATGACGAATGGCTTAGACTTATTATATGGCAGAGTAGAACCATACTTGCATATAATAGAGTTGAACTAAGTCGGCGATGTTTCTGATTGAAACATGACGAATAACTTAGACTCATTATATGGCAGAGTAGAATCATACTTGCATATAATCGAGTTGAACTAAGTTGGATTTACTATATCGAGAGAAGTAAAACTTTGAAAGATATTAGGTGCATGACAGTTAGATTAGCAGAGAACCGAGATTGATCACCTCGGCCAGTCTCTGTTTGAATCTGACCTCGGCACCAAGACCATTGTTATTAAAACAGGGGGATCAAAGGCAAGAATCTGGAAAAGAACAGCAGGAAAACAGAAGCAAAAAATGAAGATTCAGAATCAAGAATAGTGATGAATTATCAAGAACACAGTGACAAAGAGTGTGTAAGGCCAAGAATAGTGGCAGAATATAAACGTAATAGTTTGAGGAGAAACTCCTGGAGTTCTTGATTTAATGGAGCAGGACCTCGACTAGAAGGGCGATCTCAGTTGAGAAACTTGAATAAACTTGGTTGTTGGTTCTAAAGCATCGATGGAAACATACTATAGGTCTTGGTCATATTGAGCCGACGAGTATTGACTTCGACAATAAAAAATGGAGTTAGCTTAGCCGACGTGCTATATGGTTAAACGATATAGGTTCCATCACCTCAGGATGCCGAGGTAATAGAACCTAGGGGGCAGTTGTGGGGACATAATTTTTGAATGTCAACACGTGGCCGAGGTGACACCGAAGTGTCAGCCGAGATGCCACGTGTCCTTGACCTAACGCCGAGGTAATCTCAGCTGGGCCGAGGTTATTTCCAGAGATACCGGAATCTGAGATAAGCGAATAAGGGACAAGAGTCCTAGATTGGGTGAAGACTCTAGTTTGGATAAAGATAGGACTCTTAGAGAGTTTATCCCAATCCTACTGGGAGTCCAAGATAAGCAGTAATCTAGAATCTATTGGGATTAGGTTTGTGTTGGCTATAAAAGGGAGGCACCCCCATGGGTCTAAGGTATGTTTTTTATGCTCTGAATAGTGAGTTAACCACTTTTGCTATCTTTAAGAGATAACTGACTTGGTCGTTGGAGTGCCCCCGGGTGGACGAACCACCGCCAGAATCTCTTCTTTCTGTTATAGGTCGTTCGGGCTTAATCTATTCTGCCAGTGCTCTCCAGCTGAGTACCTGTTTGGCAGTGTAGTCAGAAAATAGCACACACACACCTAACCATTGACTTCGTGATTAAAAATGGATTAATGGTATTATGGGAAAGTATGGCTCCTTGGTTCTATCCTATATGATTTCCATAATCAAAATTCAGGGTTTATTGGCTCCAATGGTTCATGCCTTCATTGATGAAAGTTGAGAGTTCCAAAATCATTACATACATTGTCTCTAGGCTTTGTGTATTGAAGTTTAGGGTTGTTTTGAGTTGCATTTAGGCTTTGTGCAGTGAAGTTTAGGGTTGTTTTGAGTTGCATTTCTGCAGCTGAACCTATTCATTTATGTTTTATTAGGTTCAAGGAGTCAATGGTAGCTTGGTAATTTTAAAATTACTTGATACTAGTTCTAGTTCTGTTCTATGGTCGTAATATGGGTCATACTATTGTTTTCAGTCTCATGAATGATACAGTCCATATATGAATTGTGAACATATGCTTATATTTTCTTCTATAAAATGTAGTGCCTAATTATCTCGTGTGGTATCGATAAAATAACTTTAGTTCGCATCTGATGGAAAATACCTAATTATCTCGTGTGGTATCTATAAAATAACTAGTTCGCATCTGATGGAAAATACTATTTCTAATCCTATGGGAAACCAAAACACATCAAACTTGGTAGCAACACAAAAGTTTCAAAACCAAGCAGAAGCAGAGCATCTTGTAGCACCCATGTACCAATCTTCTTTGAAATCTCCGTACTCCACGGCCAGCCATTTGACAGGTCGAACATAAGCAGCACTCCAAAAAGATAGCACCATCCAATCCAAAAATATAGCGATCCCGGTTTTGACCCGACTCTTGTGGCATCCTGAACTCGGGTTTAATGCTTTCATATTGTTGTTTACCCCTTGCTTCCCTTGTATCTCTTGGAAATTGGCTTTTGGGTTGATGTGGTTGTGTTTGAGCAAGTTGGTCGCTTGTTGTTCAAACCTTGTGATGCCTAGAATTTTGGTCCTGCGCTCGAGCGGGCTTTTCAAACTCTCATTACTTTTGCAAGTCTGCAAAACTACTGGGAGAGTGATTTCTACGCTCGAGCCGGTGGGCGCTTGACTGGCCTTTCTTGCGCTCGAGCATTGGTCTGTTGTCTGCAAAACTACTGGATGTGTGTTTTCTACGCTCGAGCGTCACTTCTTGCGCTCGAGCGGTGAGCGTCTTTTTCATTGTGTCTTGGCACTCGAGTGGCCTTTCTTGCGCTCGAGTGGAACAACTTTGCGCTCGAGCGTCACTGCTTGCGCTTGGGTAGACTGTGCATATATTAGATCACAAAAATGATTTTTTACATCACTTTTTCAGATCTTTTCTCCCTAAAACCTAAAGTTGAGACCCTGTCTCTCTAAAACACA
Organism: Camellia granthamiana; assembly: GCA_036172215.1. NCBI lineage: Eukaryota > Viridiplantae > Streptophyta > Magnoliopsida > Ericales > Theaceae > Camellia > Camellia granthamiana. Next base: position 104,920,399 of record CM069913.1, read on the forward strand.
CTCTCTCTCTCTCTCTCTACATTTTCACCTAGTTTTAGTGATTTCTTCACCCTAATCCCTTTGATAAAAAGGTAGACCATCTCAAGATCTCCATTTTGATCTGAATAGAGTTGGATTTGGACATCTTTGAAGTTTCACTCTTGCTTGGCTCGTCTTCTCTCTTTGAGGTAGGGATTTTCTACACCTTCATATGGTTTTTAGCTTAGTTATTTGTTGTTGTGTAACAATGGTGGGATTTAGGAGTAGTTTGAACAAACCTAGGGTTTGGGTGTGAAATAAAAAGGGGGGTTTTTGCGGAATGTGAAATAAATGGGTATGGAGTTTGAATATGAGGTTATATTGTGTGAAAATTGTTGATTTTGGTACGTGGGTTGATATTTGGAAAAGGGGGATGCCCTAATTAGGTTAAATTGTTATTTTGTATAAATAACTGAAATTGGCATTGGCAATGTGCAATTGGATGCTTATTGATGTAAATGGTAGAGTTGGACACATGTTGTCTCTCACCTATGGAAATTTGAATAATTTATCTATTGAGAAGATTGTATATCCGTTTAGAAATATCTACATTGGGCTATCAGTGGAGGATAGCTATGATTGTTGTAAAAATTGTATGAGGATTAGGCAAATTGAAACTAATCTAATGTTGATTGTCATTGAATGTGACTATGCTTTAAATACATTGTATATGTATGACGTTTGGGAGGAGAAATGGGATGTACTCGATTGTTTGGGAGGAGATAGGGGATGGACTCCATTGAAATTAAGTTGGCCGGAGTGTTCAGGATGAAAGTTTTGAAATCTCGTATATACATGGGTGCCGATCCCGTGGATGAAATTTTCGTAAAATGGTAGATTGAAGTATTTGTGTGATAATTGTGTTAATTAGAGGACCACTGAGTTGTACTCTCAGTTGGGTTGTTAAAAGATAATGAAATTGGCTCATGAATTGAGAAGAATAAATTAACTTGAAATGAATTGAAGGAAAATAGATTGAAATATGAACTTTGGGACTTTACGATCATATAAAAATGTAAATGTCTTGTCTCAAGCATTGTGTATGCACATTGTACTTATATCTTTGTTAAATTTCATATATTGTGTTAGATTGTTCCCACTGGGCTTTGGCTCACTCTATTTGGGAAAACCATTTTTAGGTGTTGGTGACATGCCTCCGCCAAGGCAATAGTTTGGAGGGACTTTTGGGAGCAAGAGCTTCTTTATTTTGTTATATTCTTTTGTATAGCCAAGGGCTTAAATCGTATTGAGCTAAGCTCACTTTTGTGTAACCAAGCAATGATTTGGAAAGATATAAGCCTATGGGCCATATGATTACTTGTTTAGTTTTCAGTTCTCTTATCATTGTAACACCTGTTATAGATTCAGGATGAACAATTGTGAATATATATCGCATGCGTTATCTTTTGTAGATGAACTTTGATGAATGAAAGCATATTATTTCTATTATCTTTTCGCTTATGGGTTGTATTTATAGTGTAATTTTGGGGGCATTACAAAAAACCTGCAACATCGTGACAAAGTCAACATTGACCACAGAAAATATGTTCTCAAGCAACATCTCTGATCTCTTTAAAATTGTGAACAAAATCATTAAGAGACACATACTTCTGTCTTTTGGACCCTTTTTCCTCTTCTGTTCTCTCAAACGTGCACAAGCAATCTGCATTATGAATGATTGAATTTCTGAATCGGTCTCTCCTAATCTCAGTAGAGGTCTTTGCCAAAGAATAGATAAATAGATAGATAATAGAAAGTGTTGGCCTCAGACGTACAATATATCATCTTAGTAGCCTATTAGGATGTTCTTGAATTTAAAGGGCACAATTTTTTTTTTCTTTTGTTGTTAGAATGTAGAAATTCATATTCTTTAATGAATCCGTTCAAGTAAACAGCAAGCATATTAGAAAATGTCGATTTTAAAGTTTTCATGGCACAGGAACCTAAGAATGATCATAGGAGATAGGCTTTTCACTCTATTTTCTTCAATGGTTCCATCAAATTTTATAATTTTTCACATAAAAAAAATTATCAAATAAGTGAATGAAGGCTATTCAAATGCAAAAGGGCATTGAGACAGCCGTTTAATGAATTATTGCATTTCAATTGCATCATATGACTTCATAAAGTCTTAATATTTTTCATTCATTTTCCTAATGATTTATGTTTTTTTGGGTATTGTTTCTTAATATGATTTCAATTAAGCACTTTACAAATTGGATTATTATAACATGAACTCTTATAGTGATATTTGGTTATTGCAATTGAGATTGTACTTTTCATCTTGTAGAGAAAACCGTGAGGTATGTTGAAGAGAATTCTAAAGGAACCAATGAGTGAAACCATACTCACCACCACCACCATCATAAGAACAGTGCAAAGTTGAAGGAAGACAATGACTATCGCTACAAGAATCAGCAGCGGTCTCTGAATGGAAAGAATGATAGTATATCAGAAATGTCATCTCAAGGGAACTTTTTAGACGGAGGGTTTGAGAAGCAAAATCAGCCTAAATCTCTTTTCAGAAGGTAAGATGAGTTACAAGATATCATGATTACTTCTATATTCCTGGTAGGTTAAGCTCAACTTTGAACTAGATTGGTCTCTGGCCACTTCTTCAGATGTGAACCTACAATTTTGTTCAGGCGGCGGCTGGGCTAGACTAGAATTTTCAAAAAAACAAAAAAAGAAAGAAAGAAAGAAAAAGAAAAAAAAGTTGTCTCTATACACAAATGTGTACAAACAGATGAGAGATACATGGATCCTAATTGCATGAAATGAAATACGGAATGCTGCTTTTCCAGAACATCAAACTCTACTACTGCAAAAGCTTCTTATTTTTAATTTTAGTTTTCAGTTTGTTAAAGATCAAGAATAATGATTCAAACCCTGATAAGATTTGACCCAATTGCATGGGATTATCATTCCAGCATCTAGAACCTTATCACATGCCCAACTTCTAAATGTGTAGTTATCACATGCCTAACCTTATCACGCAAAAGATCATGCATATGACATGCTTTAATTCGACCATCAAACCTTTTTCGAGCAAGGATTACCAGACTTATTTGAAATAGATCCATTAAGTAATCCTATGCCACTTCTTCCAAGCTTCTGTCCCCAATGTTTTGTATAAATCCCTCTGCTAGTCACTACAACAAAATTGACTTTTTACGACTTGCAATGCATGCCGTAAAAACTCTTTCACGACATGTACACAAATGCTATTATATGACATGCCGTGGAAAGTTGAGTGTCATTTACGGCATGCAGGTAAAGTTGTAAGAAGTAATAAATTAAACATTAATGACATACTTTGTATGTCGTATATAACTTTTTACGACATTTTTATCATGTCAAAAATCATCATACTTTCCATGACATAATTTTGCATGCCGTAGAAGATTATTTTTAATATATTTATGCATACTTTGTATGCCATATATAGTATTTTATGACATTTTCTTGCATGTCATAAATCATCACACTTTTCACGACATAATTTTGTATGCCGTAGGAGGTCATTTTTAATATATTTATGACATGCCTTGTATGCCGTATATAATCTTCTACGACATTTTCTTACATGCCATAAATCATTACACTTTTCACGGCATAATTTTGTATGCCGTAGAAAGTTATTTTTAATATAATATATATATAGGAACATGACCTTGCCTAACCGTATGTAGACAATAGCTTATAAAATGCAACCTGTTACAAACCAAGCAGAAGCAGCAACTGTGAAGTAAGCAAAAAAATCTAATATCCATACACCAAACAAACTGCATACTAACTTTTATCCTCAACTTCTATCATATCAAGCTGATAACAATCTCAAACATACAAATCAAAAAAAGTATCCAAATCATAAGATTCACTAATCTCTAAAATACGACTTTAAACATCCAAAAAGTATAACTACAAATCGTAAATCAATTAGTCCAATATGTCGTCCAAAAGAATGAATTGACTAGGCCATGCAATTGTACTTCCTATTGCATCTTGAAAATCATACATCTCATGAGTAGAACGAAACAACGGCACGTTGACTGTTACGTGGTTTACCCATACTTTCCAACACAAAGGTCCAAGAATTGCATGATGCACCTTTGACTTGGGATCCCTTGATGCAATTTGGCCTTCTGCAACCACCAAGTTTGACCCCTCCCAATGCAACAACTTGCATTTGACATTTGCTAAGCTCGACACGCCATTACTTTGATCCTACAAAAATTAAGAGTATATAAGCATACTGCATAACATTCATCCCATTTACGAAGTATTAGTTCAACGAAGGAAATGAAAGTGTCAAAAAGCTTCAACGAGAACTCACTTACATATGTCATCAATGTTAGAAAAGAAAATTTCAACCTGATGAATACATATTTTGAGGTGGTCACACTTCTGAGTCTACTCAACCTGATGAATTTATAAAAACTAAATGGACATTCTAATTCAAGTGGATCTCTAATAAGTTGGAAACAGTGAGAAATGAAAAGAAAGAGAACTTTAATTTTATTTTATAAGTTTCATTTCTCACCAAAAGTAGTGACATTTGGCAAGAAACAAACTCTGATTGCTTGTGTATCTTCTATAATATCGAGATTGTTCATTAAAATGCACTAAAAGAAAAGAAACATCACCCATATCCCTATATCATATTTTGTTCAAAATCTCTTTTGTTCGACACGACAACACTCACACAAATTTTGAAATAACTCATTTAGACATTCACAAGTTTTGAATTAGTTAATTTCCCACCACGAGGATGGAGACATAATGTTATGTGGGTGAGCTGATGGCTTTGTTAGTGAAGGTGATAAACCAGAACTTGGCAAGGAAGGGTTTAGGGGAAAGAATATTGGGTGAGAGTTAGCTGAAAGTAATGTTGATGAATTCAAAATGAGGGATAGGGGTGGTTTAATCACCACAGTTCAGGTGGCGTAAAGAGTGAGTGGGATGGGCTTGATGCAAGGCTTTGGAACCCACCCCACCCCACCCCACCCCACCACCACACCACACCCCACCCATACACATTGATCATTCTTGGCAAAGCAAATGCAATGCTAAGGGTACCATCCAGTGTTCACACCATGTGATGTAGACCCCAAGAACAACCCCACGTCATGGAAAAGGTACCATCCAGTGTTCACATCACCCTTTTTTTTTTAAATTTTTATTTCAACTACAGTGTTCACACTATTGTAGAATTATTTTAATACAGGTATCTAATGCACTCCTTTGGCACATAATAGGTATCCAATGCACTCTATGAGATTTGTAGCTGGGAAAAAATAATTTACCCGCTTGATTAAGTATGTTTAGTAGTAAATAAACTACTAAACATGTGCACATGAATGGAAGTGTTCACCTACACATTACTTATTACCATGTTGGAACAATCAATGTAATTAATCCGTTGATCCGGATTTTTTTTATCTCACCAAATGGTACTCTTTCCATTTGGGTATATGTTCTTTGTATAAGTTTTGAGTCTATAACATTGTAATATGATACAATAATGCAAAAACACAAATATTACAGTGCTGGAACTGAGTCTTAACTAGTCTAATAAGAACTTGCCATGAGTAGATTTAATTCACAATGCTATAGTCAGAAATTGATTGGCATGAGTGGAAACTGGAAAATTGCAAGAGAATGGGCTTCTACATTAATAATCAACAGTGACATCATTTTCATTTCAGAACAAAAGATAGACTACTACAAAGAAACCTGATTTAAGACTATTTGGAACTTGTTCTGGTATCCAACCTTTATCTAAAATCTACATGTCACACAATCCTACTATCTACCATGTCTAGGTTAAGGAGGTAAAGAGGCATTCGAGAGTGAATCAAGAAAAGAATAACAAACGCATTTCACATCCCCTCTCCCTCAAGGGCCATATAGCTTCTGAAGCCCTTCAGGGTAGAGCAGATGAGACTTGCTTTCCTGTTAATATGCACAAGACTTTAACAGAATGGTAACTCACTGTGCTTAAGACCGTCAGCTTGTGGTGGTACTGGGAGCAATTGCAAGAAATAGAGGACCGAGTATATCTTTGGATTGTATTCAACACATCACCTTTCATTTCTTTTAAGTGTTTTGAGAATCAAACACCTCATATTTACATGAAACTATTATAATACTTTTGTTTTTCTCTACTGGTACTCCTGGCATTTACCTTGGTGAAATTCCGACTACAGATTCTGCTTATATGCTAGTTCCAATAGTAAACCCCACAAATATCAACAAAACCCTAAAAGAACTCTATCAACCAAGAATTATGTCAATTGACAATTATTTTCTGTACCATGAGAGAAACAGTGAGCTAAATCCAATGAAAATGCCATATCAAGTCGACATGCTTTATGTTGACCAAAAAAAAAGAAGAAAAAATGAAAAGTCGTCATGCTTTGAAATTAGTGAATCTGCCAGACCACAAAACTTGGTTATTCTAATGAGTGGAGAATATGCAGCAGTGCCTATTTGGCTTGAAGCTCAATCTCCAGCAAATCAACAATGCAGTTTATAATTTCATTACTACAAGGAAAATTTATGTAACAAATTCAAAAGAGGTTAATTCTATATCAGGATAAATGTGAGTACCAAATTTCCCAATTTTTGACTGAGAAAATATCACAAATGGCCACCAAAGCACAATTCTGAAGCAATTTGACTAGCAGTTCATACATGGAAGGAACCAATCAAACCAAACTGAATTCTAAAACCAATTGCCTCTTCTGATTTACATTAAACCCTGAGCAAAGCTACGACAAGGGCTGTGATGCCAGGATTTCCGAAAAAACAATTGATCAAATCAAAGAGCTCTACGAAGCACTAGTGGAATTTAATTGAGATTCCATCAACAAATTATTATACAACAAATTGCTCAAACTCGACGGGAAGAGCTTGAGGGAGAGAGAAAGAGAATACGAAACTGAGAGAGAGAGAGAGAGAGAGAGAGAGAGAGAGAGAGAGAGAGAGAGAGAGAGAGAGAGAGAGAGATACGGTGGTGCTCACCTTAGTAGACGATGGTCCTTGCTTCCCTCGCCGGTGCAGATGGTGGAGGCGGTGGAGCTTCGAACTCTCAAAATCGAAATTGCCAATCGCTCTGAGATTGGATCAAACAGGGCTGAAGAAGGCTGATTAGATCAAACGGGGCTAAAGAAGGCTGATTCGATCGGTTGAGAGAGATTAGGGTTTAGAGAGGGTTGAGAGAGAGAGAGAGAGAGAGAGAGAGAGTGAGAAAGTAAGGGGGCCTAAATTGTTTTTCAGTTTTTTGTTTTAGTTATTGTAATATTTTAAATAATTTTTTTTTTTTACTTTTTAGATTCAAATAATTTATATATTCTTAAAAGAAATATTTTATTTTAATTTTAATAATGTTTTACTTTTTAATTTTTTTAAAAAAAATCACTAAATTCAAAAAAATATAAAATTTAATACATTTCATATATATTATATTTTATTATTTTTTTTACAAATATTTTATTTTTTAGTTGTATTCAGATTAGGCACATCTAAAAAATAAAAAATAAATAAATTATTAAAAGAAGGAAAAATATCAAATCAAGGTAATTTAAAAAAATAATAATTACAAATTAGTGAGAAGCCATATAAATATTAATCCTTAAAATTATAAACGTTTGCATGAATGTGCAATTTTTTTTTTCCAAAATCCCACTGGGTGCAATTATCCCTTAAAAGAGACATTAAATTATAAAATAATGTTTAAATTATTTTTTTATGTTGTCCTCAATTAGGAAAATTTAGGGTGAGAACCTTGGTTGGAAATTGTTAGCTTTTTTAAAGTAAAAAAAAAAAATCGAATTGAAATTTTTTTAATAAAAGTTTTCACGACATGCTAATGCATGCCGTGTAAAATTATAATATTTTATGACATATTTTTGTATGCCGTGAAAATATACATTTTTTACGGCATGCTTTTGCATGCCATAAAAAAAATTCGGATTATTTTATTTATTTTTTTTTTTGCAGAAGTTTTCATGACATGTTAATGTATGCCGTGTAAAGTTATAATATTTTACAACATGAAATGTATGTCGTCTTAAGTACAAATTATTTTATGACATATTTTTGTAAGTCGTAAAAACATACATTTTTTACGGCATATTTTTGCATGCCATAAACATATGAATTAACGACTTACATGGTATGTATGCTGTTATTGACAAAACATTAATGGCTTGCAAAAAAAAAAAAATGCCGTAGAATGTACTAACTACGACATGCATTTAACGCATGCCGTAAACATGATGCCGTAAATAGTTAGTTTTGTTGTAGTGTGTAAAATGTTTAACAACATTTCTGTTTTTCTTGGTACTTGAGAAACATAGGTCCATGCACGAATATGAAAGTGGCATGTCATATAAGGATCATTATACAGCTTTTTGGCTAAAGTTGTCTTTCCGAGTCCAGGCATCCCAACAATTGACACGAATTGTAGCTATTCCTTCCCTCCAGCAAGTTGCTCTTTTATGGCCAATACCTCGTTGTCGAAGCCCCACTGTAATTTCTGCCTCAACCATGGTTCTGCTCCCTATAGATGGGTGGCCTAGAGATGAGTCTCAAACAAAATGGTTTCTAAGGAAAAGGTGGTGAGTTTTCTAGGATGACAAGCTAAGAGACTGGGAGTTTTGCCGGAAAACTGGTGATTGAACAAAGAATCTTGAAATGGGTGTGGATCCACTACAAAAAAAAGCACAATTGGCGACCAAAAGTTGAGATTTCGTCGCTGAAAGTTCAAGAAATGGCGACTAAATTGGACTTTGTCGCCGAAAATCAGGTTTTTAGCGACTAAAATAGTTTAGTCGCCGAACAGCAGCTTTTTAGCGACTAAAAGGAAGTTTTGTCGCCTAATATAGGGTTTTCAGCGACTAAAGTTGGTTTAGTAGCCAAAAGTCAAGGTTTTTAGCGACTAAAATAATTTAGTAGCGAAAAGGTATGGTTTTGGCGACTAAAAACAGGTTTAGTCGCTGAAACGGGGGGTTTTGCCGACGAAAATCAATTTTAGTCGCCCAAAGTGCGGGAAATGGCGACGAAATTTCTGTTTAGTCGCTAAAAGTGCTGAGTTTTAATTCAGAACTTGTTTTTTTAGCGACAAATAAATAATTAGTAGCCGAAAATAATACAATTAGCGACTAAAATTTGGTTTTAGTCGCCAAAAGTTGCCTAATTTTTTTTTTTAGTAAATAATTTATTTTTGATAAGAATTATATTTAATTAAAAAAATTATATTTATAAATATTATTTTGTATTAATTGCAGTTAACATACTATATAAATAATATATATTGTATATATGTGCATGTGATGGAGTGCTGGCATGGTGGATGGAGTGATGGGCGCAGGGTTTGGCGTGTGAATAGTGCCAGGTCACAGGTTCGAAACCTGTTGAGAGCAACGGAGGCCAAAAAATTTTTTTTTTTGAAAATACTTTCAGCGACTAAATGGATTGGTCGCCAAAGGCAAAAATAATAAAATAACAATAAACTATTGGCGACTAAAAGTTTAGTCGGCAATGGTATAACTTCCAAAAAGAAATTGACTATTGGCGACGACTTATTTAGTCGCTGAAGATGGCTATATGGGCGACCAAAACTGTTTTAGTCGCCAAAGCCATTCCGCGACCAAGTATTGGCGACAACATGGGCGACCAAAAATTTTAGTCGGGAAAAGTGAATTTCTGACATTTGGCGACTAAAGTAGGACCTTTGGCGACTAAAAATTTAGTCGCCAAAGGCGTTTTTTCTTGTAGTGATCCCAAAAAAAAGAGAAGAAAGATCTTTCAGGATGAAGAAGCAGAAGAAACAACTGGGTTCTTGATTTTGGATAAGGAAACATTGAAAGCAAAATTGCAAAGCCAAAAGTAAAGAGGAAACAAAAGCGAAGAGCTGTATGATCACCAAACCTTCTCATCAATGTAATTTAATTTCTCTGTTGACCGACTTTGAAGTAATGAGTTCAGCCATTGGTATCAATGTAATTATAAAGATCAATAATTTAATCTAATTTAAGTTCTCCAATTCACCGACTATTTGGTGTGGGTATCCATTTTTATTATTTTCGTAAATTTTTAAACTGCGTCATGTATGGAAAATTTTAATATACATTTTTTTTTAAAAAGAGTATATTATATGTATTTTTTGTTATGTTATATTTTTTTTATTATGATCAATTTTTTTTTTTTTTTGTTACGACATTATTTTAAGAGAAAATTAGTGAATCATCCTATTCAACTTTGTGTAGTAAAAAAGGTCCAAAATATGTTTTTTATTAATTAAGGTCCCTTGATGAAATTTCTCTGTGATCATACTAGAGAAATTTTAAAATTTTTCTGTGAAATCAAAGAAATTTCTCTATGTCTGGACCGAAATTTCTCTATGTCACGGACCTTAAAAAAAATTCTCCTTATTTTAATTATAACTTCTGAGTTCTTTATTTATCTCTCATGTTGTGTTTAGTTATGATTTCTTTTGGGAAAATTACCAAGAAGCCTTTTTTGAAAAACGTGTAGTCTATTTAGTCTCATAACCTTTTGTTTATACCCAAAAGTCCTATAATGTTGTTCTTCTTCTCTGCCTCTCTTCTTCTCTGCCTCTTTTGCTCTTTGTGATTTCCGGCGATCGTTGACGGGTAACCATATCTTGCTTCTTCTCTTTCTCTTTTCGATATATAGTCACGGCGACCGACGACTACCATCAATTGGGATTCATTGGCAACCACAGACCGCCGACTCCTTACTTCACCCTCACCGACCGTAAGGAAGATATGTTTCCGACGAAGAAGATGAGTAGATCTATTCAGATCTGATGTAGATCTACATCAGATCTGAGTAGATCTACATCAGATTTGGCTAGATCTAAATAAAAAATAGTTGCCGGAGTACAATCCTCTCTTTATATCTGCCTTTTTCCTTCGATCTCTTTTTTTTTTCTACATTTTCTCTGCTATACACTTCTCTTTTTCTGTTCTAATGGAGAAAATTTTCAAGTTCTGAACAAATTGTTTTCGAGTTTTAGTTACAGGCGATGAAAACTGTAAAATTTTGCAGTTTCAAATTTTTTTGGTACTGGAATAAATCATGGTTTAAAACTGTAAAATTTTGCAGTTTCATAACATTCTTTACAACTGTAAAATTTTACAGTTTCATAATATGTTTTTCAATTTGATTAATAAGGATAAATGCTTAATAAATTTTTCTTTGAAACAGTAACATTTTACAGTTTCAAAACTTACTTTTCAGTTTGATCAATATTGGAGAGTATTTGCTTAAACCTTACAAAAATTGAAAAATAGCACATGTTTTTCCCATTGTTGCTGTTTTTTGTCGTTTCATTTTTTTTTCTTTTAGTTTATCAATATTTAGCACATTTTGCTATGTTTTTTCGCTCTAATTTCTCCATTTATTTATTTTTTTTTCCCGACAATATTCTAGACATTCTGGTGAGCCTCCAATGATGTTCTTAACGTCCAGTGAACGTTCTGAACATTCCTGCGACTTCCATTAACGTTCTTAACACTCCGGTGAACTTCTGACGATACTCCGGCGACTTCCCGGTGATGTCGAACATTCCGACGAGTCTCCGGTGACCGTTTGACGGAAGTCCGACGGTAGTAGGATGTAACAGTGTTTATAAATTAAAAAAAAAAAGATTTTTTTTGTAACAATTAAAAATATATAGGACTAATTGATGCAAGTGTTTTGTTTGAGGATTAGATGGGTTTTGAACTTTGTATATGGGACTTATTGGTAAGTTCCCCATTTATTTTTCTTTTTTTAGTTATGACTTAGAAAATTTAAATTATGTCATTTTTTTTTTTAATTATAAGGTGCATATGGTACACAGTGTTTCCCGTCATGTATAGAAAAAGAATCAGGAAATTACAAAAAAAATAAAATAAAATAAAATATCTACCCATTTTTATTAAGTAAAATTGTCAAAAAAAATATATTTTGCTTATTTAAATTCACCGTAGATATATGGAAAATATCTAAAATACTTGTTTTTATTAAGTTTAATGAATAAGATATAATTTTACTCAATAAAAATAGATAGATGGTTTAAATTAAACATAAATAAATAAAATTAAGAAAAACTCAAAAAAAATTTGTGAAAAAGTTCAAATCTTAATTTATCTATTTTTTTAATTTTTCCAAAAGAGAAACTATTCCTATAAATTTGTTTATGGCACCAACCCCTACCATATGCCCCAGTTCAAAACAACCTCTACCGTATGCCTAACTTTGGAGTCAACTGGACCCATATGAATGCCTTTTTTTTTTTTTTCGGTTGTAAGTAATCCACTGGGAGTGTTCATACAATTTTTTTTTTTAGAAGCACTATTTCTGTAATTTGTTTATTTGGTATAATTTTGTTTACATCACATCAACTTACTAAATTAATAACCAAGGCCTATAATTGCGCATATAATTTTTGGTGCAATTTGTATAATATTCATTCCGCTTCAAATTATTTGTCCAACATAGAAAATGTGAATTTAAAAATAATATATTCTCATACTGATTTTTTAAAAAACTCTTCACCAATTAGAAAAACTCTTTAATTATTTTTAATTTATGAAAAAAAATTAAAATTTTAACACAAAAATGCATTATTTTTAAATTTTCATTTTTCATGCTGGAGGTAGTAATTCACAACATATATTTTCAACATAATGAAGGCCTATAGTTGTAGAAATTATCCTATGGATCGGGAAAACTATGTGGCTACGTGTCCATCCAATGAGATCATGTCATTTTTCCATCATTTTTCTTGTACCTTTGCTATTGGTTGGGCACATTGCCAACGTGAAATGTCTGGAAGACAGGATAATTACTCAATTGTGCTAGGATGAATAGAGGACACAGTTTCACAAAACTCCCCAATTTATTATGCGGAAATTCACAAGTAATTATTTTATATTCTTGAATTGTCAATTTAGTATGTATGTTGATGTGATGTTTTTAAGTAATAACTACACTGGTAATGAAGAGGGAAGATTGGTGAAACATTCTCCATATCGTTTTGATAGTAGGAGATGTTCAACCCTTCCTAGTTAAGATCCTTTAGGGCATGTTTGATTGGGTGGATTAGAGTATGGAATTGGGATTATTAATCCGTGGGCCCAATTATCCTATGTTTGTTTTAACATTTTGGTTTAGGATTATTAATCCAATGGATAATTAATCCAACAAATTTGTAAGATTATTAGTAATGGGGTAGGGGTGGGATTATTAATTCAATGGATATTAATCCAATTGGATAGTGAATACCACACTAATTTAATAGGATTATTAATACTTCACTATTAATTTTGTGAATCAAACATGACCTTAGTGTTATTATTTTAGTAGTTTAGATCCTTTATAAGTGTAAAATACCTAACTTACCCTCGATAGTTCGAAATTGTGTGGAAATTTGTATCCTGTTTCGACAGAGATTGCGCTAGGATTTTGATTTGAGATTCCAATTTCGTTTCTGTTTCCAATTCCGATTCCGATTCCGATTCCGATTCTGATTTCGATTATGATTTTGTTGAACTTTTTGTTTTGGAAGCTTTATTCGAGTTGATTTTGTAGAATTCTCTCTGATTTTGATTTCATTTTCGTTTTGAGATCATGATTTTGATTTGAGGGATAACATTATTTGTGATTCTAATAACTCGTTTCCAATGGAGGTGTTCGTTGTTTTCGATTTCATTGTTAGAGATTTTTGTTTGAAAGGTATTTTTTTTGTAATTAATTCTCTGTGATTGAAGGTTTTTTGATTTGTATTGATGGAAAAAATAAAAATAAATTAGTGATTGAATTTGACAGAGAAAGGAATTTGGTGTGCAGTATATTTATGATTTGTAAATTTCTCTGAATCAGATTTTGTGTTTTGAAGCAATGATTCAGTTGTAGTTTAGTGTGTAACATGTTTATAACTCTCTTTTTTCAATTTCCTCTCAGCACTGGCGGTACTAACTGCAACAGTATTACAAGTTGAAAGCTCTTTTATTTTTATATTTTGGATAAATTACACTCATCTCCCTTGAAGTTTTAAAAAATATAATTAGTCTCTATATTTTTGACATAATTACAATGTTTTATTTTTATTATGGCTAAAGCTACTGAAACTAAAGCAGATGACAGGTAGACACTCAAATAAATAAAGATAAATATATATATATATATATATATTTTAGTTGAAAATAGATGATACTATTATTAATTTTTTTTCTTTATTTATATGACTAACGAATTACTAATGAAAAACTATTTAATTGTTATGTGAATTAAAATTTCAAGAGAAGTTGTATAATTATGTCAAAAGTGTAAAAAGACTCATTGATAAGTGTAATTTATCCTCATTTTTTTAATACATTTAAATCATGTAGACACCTCATTTTTTGACCGCTCATAAGATCTGGGAGCCACTGATTGATCACTCGATAATGAAAGTTATGCTATACAAATGTTCGATTTGTTCAGCAAGAAGAGCTTCTAATGCCAACCTTACACCCCAGTTTAGACCAAAACTATTATAGACCTTAAAATCCTTTCTTTCAAAATATTTTTCCAAATGTTTCTACGATGTTCCGAGGCTTGCATTTCGTTAAAAATCGTACTTTTGGGTAAACCGAGCAAGAACAAAGTGGAAATAAATGGAAGGGAGGTGAACTCTTTGAAAAATATTTAAAAACATCTTATTTAGAGGTTTGGAGTTGAAAAAAATAGAAGGGGATGGAAGAAAACTAGTTGAGGAGATATCAATCTGGTTAGGACAAAAACTCAGCAGCCTTCACTAAAATAGGCATATCTTTTTGCATACTTCGAATTTTGATGTGAAGCTGCCACCATTGGAAATTAGACTTTTGGGCCTTCAATTTAGAGTCAAGAATGACCTGAAACCGAGTTCAGATGAGAGAGATATGCCCATTTGAAATCGGGTCAAAAAACTAGTTTTTTGGCTGCCGGCCACTTTTGGTGGCCTGCAACCCACTTGTTTCTGGAAGCCTGATTCTTGCAGATATTTTGTTCCAGCTGTTTCCACATTGCTCCACCTATCTCTATATAGATATTTTCGACTGAGCCTCGTATATTTCTATATGTAATTGACCTCTCCTCATGTTTTCAAGGTTGAAAAAATTTAGGAGTGAAAACTCTCTCTCTCTCTCTACAATTCTCTCTCTCTCTTGCAACTTACATAGCCTTTGCTCAAACACTCTAAACCAAACCTAGAAAGCTTCTTGCTGAGGTTATTTGGACTTGAATTTTAGCTCTTGAGACACTTGAGAGTGTGAAATTGGTGGTTTGTAACTCAAGGGTTCATTCCTCTTCAAGGGGTATACCTTCTCTTACTTTTGTACCATCTCTACACCACTTGTTTTCCATCATTTCTTGCTATTTTTGAGATTTTTAAACTCTGTAATTTTGGGCTAAAACTTGTAGTTTAAGGCCATTAAGGGTGGAGGGGTGGTTCACCTTTCTTTCCACATTGCTTCTCTAGCCTTTACCCTTATATTTCCCACCTTTACACTATCTTTTTTTGAGCTTTTAAACATGGATTTCTAGAGTTATTTCAGTATCTAAAATGTTGTTTTGAAGTCCAAAATTGGAGGGGTTAGCCTCCCCTCCTTGTGTGTTGTTTACTAGTCTAGCATGCTCTATGTTTTAGCTTATTATTCTAACTATTTTTGTCTTAATTCCAACATGTTTTGGGGACTGTTTTTGGTTGTTCACTTCATTTGAGCATTGTTTTTTTTATGCTTGTAGTGTAATTGTCCTCATAAGTTTGGTGTTTTAGGCATTAGACCCCATCTTATTTGAGTTGATAGTGTTTATTTATGGCTTTCCATACTTGTGATTACCTTTAATCATCTATGCAACTTCCCACCTTTCTTGGCCTTCGCTTTGCATTGAGAGTTGTTTCAAACCTATTGTTCTTTTAAGCTTGAGATTGAAGTTGTCATACTTAATAGTTTAATCCCTTTTAGGGGTTCATTATCAACGGCATAATATCTCTAATGACTTAAGCCAACTCTTGGTTTGGTACTTCTCTCCATTAGAGGACTTAACTCACTTTGGACTCAATTGATTCAAGAATGAATGGTAACTAAAATGAAGTAATAAACTTGAGGCTAAAAAAGGTGCAAGATAATAACTTGGTAGGGTTCAATCAGACATTAATTAAACCCTTGAGTCTTTAGTCATTTCATACTTGTCAGTGATGAAAACGGCTCAAGATTCATTGTCGCTACTTCCCTTGATCATTCATGATAGGGAGGTGGTTTTGAGAGTCTTGTTTTGTCGTATTCATTGAACTTGCACACTTTGGTGCAGAAGCCATCTTGCAATGAAATTGCATCCGTTGATGGTTTATGAATCAAATTTTGTCACTCCTTTGAGCTGTTTGATGATAAGGACAGGTGAGTTGTGCAAACAACCCTTGAGAATATCCTGTACTGGCTCTGTTTGCTCTCTGTGGCAGTAGGAAGAACTAGGCAGCAGTGGCCGGCAGGCCATCATTTGTGGACGGTAGGCCATCACTTCTAGCCGGCCGGCCACCTGTGCAAAACCTAGCAGTGTACTTTTGAAGCATAACAGAGTTGCTCTTGAGGTGGAAAACAGTGCAAGTATTCTACTGTGCAACAAAGGCTTCCTGGTAGCAAAACAATGACCTTTTTGGGTGGAAATCCGGGAACACACATGAGCATTCCTCGCTTACCGAGGCAGTTTAGTTTAATTTCTTAGTTTAGATATTTTTTTGTGATTAATTAGTTGTAGCTAGTTAATGTTGTAATGTGATGTAAATAATTAGTTAGCTAGACTAGTTATTTAATTTTGTCTTGTAATAATTAGTTAATTAGCTAGAATAGTTTATTAATTTGTTGTTGTAATAATTAGTTAAGTAACTTAGCTAATTTATTCATTTGGGTTTGTAATAGCTAGTTTATTAGCTTAGCTAGTTAGTTTATTTGGACCCTCCTTCGTGAGGGCATCAATTGTAATAATGTGTATGCCTTCTAACCCCACGTCTTTCTCCCTTTTATTTATCTGCTTATGATGGTTAGATTAGGACATCATGTTTTGTTTAGCATCTCTCATGTTTGCATCCATTTGTCTTGCATACACCGATGGCTCGATTTATCATTCTAACTTGCATTGTTAGTTTAATACTTCCTTGAATACGTGTTGAAACTGCATGCTATCAAGTTGTTTCATATACCACATTGGTAGCCGAGCCTAGTAATTGCATATCGCATGTGATGCATTAGTCATATTGTACAATTAGGATCATGCATTTTTTCTAACTCTTTTGTTTATTTTGGCTTAGAGTACTAGGTGAGCCTTTACTCGCTTTAGCATATTGCATGAGTGTGGTTGTTGCCATGTAAATCATGTTCTTCATGAGGCTAAGTGCTTAAATGATAAACTGTTTGAATGCCTGTGGATGAAGGCTAATTGATTGAATTGGAATATTGTTGATTAATGTGCATTTAAGCCCACTTTTTCAAGTGGCACATTCAAAACAATTTTCAAACATGCATGAAATCAAAATGTTCTAATTTTTGCTAATTATTCTATACTTGTGCGCATCACATAGTAATGATAGTTTAATAATCGGAACAAGAGCATATAATATGGATAAGAATCACATTATGATTAGTAGAGGCTAATCTTTGATCGGGCGAGCGGGGGTGCTCTATTCATGACCTTCCCCCCTCGTACCCAAGTTCCCGAGCCGAGACAACTCTTGGTGATGATGGATACGTGGCCTTTGGCACGAGTCTCGAGTTCGCTGAATTCCTAAAAATATATTTAGGTGATGACTCTGTATCTGGCAAAGCAGTCTATTTTTGACATTTTGATTCAAAATTGATTTTCCAAAAAGATTTGCCGGATTTGAACTCTTTTGTGTTTATCTATTTCACATTGCACTTGTGAGATCAAATTTAGAACCGTGGGAGTTCGAACTGTACGGCTTCTTCGTGTTCTGAAAGGGGGCATGAAAAGTCGACCTACAATTTCTGGCGACTCTGCTAGGGATTTAGAGAACTTGACTTGAAATTCATGACGTGAAATTTTATCTACACTTATATATTCTTTGCATTGCATTTGCATTGGTGCGCTTAAGTCACTGTGTTTGCCAACTGCTATTCCTGGACGGCTTGCCGGAGGCTTGTTTAACAGCTTGCCAAAAGGCTAATCGGTCGTGGGCTCTGCCATGTTGGGAACACAACCCTCGGATCTGGACTACCGCTGTACCGTTTAATCATCCTTTCACTTCTCGGTGTTAGGTGTGAAAGGTATATTAGGTAGTCTTGCTGAGGTACCCCTTTGACCATTTGGCCTAGTTGTATATAGTAAAGCCATAGTGACTGTTCCAAACTAGGACATGATACTCACCTGTATGTAGGATTTTGTGAAACCACTTGATTGAAATTGTAAATCCTTGTTCATGACAAAAACTAGGACAGGGTAACCTTCCCCCATCATAGGGATGTTTTGGTTCTCTCTTAACTGGTATGTGCTTTACAGTGAACCTGTATAGGGGTGCTTCATATCAGTGGTACAGTTGGTATTAGTTTGTGAGGCAGAATTTAGTGGGGAATACTTTTTCAGCTGTGATCATATCTGTTCTAGTGAAATTGGGCTGATGTGCTGTTTGTTTTCTCTTTTGCAAGGTAGTCCTGGAACCATAGCTTCAGAAGGCTCTGATATCCCCCAGGTACTCTGGACTCGTGTCGATAGACTTTGTTAGGTCACAAATTTGGTTCAGAGGTAGCCAGTGTTCGCTTTACTTTCGCCAGTGGCGAGACAAAAAAGTGCCAGACAGGGTTCACCAGTTCCACTATTCTGGCATTCACCAGTTAGATTACCTTTGTTTAGCTTATCTCGCGTATCTACCTTTATCATGGCTCAGCCTTCGAAAAATCTGGAGGAATTATTATTCCATCTGCAGCAAACAGTTGACTCCCTCCAGCATGACGCAACCCGTTAGGCTGAGGTTACGACCCGTCAGGCCGAGGTCATAACTAGGCTACAGCAACAGCAACCGCAGCCAGCAGCGGCCTCTGCATCACATGTACCCACCACGACTATCCTTATGCCCGGTACCACAGTTAATGTTGCCACTGCACAAGACCCACAAACCGAGAATGTTCCAGTTTTCCCAGTCCAAACAGAACTAATCCCAGTACAAGCATCCAAAGCCTTGGTTTATCAGACCGAGGCCCTGTTCGAGTTCGAGGTTGATCCAATTGCACTCAAGGTTAACAAACTGGAAAAATTGTTTAAGAGAGCACAAAGGGTCAACTCCATCCCAGACATAGAGGATGGTTGCACTGCGTCGGCAGTAACATTACTCGAGCAGTTCAAGGTGCCACACATTGACCGTTTTGACAGATTTGGGGATCCAATGGTTCACCTATAGCTGTTTTTGGACATCTTGAGACCGATAGGTTTGATGAGGATGCAGAAGCTATCCGTCTTTGGTCGGACTATGTCGGGTATAACGGCCATTTGGTACACCAAGTTGGAAGATTCAGTAAAATAGAATTGGGATGAATTAGCCGAGTCCTTCATGGCTCAGTACTCTTACAACACTCAAATCTAGGTCACAACCCATGATCTCGAGGCGACGCGCCAAGAGCCGAAAGAAGGTTTCTCTAAGTTTGTGATGAGATAGAGGGCCAAAGCCTCAATGATGACCTCGAGACCTTCCGAGAAGGATCAGATAATAATGATTGTCCAGAATTTGCATGACAAGTTGTTGCAGAAGATGATTGTTTTATCTCTATTTACATTCACGGAGCTTCATGAAATAGGGGTTCAAATTGAGGATGCCATCAGGCAAGGGATCACTGTGGAAGATAATGAGCCTTTGAAGAAGAATGATGCTCGCAGTTCCAATGCTACTACCAGTGGTAGCACAGTTGCGAAATGCTCAGAAGTAAACACTACCACCAGTCCTAAACCAACGACTTCAACTCGACCCCAAGCCTGAAATTTCCATCCTCTTTACATGAGTCTCTCTCAAGCCTTGACAACGCTGCTAGAAAAAGGGTACCTAGAGCTCCTAGAACCCCAACCCCTCCAAATCCTCTTCCACCAAGATATGACTCGACTAAATATTGTGCTTATCATTAACAACACGGTCATGGTACAAACCGTTGCATCCGCCTCCGTTATAAGATTCAGGATCTTATTGACGAAGAGATCATAGCTCCACCAAAAAGACCTCGGGCCACCACTAACCCAGTACCTCCACACCTCAACCTAATTCGTACACTACTATCCACCTACAATCTCAGCATATACATCACCCCGACTCATTTACCCAAGCCCGAGGTGTTCATTCCAGAAATCACAGACTTGTGTATGATGGATGCACTTGAACCCCAATCAACTCAAACCCAGGAACTCACTACTTCTGAGCTAATGA
Source organism: Camellia granthamiana (assembly GCA_036172215.1). Lineage (NCBI taxonomy): Eukaryota > Viridiplantae > Streptophyta > Magnoliopsida > Ericales > Theaceae > Camellia > Camellia granthamiana. The sequence continues at coordinate 104,940,875 of CM069913.1, forward strand.
GCATGATTGAAGATTTACAGAGAACTGTGGCAGATTTAGTCTTTGGGAATTTGGCTCCATCATCAACCATATCACATGCCAGAAATTTTACACCAAAAGGCTCCCCAATCTTGGGGCGAGCTGCAATTGAAAAGGGCTAACCTGAAGTCATTTCAAGTCTGGGTGACCACATGTCAAGAACAATTGGGCTTCGCTCAGATATAGTGACCCAATGCCTTGGCAAAGTGGAGACAAGGGGCAAGAACAAGGCCAGGGCAAGTATTGATCCTTATGCACATCTTTAATGGGCTATTGTGGCTTTGAAGGGCAAAGGGCTAAACAAACAGCAAGTGCTTACAATTGTTGCAAAGACTGTGGATGACACTTTTGTCGCTCAGGATGGGAGCATTTTGAATCAAGGGGCAAGCCAGGGAAAGAGGTGTCATAGCAAAACCATCCCTTTCAGTTACACTCGTAAGAGATCATCAATCAACACCTGCTAACCCCTCTGTCAATCCCTCCAGGATTGGTAACCGCACCTTCAATCCCCTTTACATGACCTTGTCCAAAGCTCTCCAAATCCTCATGGGACAAGGCCATCTCAAACCCCTTGATCCTCAGCCTCTTCTTGATCTCCTTCCAAGGAAGTATAATGCTGCAAAGTACTGCGCCTTCCATCAACAAACCGGTAATGACACTGACTGTTGTTTTCGTCTTCGCCATGAAGTTCAAGATCTGATTGACAGTAAGGTCATCACTCCATTGGGTTCTACAAGGTCTATCGGTGCTGGATCGATGAACTTGGGGGATAATGTGGCTAGTTTTGTGGTTGGGGGATGAACCACCTGCTGATGGCGCTTATTTTAATCTAGATGTGGTGGATGGTACACACTGTTTTGTGGCACATTGAAAATGTTGTTTTTTCTTTCTGACTTGGGTATTGAGTCAGTCTTATTGTTTTGAGTCAGTCTTGTTGTGTCAGGGTTAGGTGATTTCGGGCGTGTTAACTCGGACATCACTTCCCTATTTGTTTTATTTGTCTTTTCACTCTTTCTTTTGAGTCTATTTCTACTATTGAGCCAGTTGAGCTAGAAGATTTGAATAAAACAACAGTAATGTTCACCTACTTCTATGTGCCTTTAAATCATTGCATTGACCAAAGTTTTTCAAAGCTTTTCTAACACTGTGGTGAAAACAAAGAGGGAGGAATTCTTTAGGATTTGCAAAATTTGATCGACTGAGAGGAAGAGAGGCATACTAAGCCCTTAATAAATGAAATCATGTTTGTTAATGTGAGTATTGAGAAGGATCCTGGTTGGATTCAAATTGGTTCTACATTGTCTTCAGAAGAGCACAAGCGACTAGTCGTTTTATTAAAAGATTTCAAAAACATTTTTGCGTGGTCCCACGAAGACATGCCTGGAATTGATCTTGAGATTGTACAGCATAGGATCACTCTCGGCCTTAAGACTCAACCCCTTTTTCTTTCAAACTTTGATTCAGAATGTTTAACGATCAACCAAAATATGAGGCTTGCATGGTTAACCAAAAATTAAGGCTTGCATGATCGGATTAGAAGCAACCTTTGAACTAGGGGCAAGAAGGTCATATGTCATCAAAGGAAGCTTGCATAGCTGGATTAGAAGCAACCCTTGAAGTAGGGGCAAAAAGGTCAAATATGCTCGAAGATTCAAAACTGGGTCATTTCTCAAAACAATGGAGGTTGGCACGAAAGCCCAATCCCATAATCTGAAAAGAAGAAAATTTTGCTGAAAAACAATCGAGTTCCTATCCATGACACTAGGGGCAAATTTAGACCCAATTGAATGGGCTCTTACATCATTAAGATTATTTAGTTAGGAACAATAGCCATTCTTGTGGATTTAGATGGCTTAGAGATCCTATGGCCAATCAACATGGACAAGTTAAAATTTTCTAACTTTAAGAGGCTCGCTGGGCCAAAAACTCGAAGGGGCGACCTAGGCAAAAGTTAGAGCAAAAGAAAAAAGAGAAAAAAAGAAAAAAGAACAAAATTGAAAAAATAAAAAGAAAGAAAAAAAGAAAAGAAAAAAGAGAAAAATGAAAAGAAAAGAGCAATGGAGCTCACAAGGTTGAAAACCTGAAAGGCGGCTTAGGAAAAAGTTTGAACGCAAAAGGAGAGTGTTAATACCTGAGTGCACCTTAACCCGGAACTACGTAAGGCCTGATTCCCATCTTTGGGATACGTAGGCAACTTCATCTTAAAGTTCAGCCCCAACCATTTTCAGTCTATTTGTCTCATTCATGTTAATTGGCTTATCCTTGTTCAACTCGGCTATCCTATCCATGTCCAATTAGCTTATCTTCATCAGGTGTCCCATGCCATTAAAAGATTCAGTTGCAAGGAAAATCAAGTTCAGATCTGAGGTTGTGCGTCTCAAGAGTTAATTCCTCGTTGCTTAGGTAGTGGTCATTTGCAACATAGCTTTTGAGGATTTTTAGTAAAGTTGACTACTTTTCTCAAAATTATTCTATTTTTCTAAAACTGGACTATTTCTTGGACCCAAAAGGGAAAATTTTCAGTGCTTATAGCTTGACTTACATGATTTAAAAATATAAAGTCGAACAAGTATGTTAATCTAACTCTCATGTTAGCCAAAATTGTTTTAGTAGAAAGTCGAAAAAAAAATGGTCAAAATAATGAACTAGGGGCATAGTTGAGTCAGGTTTTCTGTCTTTTTCCCATTGTCAATGCACTCATCGAAAGGGCACAACTAAAGTTAGCAGCAGGGGCTGAAGGCTTTCTCATTCTCTAAGCAGCGAGGTATCGAGCCAAGTGCGAAGCACGAATTAGAAATGGAGTAGGATATCCAACCCCCCTCATAGGGTCCATCAACCACGCTTGGGAAGAGATAAAAAAAAAAAAAAGAGAGAGAGATTAAAGAATAGAGAGATGTGCCCTGAGAGAAAAAGTGAGGAAAGGGCTTTTCAGAGAAAATAGAGATTGAGTGCCAAAGTGATGTGAGAATCTCAAATGAGAAAGGGTGGGAAACAATACCTGGAGAAGCAGTGGGCTCTCCGTGAATTGAGAGGTCATCCCACCGGTGGAAAACATCCAAGTGTTGTGTTTGTTGTTTTGTTTGTCTCGATTCTTGTTGTGAGTCTTGTTTTTTATTTATGTGAGTAGATGTGTTTAGGTTGTTTTACTTTGTTTTCCTTGGTTGAGTTGTTTTGATTGTGATCAGTCATGGACTCACTACCTGGTTGAGAACTCATTCTTAGGTTCAAATTCAAAAATAAATCATTTTGTGCTCAGAGTGCTGTGCCATTCAAACATGATCTACAAAACAAAATTCTTTCTTTCATAAACTGTAGGGTCCAACCCTGATCAAAAGAGGGGGCAATAGAACAAGGGCCTATCTGAAGCTACATAGGTTCCAGACTACAAAGCAAAAGAAAAAGAGGGAAAATTGGAGCATTTCAGTTTGTTTTAACTTTTGCAATTTCTGAGATTGCATTCCGAATGCACCTTCCCAGGCCTTGCCATTTCTCTGGGGTATGAGTGTACCTCGACCTCAAGCTCAAGCCTGCTTCAATTCAGAATGGCGATCAAAGTGCCCTCCCTAAGAACCATTCCCCACCAGAGGCATCCTGGATGTGTTTGCAATGAGTTTGTACTAGAGCTCGAATGGCGATGTCTAGAACACAAAGGTTTGGAATTTCTGAGACTAAATTCTGGTTTGAATACCTAGGGGTGTATCCTCGGCTTGAAATCTGTATGGCAACCCCATAGATTAAGATAGCATGTGTGCACCTCAATTCTGGATACTGAGTCAACCTAGTCTGCCACCCCGTTGGAGAATAGGGAAAGTTGTGGGCATGATTGACACCTGTGGTTTCTGCATGCAGATTTTACCCCTTGCCAGTATTTGAGAACCTTTGAACTATGAGTTGAAGGTAAGATTTCAAAGAACAAAAAGGGGAGATTCCCATCTGAGTAGAGCGGTTCATCGCCACTCACCTTATGAGGTGCTTTCTAAAGCGCCGCTTTGTTTTTTTACTGCATTTTCTTAGCATTATCTAGTTCATTGCTTGTCACACATATCATGTGCATCTATCGCACACAAACCTCATCATACTCTTTGCATCTATCGTATCATCTCAGGACCTCTTCTCACGGTTTTAGCATGGTTAGAGTGTTCATTTCCTCACATGATTTCAGCGTGTTTAGAATTTATCTCAGAACGCGTGGAGCGCAAGCCTGAGCGGTTTTCTCAGGACTTCTTCTCATGATTTCAGTGTGGTTAGAGTGTTCATTTCCTCACACGATTTCAGCGTGTTTGGAATGTTTCTCTGGAAGTGTGGAACGCGAGCCTGAGTGGTTTTCTTTGAACCTCTTCTCACGAATTTAGCGTGGTTCGAGTGTTTCTTTCCTCACATGATTAAATGTGTTTGGAATGTTTCTCCGGATGCGTGGAGCGCGAGCCTGAGCCGTTTTCTCAGCACCTCTTCTTACAATTTCAGTGTGATTAGAGTGTTCCTTTCCTCACACAATTTTAGCGTGTTTGGAATGTTTCTCAGGACACGTGGAGCGCGAGCCTGAGTGATTTTCTCAAGACCTCTTTTTACGATTTTAGCGTAGTTAGAATGTTCTCCATTCCTTACACGATTTCAGCGTGTTTGGAATGTTTATCAGGACGCGTGGAACGCGACCCTGAGCGGTTTTCTCTGGACCTCTTCTCACGATTTCAGCGTGGTTAGAGTGTTCATTTCCTCACACGATTTCAGCATGTTTGGAATTTATCTCAGGACGCATGAGATGCGACCCTAAGCGGTAGGACCTCTTCTCACGATTGCAGCGTGGTTTGAGTGTTCCCTTCCTCACACGATTTCAGTGTGTTTGGGATTTGTTCTTCTTCCTCTCACGATTCCAGCGTGGTTGGAGTATGTCACCTTATTCATTATCCATTACATCCATTACATCATACCATTTTATCACCTACATTCGTTGCATCCATTGCATTGTACTTTGTCTTGTTGCATTTAGCATTTAGGATTAGCATCTTTCCCCAACAGATCATTCCTCATTTATATCACACTGCCCAATTACTTGTATTCTTTCTACGAAACATATAGTTCTGTATGTGCACATGCCTATTCCACATAAATTGTGGTTTGAGGGTTCTGACACCTTTTTTGTGTAAAACATAGTTTGATTTGCATCTCCATTCCTTTATGATATTTGTGTGGCAAGCACTGCTTGTGGTTTGATTATTTCATTACATTGTATATCATTTGCATTGTTTCATTGCATTGTGTATCATTTTTTGCATTTCTGCCCCTGAACTACGCTAGTTTGATTCCTTGCAAAAGGATACGTAGGCAACCCTCGAGTTCAACCAACTGCATTTGCATTTTTTTTTGTTTGCCCAAGTCTTACGGCCTTGTCAAAATGGGCCGTCTTCGGGCTTTGACATTCACTCACGGCATTTCATGACTTCGAGTTCTGTCAAAGAGGGGCAACTGTAGACACCCCATTTTTGATAGCCCATAAGACTTGGACACCACTGATTGATCACTCGATGATGAAAGTTATGCTATACAAATGTTCGATTTCTTCAGCAAGAAGAGCTTCTAATCCTAACCTTACACCCCAGTTTAGACCAAAACTTTTTTTAGACCAAAACTATTTTAGACCTTAAAACCCTCTCTTTTAAAATATTTTTTCAAATGTTTCTACGATATTCCGAGGCTCACATTTCGTTAAAAATCGTACATTTCGGTAAACTGAGCAAGAATAGAGTGGAAATAAATGTAAGGGAGGTGAACTCTTTGAAAAATCTTTAAAAACATCTTATTTAGAGGTTTGGAGTTGAAGAAAATAGGAGGGGATGGAAGAAAACTAGTTGAGGAGAAGTTAGGTATCAATCCGATTAGGAAAAAAACTGAGTAGCCTTGACTAAAATAGGCATATCTTTTTAATTACTTAAAATTTCGATGTAAGGCTGCCACCATTGGAAATTAGACTTCTAGGGCTTCAATTGGGACTCAAGAATAACCTAAAATCGAGTTCGGATGAGGGAGATATGCCCATTTGAAGTCGGGTAAAAAAACCAATTTTTTGGCTGCCGGCCACTTTTGGTGGCCTGCAACCCACTTTTTGTGGCCTGCCGACCACTTGTTCCTGGAAGCCAGATTCTTGTAGATATTTTGTGCCAGCTATTTCCACATTGCTTTACTTGTCTCTATATAGATATTTTCAACCAAGGCTCATATATTTCTTTATATAGTTGACCTCTCCTCATGTTTTCAAGGTTGAAAAAATTTGGGAGTGAGAAAATAATTTTGGAAAAGCAAAACTCTCTCTCTCTACAATTCTCTCACTTCCTTGCAACTTAGATAGCCTTTTCTCAAACACTTTAAACCAAACCTAGAGAGCTTCTTGCTGAGGTGATTTGGACTTGAATTTTAGCTCTTGAGATACTTGAGAGTGTGAAATTGGTGGTTTGTAACTCAAGGATTCATTCCTCTTCAAGAGGTATACCTTCTCTTGCTTTTGTACCATCTCTACACCACTTGTTTTCCATCATTTTTTGCTATTTTTGAGCTGTTTAAACTCTGCAATTTTGGGTTAAAACTTGTAGTTTAAGGCCATTGAGGGTGGAGGGGTGGTTCACCTTTCCTTTCACCTTGCTTCTCTATCCTTTACCCTTGTGCTTCCCACCTTTACACTATTTTTAGAGTTATTTCAGTGGCTAAAATGTTGTTTTGAAGTCCAAAATTGAAGGGTTAGCCTCCCCTCCTTGTGTCCTGTTGACTAGCCTAGCATGCTCTATGTTTTAGCTTATTGTTTTAGCTATTTTTGTCTTAATTCCAGCATGTTTTGGGGACTTATTTAGGACTGTTTTTGCATGCTTGTAGTGTAATTGTCCTCATAAGTTTGGTGTTTTAGGCATTAAGCACCATCTTATTTGAGTTGATAGTGTTTATTTATAGCTTTCCATACTTGTGACCACCTTTAATCATTTATGGAACTTCCCACCTTTCTTGGCCTTCGCTTTGCTTTGAGAGTTGTTTCAAAGTTATTGTTCTTTTAAGCTTGAGATTGAGGTTGTCATGCTTAATGGTTTAATCCCTTTTAGGGGTTCATTATCAACGGCATAACATCTCTCTAATGCCTTAAGCCAACTCTTGGTTTGGTACTTCTCTCCATTAGAGGACTTAGCTCACTTTGGACTCAATTAATTCAAGAATGGATGGTAACTAAAATGAAGTAATAAACTTGAGGCTAAAAAAGGTGCAAGATAATAACTTGGTAGGGTTCAATCGGACATTAATTGAACCCTGAAGTCTTGAGTCGTTTCATATTTGTCAGTGATGAAAACAACTCAAGATTCATTGTCAGCTACTTCCTTTGATCATTCATGATAGGGAGGTGGTTTTGATAGTCTTGTTTTGTTGTATTTATTGAACTTGCACACTTTGGTACAGAAGCCATCATGCAATGAAATTGCATTCGTTGATAGTTTATGAATCAAATTTTGTCACTCATTTGAGCTGTTTGATGATAAAGAGGGGTGAGCTGTGCAAATAACCCTTGAGAATACCCTGTGCTGGCTCTGTTTGCTCTCTGTTGCAGCAGGAAGAACCAGGCAGCAATGGCCTGCAGGCCATCATTTGTGGACGGTAGGCCATCACTTCTAGCCGGCCGGCCGGCCACCTGTGCAAAACTCAGTAATGTACTTTTGAAGCATAACAGACTTGGTCTTGTGGTGGAAAACAGTGTAAGTATTCTACTGTGCAACAGAGGCTTCCTGGCAGCAAAACAGTGGCCTTTTTGGGTAGAAATCCGCGTGCACGCATGAGCATTCCTCGCTTACTGAGGCCGTTTAGTTTAATTTCTTAGTTTTGATATTTTTTGTGATTAATTAGTTGTAGCTAGTTAATTTTGTAACGTGTTGTCAATAATTAGTTAGCTAGACTAGTTATTTAATTTTGTCTTGTAATAATTAGTTAATTAGCTAGAATAGTTTATTAATTTGTTGTTGTAATAATTAGTGAAGTAGCTTAGCTAATTTATTCATTTGGGTTTGTAATAGCTAGTTTATTAGCTTAGCTAGTTAGTTTATTCGGACCCTCCTTCGTGAGGGCATCAATTGTAATAATGTGTATGTCTTCCAACCCCACGTCTTTCTCCCTTTTATTTATCTGCTTATGATGGTTAGATTAGGACATCATGTTTTGTTTAGCGTCTTTCATGTTTGCATCCATTTGTCTTGTATACACCGATAGCTTGCTTTATCATTCTAAATTGCATTGTTAGTTTAATACTTCCTTGAATACGTGTTGAAACTGCATGCTATCAAGTTGTTTCATATGCCACATCAGTAGTCGAGCCTAGTAATTGCATATCGCGTGTGATGCATTAGTCATATTGTACAATTAGGATCATGCATTTTTTCTAACTCTTTCGTTTATTTTGGCGTGGAGTACTAGGTGAGCCTTTACTCGCTTTAGCATATTGCATGAGTGTAGTTGTTGCCATGTAAAGCATGTTCGCCATGAGGCTAAGTACTTAAATGATAAACCGTTTGAATGCCTGTGGATGAAGGCTAATTGATTAAATTGGAATATTGTTGATTAATGTGCATTTAAGCCCACTTTTTCAAGTGGCACATTCAAAACAATTTTCAAACATGCATGAAATCAAAATGTTCTAATTTTTGCTAATTATTCTATACTTGTGCGCATCACATAGTAATGATAGTTGAATAATCGGAACAAGAGCATATAATGTGGATAAGAATCACATTATGATTAGTAGAGGCTAATCTTTGATCGGTCGAGTGGGGGTGCTCAATTCATGACCTTCTCCCCTCGTACCTAAGTTCCCGAGCTGAGTCAACTCTTGGTGATGACGAACACGTGGGCATTGGCATGAATCTCAGGTTCCCTAAGTTTTCCAAAAAAATATTTAGGTGACGACTCTGTATCTGGCAAAGCAGTGCATTTTTGGCATTTTGATTCAAAATTGATTTTCCAAAAAGATTTTCCGGATTTGGACTCTTTTGTGTTTATCTATTTCACATTGCACTTGTGAGATCAGATTCAGAACCGCATGTGTTCGAACTATAGGGCTTCTTCATTTTCTGAAAGGGGGCATGAAAAATCGAGCTACAATTGCCCTAACTTAGAATCTATGTATTCCCCCCCCATTATCAAAACGAAATATTTTGATAGTAGCCCCAAATTGAGTACAAATCATCTTATGAAAATTGCGGAACACAGAGAAAATCTCACTCTTGTCTGTCCCGAGATACACCCAAATAGTACAAGAAAAATCATCAATAAATGTAACAAACCATCAATAACCTTTCACAAATAGAACACGAGATGGACCCCAGACATCATAATGCATTAATGAAAAAAGAACTAAACGTTTATTAAAACTGGGAGCAAAAGAAGCTCTGTGTTGTTTTCCAAGTTGACAAGACTCACAAAAAAACTCAGACACATTATTGTTTGCAAAGCCAGATGGAAATAAATGCTTAAATAAATAAAAATAAGGATGCCCAAGACACTGATACCAGAACCATAAATCATCTTGAGTAGTAGGACTCGTGGTGGAAGAATGAGCAAGCTTGTCCGGTTGATCCAGGAAGTAGAGACCATTTTCTACACTACCACTACCAATCGTCCTCCTCGTGGCAAGGTCCTAGAATAGACAATGATTAGGAAAAAATATCACACTACAATTCAAATCTTGTTTAATACGACTCAAGGATAACAGGTTAACAGAAAAATTTGGAACAAGGAGAACAGAAGATAGAGGCATGGTAGGAGTGACATGGACTAAACATTTTCCAAAAATGGACTAAATGTTTTCCAGAAATGGAAGAAATAGTACCATCGGCAATCCTAATTTTGTCCTGACCTGAAGAGGGCTTATAAGCAGAGAAAAGGTCAGATGAGCCGGACATATGATCTGAGGCACTGTAACAAGCCCGCGAGGGACCTCGCTACAGTTCGGACTCCCCTTTTTTTGTTTGTTGCGGTTCTTAATCTGAACCAAAGAGTCCAACTCTAGCAAATCGTTTTGAGAAAAACAGATTTTGAAAGAAGTGCCAAACATGGACTGCTTTGCCAGATACAGAGTCTCCACCTAAATATTTTATTTTGGAAAATTTAGGAAACCCTGACTCGGTGCCAAAGGCCACGTGTCCGTCATCACCAAAGTTACCTCGGCTCGGGAACTTGGGTACGATTGGGGAAGGTCAGCTATGAGCACCCCCTCTCGCCCGGTCCGAAGACCGGCCTCTACTAACCATGATATCCGATTTTTAAAACATTATGTGTTCTTGTTCCGGTTATTAGCCTAGAATTACTATGTTATGCGCACAGCAAACAAGTATAGACTAGATTGTCTAATTTGGAAACAAGCATCGCATATCCGTTTGTTTTGAAAATACTTTGGAATTTGCTACTCACAAGTAGGCTAAAACACGGATTTCAACGAGTTTTTCCAACTCAGACAATCCAACCTTCACCCACAGGCATTCAAACAGTTTATCACATAAGCATCTAGCCACATAGTAAGCATGCTGTCAAGCTAACATTCACACGCATGCGACATGCTAAAGCATAAATACTTACATTGTACTCCATGCCAAGACAATAAACTAGTTAGCAAATATGCATGTCCTAGTTCATGTTAAGTCGCTAATGCAACACATGCAAGGATGCAGTTAGAGTAGGCTCGGCTAACCCTAAAATGGCATGTGAAATGCTACAATTATCACGTATTCAATTTGGAATTGAAGTACTAATGCAGTTTGTATGATGTACCGAGCCTGGTGCATGCAAGACAAATGCATGGATGCACGCATACATAGCATAAGGTATGCTAATTTTCAATATGCCCTAATCTACCATCATAAGCAGGTAAATAAAAGGGAAGAAAGAAGTGGAGGTTGGAAGACATGCACGCACACGCACCCACACTTATTACAGATTCGCCCTCGCCCGGAGGGACCAAAAGAATAATACAAATTAACCAACTACGCAAGCTAATTAATAATTACAAATTGCCTAATTAGTTAACAACTAACTAAACTAGGAAAAACAGTAAACCGCCTCGGGAGGAGAGCCTAATGCAACGCATGCTCGGGTCCTGCTCGGAATTGCACTGCCATGCATGGTCTGCCTCTGTTTTCCCTGCTCTGCCCCTCCAAAGACTGCCAAAGTCTCAGAAATGCTTCTTCAGATACTGGGGATCACCATCGGCTGAGTAGAATGGCCACCGGCAGCTAGATATGGCCATCGGCTGGAAATGAGGCTATCGATCACCAATGGTCGGCACTAAATATTGCCGGCCGGCCAATAATGCCGGCAAAACCTGCAATTGACAGCAGCAGAGGACAAGGCATAGCATGGCAATACAATTCAAGCAATGTATGCACCAACCAAGCCTCTTATCATGTGTACAACTCAAAGGGGCATGGTCCTTGGTTCTTGGACCACCAATCACGCATTTCCATGCATGATGGCCCAAAGAATCAAGCATGCACTTTCATGTTAAATGAAATGCAATGCACACAATCAAACCAAGGGGCTTCTATCTCCATCATGACTTAGTCAAGAGGTAGAGCATGCATGCCAATGTAATGCAACCCTAAGCATGTTAACTAGGCATGCAACATGGCAATGCAAACAAGCATACAAGCTAGCAAGCATGCAAGACAAATAAAGGGTGGACTTAAACATGAATTAGGCAACTCTAAATAGGCCCAAAACAGTGGCCAAACACCAAGGAATTGGGATCAAACATACATACACACATGCAAGTAAGTTGGACCAATACCTAGGCACTAAACAATCAACTCTCAAGCACACTTGAAAAGAGCATAATGTGGACAATTAGCATGCAACATTAGCTCTGAAAATCATGCTATAGGGGGTGCCAAACCAACTAACAAAGCAAGCAAAGCATGCAAATGGTCCAAGTACCAAGGCAAGCTAAAGGGACAATGGACTACAATTAGCAAGGCAAACATGGCATGCATTAAACAACTAAAAATAGATTTTTAGCATGTTAAAACAAGGCCAAAAGACCACTTAAATGGCATCTAAATGGTTTGAACTCAAAGGCATGCATAAATGCTAAAACATGGAGCATGCAAGACAAGCTTTCAAAGCTTCAAAGAGGCATCCAAGGCAAGCATATGATCATGTCAAAGGGACTGAAATGATGTGCTAAGTGGTTCCAAACCACTAAATTAATGCAAGCAATGCATGCTACACATTTACCTACTTGAAGCATACAAGCTCAAATACAAAGGAGCTATACTAAGCATGCCAAGATCGACCCAAACAATTATGGACAGACCTTAAACATGGCAAAATAAGCACAAAACCTTCACAAGGTTAAACCTAAAACATGCTAGAACAAAGGCTAACAACCTAAGGCATATTAAGGCAATAACATGGCATTACATGGTAGGTATGCTAAGCATGCATGGTGTACCAAAACCTACCCGGCCTACCACGCCTACCGCGTCCTCGTCCTCGGCCTGACATCCTAATAAAGGAGAACAAAGACGTTAGCACATTAATAAATGTGCCGAAGCTAAACACTCGCGTCCTAATGCATTGGACAACAGTAATTCACTCCACGTAAGCACATAATCACATAAGCACCTACGAACTTCATTCCCGGATAATGATAGTCCCAAAGCGTTACTAGAGTTCCGGTTAGAAACAGCATTGATCAAGTGCTTTTCCAACAAGACTCCCAGAAACCCATGGATCCAATCAACATCCTAGAAATTAAATCCCATACCCAAATAATCACATAAGCATGTTATCAATTTAAACACATGGCAAATGACTTTACACCTAAGTCTCTTTCAAGTGAGACAAACCCATTGTGATTCTAATCACTTCCCACGTACCCAAAGTATTCGAACCCAGTACGCTCTGATATCAAGTTGTAACGCCCTCAAAATAACAACATAAAACCCAACAATATAGATATGCATTAATATATAAAAGATCCACATTCTTCCATTAACAGAGTTTCATTACAAAAGTATTACATGTTAACAACAAAAGCAACTGCCCTAAGGGCTTACAGCTTTCCAAGTTAACACTTGGTTACAAAAAGTAGAGTACTAACTCATTTACACATTAAGCCCTTGGCTTGAATTTACATGTAATACATAAAAAAAAAGACAACAAAAAGTCTTCCCTCCCCTAGCCTCCCAAGCTATGTCCTTGGAGGTGGCATGCTACCTGTACCTGAAAATGATGTTCCCATATAGGGTGAGCCACAGCCCAGTAGAAATACACTAAACCAGTTATGAATAATGACTAAAAGATTAGCAGTTGATAGGTGGCCAACACTTTACATTTTCATTCCCCATATCCTTACAAATTCTCAATTTATAACCATGGCTCAGAACCTGGCCAACAACTCATGTGGAACAGTAACTCATGTCCAACAATTACCCATTTCACAAAAGACAAGCATACTAGCTGTATCAATACTTCCAAAGACAAGCATAAGAGCTGTGTCAACACATCACTGGATAAGCATATGAGCTATATCTCTGGAGTCCATCCCCTATCTTCTCCCGAACAACATCCGGTTTAGAGGTCCATCCCCTATCTTCCCCTAAACCGTGGAGTACATCCCCTATCTCCTCCAACACAACACACAATGCATATAAACAATTATTATACACATCAATCAATACATGAATTTAATGTATTCCTTCAACCGTCACACTCAATGACACACTTCAATGATCAGTTTTAGTTTGCCTAATCATCATGCATTGTCTACAACAATCAAGACTATCCTCCACCGATAGCCCAAAGTAGTTATTTCTATACAGAAAATAAATGCAACAAATGGATACAAAATCAACATTTCAATTCCTCATTTCTTACAATTAATTATCCCAATTAATTAATCAATGTAATTAGGACATTTTCCATAATTAACATTACAACCTTCAGGTTCCATTTTCTATCACTATTTCAACATTAATCCCATGTTTCTACACCAAACATACCTCTAGGTTCATTATAAATAAAACCCCAACTTTTGTAAAATTACACAAAGGCCCAAAGTTTTCTCAAAATTACACAACAACTTCCAACACATCAAAATGCTAAAATTAAAAGACAAAATCCATAAAGAGGAGTAGGATATCCCTACCTCAAAGATTGAGCTCAAAAGGAGATGATGCCCAACACCCAACTTGCTCCAAAACCAAACTTGTTCCGATTAAAACGAAGCCCAAGTCACCCTCTATCTTTTTAACAAAGGCCTAAGGGTAGGAAATCACCCTAGGTAGATCAAACCTTAGAGAGAGAGTAAGTTTAGAGAGAGAGTGTCTCAAAGTTTAGATGAAAGGTTATGAAAAAGTGAGATTGAGTCGGCTGCTGCTAGCTGATATAAACAGGCTCGCTCGAGCGAAGCCTTGGTCGCTCGAGCGACCAGACACAAGAAACTTCCCTCGCTCGAGCGAAGACACGCTCGCTCGAGCCAACAGTTCAAATCTTCCGATTTGCAACACGACGCTCGCTCGAGTGAAAAACCGCTCGCTCGAGCGAAGAACGAACCAGATCGCTCGAGCGAAGAAAAGCTCGCTCGAGCCAAGAAATGCAACTTTCAGGTCTGAGCCAGACGCAATCGCTCGCTCGAGCGAAGCCACTCTGGCTCGAGCCACCAGACACAAAAACCAACTCTCGCTCGAGCGACCAAACCCTCGCTCGAGCGACCAACCAAAATTCTGGGCAGCAACACTTGGTTTCCAAACACAACCAACCTGTAACAAACCTACCCAATACATCCTATAACTCAAATACAAAGTAGGAAAGGATGTAAACAAGACAATACTCAACTACTAACATCCACGGACACATGTCCGGATCACAGTACCACAAAGGGGTAAACCCGGGATCGCTATAACCTCCCCCCCTTAAAGAATTTCATCCCCGAAATTAAGAACAAGTTTTTTTTTTTTTTTGAAAGCACGTTTTTCTCCATTTTAAACAATGTTATAACACAACATCAAACAATTTGACCCATTACCGGTCATCCCATCCCTTATCAAGAGACATTTCACAATACATATATTTCAACATGCATTTTCTTTCCATTTCAACCATTTCCAACATACATGGTTCATAATTCATATCATAAGCAATAATCATGATACATTTCCATTTCTACTATATATTCAACACATGCAATGTTATACAAACCTCCAATTCAAGGTAAGTTCTACAATACCTCCACAAACCAAAACATTCACAATGTTTTACAACTTAAGACATATTTAATGATCTTAAAGTTCAACAATACATCCATATATATAACATAAGTTCAAACTTATACAAATAGGTCCGGATATTTCTCTCGGACCTCCAACTCACGTTCCCAAGTGGCCTCCTCCACTCCGTGATGTTTCCACAAAACCTTTACCAAAGGAATGGTCTTGCCACGCAGGACCTGATCCCGCCTATCCAAGACCCGAACCGGTCTCTCCTCATACGAGGCATCCTCATCTACCTCTAAGTCGGTCCAATCCAATACGTGTGATGGATCCGGCTCATACTTCCGAAGCATACTCACATGAAACACGTCATGAACTCCGGATAACTGTGGTGGCAAAGCTAAGCGATAAGCAACCTCACCAATCCTCTCGAGGATCTCAAAAGGGCCAATAAACCGAGGGGATAGCTTCCCACTCTTCCCAAACCTCATCAAACCTCGCCTGGGTGATATCTTCAGAAAGACATGGTCACCCATCTCAAACGCCAACGGCCTCCTCCTACGGTCAGCATAAGATTTCTGACGACTCTGGGCTGTAACAAGCCTCCTACGGATGAGCTCAATTTTTTTCGTCGTCTCCCTAACCAACTCCGGACCCAACAGAGGTGCATCACCCACCTCGGCCCAACAAACTGGAGACCTACACGGTCGGCCATACAAGGCCTCAAACGGTGCCATACCGATGCTAGACTGAAAACTGTTGTTGTAGGCAAACTCCACCAATGGTAAGTGCCTCTCCCACGTCCCACTGAAATCAAGGACACAACCCCGAAGCATATCCTCAAGGATCTGAATGGTACGCTCGGACTGCCCATCAGTCTGAGGATGATACGCTGTACTAAAGGTCAACTTAGTACCCAAGGCACTTTGCAAACTCTGCCACAACCTGGCAGTAAAACGAGGGTCTCTATCTGAGACAATCGTCACTGGGACCCCGTGCAACCTCACTATGTCCCGAATATACAAGTCGGCAAGATGATCCACTGAATCTCTCACGCGCATAGGAATGAAGTGCGCCGACTTAGTTAACCGGTCTACAACCACCCAAATAGCATCACTACCCCGCTGAGTCCTCGGAAGACCTACAACGAAGTCCATAGTGACATGCTCCCACTTCCACTCGGCAATAGGCAAGGGTTGCAACAAACCCGCTGGCCTCTGATGTTCGGCCTTCACTTGCTGACAAGTAAGGCACTTAGACACGAAGACTGCCACATCCCTCTTCATACCCCGCCACCAAAACTGGCGACCTAAATCCTGATACATCTTAGTACCTCCCGGATGTACCGTAAGGCGCGAATGATGAAATTCTCGGAGTACCTCCTCTCGGCAAGACTCCGGCACAAACAAACGGTCTCGGTATCTCACACTCTGGTCGGGATACACTACCAGACCCTTCTCAACCTTCCCACTGGAGATCTTCTCTCTGAGGGATTCTACTTCTAGGTCACCTCTCTGTGCCTCTAACACTCGAGTCACAAGTGTAGGCTGCGCAACAACAGAAAACAAGGCCGCAGCCTCAACGGATTCGCCCAGAAGCAAATCAAACTCGCCAATTGCCCCCAACATCTCCCACTCCCGGATGGCTACACAAGCTACATCACTAATGGATTTTCTGCTAAGGGCATCGGCCACAACATTGGCCTTCCCTGGGTGATAGTGCAACTCGAAGTCATAATCCTCAATAAACTCCATCCACCTCCTCTGCCTCAAATTCAAGTCTTTCTGTAAAAACAGATATTTCAGACTCTTGTGATCCGAGAACACCTCGAACCTCTCACCATAAAGGTAGTGCCTCCAGATTTTCAAGGCAAAAATCACTGCTGCTAACTCTAGGTCATGCGTAGGGTAATTCTTCTCGTGAATTTTCAACTGACGTGAGCCATAAGCTACCACTTTCCCCTCCTGCATCAACACACAACCCAAACCCTTTCTTGAGGCATCACAATAGACTGCGTAACCCAACCCCCTCTCTGGAATAATCAAAATTGGAGCGGTGGTCAATCTAACTTTCAACTCCTGAAACGACTTTTCACAAGTCTCACTCCATACAAATTTGACTCCCTGCCGAGTCAATCTGGTCAACGGTGAAGCTAACCTGGAGAAATCTTTCACAAACCGACGGTAATACCCAGCTAATCCCAGAAAACTGCGGATCTCAAACACATTCTTAGGCTGTGCCCAATCTTGCACTGCCTCAGTCTTGGATGTATCAACAGACACCCCTTCCCCGGAAACCACATGGCCTAAGAACTTGACTTCCTTTAGCCAGAACTCACACTTCCCAAACTTGGCATACAGCCTATGGGCTCTAAGTAACTCAAGCACCACTCTCAAGTGTGCCTCGTGCTCCTCCTCTGAAGGTGAATAGATAAGAATGTCGTCCACAAAAACGACTACAAAACGATCCAAGAATTCCCGGAAGATCCGGTTCATCAAGTCCATAAAGACTGCTGGTGCATTGGTAAGCCCAAACGGCATTACCAGAAACTCATAATGGCCATACCGCGTACGGAATGCCGTCTTCGGAATGTCCTCCTCCCTGACCCTCAATTGGTGGTAACCCGATCTCAAGTCTATCTTAGAGAAACAACGGGAACCCTTCAACTGGTCAAACAAATCATCTATACGGGGCATAGGGTACTTATTCTTAACCGTAGCCCGATTCAACTTCCGATAATCGATACACAATCTCAAGGCACCATCTGTCTTTTTAGCAAAGAGGGCCGGTGCTCCCCACGGCGATACACTAGGGCGAATGAAGCCCTTATCTAGCAATTCCTGGAGTTGAACTTTCAACTCAATCAACTCTGCTGGGGCAAAACGATAAGGTGCCATAGAAATCGGCGCCGTGCCGGGCACTAAATCAATAGAGAACTCTGTCTCTCGGTGAGGTGGCAAATCAACAAGATCCTCGGGAAAAACATTCGAGTACTCACAAACTACCCTTGGCAACACAGTCTGGGTCTCATCACACTCCCCACTCTCAAAGCTAGCAAGTAAACCACTAAGCTCTCTCCGCCCTCGCGGATCATACTCCGGTGGCACAACACTACCAACCCGGTCTCCCAAGAAATGAAAACACTCCCCGCTCACGGTACAACAAGTGACCCTCTGGCGGTAGCAATCAATAACTGCCCGATATGACGATAACCAGTCCATACCTAAAATAACATCAAAGCCCTTCATGGGCATAACTACAAATGGAAACGGAAGCCGATGGTCGGCGACCTCAATATCACAACCTCTACATCCGTGTTTCAAGATCAACTCACCCCCAATAGGTGACACAACACAAATAGGAGATGCCAATAGTGCTAACTCCAACTCCAACACAGATGCAAATGCAGCAGATACAAAAGAATGAGATGCACCCGTATCAATCAACACTCTAGCAACTGAGTTGCAAAACAGAAAGGTACCTCTCACTACTGATGGAGCCGGTACTAGGTCCTGCGCGGTAACAGCGTACGCGCGCCCTGTAGGCCCCTGATCAACCTGCTCACCTCTAGGAGCATACGACTGCTGCACTGACTGGGACGACGAAGCCCCCGGATTGGCCCTCGAGGCCTGCACAGACTGAGCTGGCTGAAAACCCTGCGTCTGTCTAGAACCAGACGCTCCTGAAGTGGCACTCAACTGTGGGCAAAACCTCTTCAGGTGCCCAGGCTGTCCACACTGATAACAAGACAAGGGCTGCCCCCTGCCCAAACTCTGACTCTGCGGTCTGGCTGAAGAAGATGCAGCTCTCTAACCTCCGCCCTTCAGCGGGCAAACCGAAGCCTTGTGACCCAACTGGCCACACTTGTAACAAGTGAACTCTCCCTGATTGCCTCTCCCCGAGCCTGCACTCGGCACTGGAAAGGTCGATCTAGAAACTCCACCCTGAGACTGCTGAGGGTTATAACCCCTCTGTTTCCTGCCATCACCCTGGCCCTCTTGGCCCCTCTTGGAGCCTCCATGTTTCTCCTCATCCTCCTCTTTCATCATGATCTCGGTATGGGCTGCAGCATCCACCAAACGCCCATAATCCCGAATCATAGACCCTACAACTCTCAGCTTGAGGCCACGCCTCAACTTCTTCTCAAACTCAATGCAGCGGCGTTCCTCAGACGCCACCAACTCAGGTGCAAACCTGGATAAGCTAGTAAATGAGGCCTCAAACTCGGCCACTGACAAACTGTTCTGCTTAAGCTGGCAGAACTGATCTCGCAGCTTCTCCCTGACTGCCGAAGATAAGAACCTCTCCTGGAAAGCATTCACAAAAGCCTCCCATGTAGCTCCTATGCGACCCTTGGTGAACTTCCACCACTGACCCGCATCCCCTTTCAGCTGGAAAGATGCCAAGGTCACCTTTAACCCCTCGTCTTCGATGCCAAGCATCTCAAACGTCTTTGTTGTCTGTTCGAGCCATTCATCTGCTTTAAGCGGCTCTTTAGGGTCACCCACAAATTCATCCGGATTAGACCGGAAAAACTACCTCTTCAAAAAGGAGGGTCCTGCATCCGCAACAACAACCTGAACCTGATTCTCAGCTCTAAGGATACCTATTGATTCCCTGAATGCCCCTGCTATCTCTCGGGCTAAAGCGCCCATAGCCTGCTGGTCTACTGGCTCGGCCACATTGGCCTGACCAACCCCTTCCTGTACTGCCGGAATCTCCTCTGGCACCGGCACCTCCTGCCTACCCGGCCTACCACGCCTACCGCGTCCTCGTCCTCGGCCTGACATCCTAATAAAGGAGAACAAAGACGTTAGCACATTAATAAATGTGCCGAAGCTAAACACTCGCGTCCTAATGCATTAGACAACAGTAATTCACTCCACGTAAGCACATAATCACATAAGCACCTACGAACTTCATTCCCGGATAATGATAGTCCCAAAGCGTTACTAGAGTTCCGGTTAGAAACAGCATTGATCAAGTGCTTTTCCAACAAGACTCCCAGAAACCCATGGATCCAATCAACATCCTAGAAATTAAATCCCATACCCAAATAATCACATAAGCATGTTATCAATTTAAACACATGGCAAATGACTTTACACCTAAGTTTCTTTCAAGTGAGACAAACCCATTGTGATTCTAATCACTTCCCACGTACCCAAAGTATTCGAACCCGGTACGCTCTGATATCAAGTTGTAACGCCCTCAAAATAACAACATAAAACCCAACAATATAGATATGCATTAATATATAAAAGATCCACATTCTTCCATTAACAGAGTTTCATTACAAAAGTATTACATGTTAACAACAAAAGCAACTGCCCTAAGGGCTTACAGCTTTCCAAGTTAACACTTGGTTACAAAAAGTAGAGTACTAACTCATTTACACATTAAGCCCTTGGCTTGAATTTACATGTAATACATAAAAAAAAAGACAACAAAAAGTCTTCCCGCCCCTAGCCTCCCAAGCTATGTCCTTGGAGGCGGCATGCTACCTGTACCTGAAAATGATGTTCCCATATAGGGTGAGCCACAGCCCAGTAGAAATACACTAAACCAGTTATGAATAATGACTAAAAGATTAGCAGTTGATAGGTGGCCAACACTTTACATTTTCATTCCCCATATCCTTACAAATTCTCAATTTATAACCATGGCTCAGAACCTGGCCAACAACTCATGTGGAACAGTAACTCATGTCCAACAATTACCCATTTCACAAAAGACAAGCATACTAGCTGTATCAATACTTCCAAAGACAAGCATAAGAGCTGTGTCAACACATCACTGGATAAGCATATGAGCTATATCTCTGGAGTCCATCCCCTATCTTCTCCCGAACAACATCCGGTTTAGAGGTCCATCCCCTATCTTCCCCTAAACCGTGGAGTACATCCCCTATCTCCTCCAACACAACACACAATGCATATAAACAATTATTATACACATCAATCAATACATGAATTTAATGTATTCCTTCAACCGTCACACTCAATGACACACTTCAATGATCAGTTTTAGTTTGCCTAATCATCATGCATTGTCTACAACAATCAAGATTATCCTCCACCGATAGCCCAAAGTAGTTATTTCTATACAGAAAATAAATGCAACAAATGGATACAAAATCAACATTTCAATTCCTCATTTTTTACAATTAATTATCCCAATTAATTAATCAATGTAATTAGGACATTTTCCATAATTAACATTACAACCTTCAGGTTCCATTTTCTATCACTATTTCAACATTAATCCCATGTTTCTACACCAAACATACCTCTAGGTTCATTATAAATAAAACCCCAACTTTTGTAAAATTACACAAAGGCCCAAAGTTTTCTCAAAATTACACAACAACTTCCAACACATCAAAATGCTAAAATTAAAAGACAAAATCCATAAAGAGGAGTAGGATATCCCTACCTCAAAGATTGAGCTCAAAAGGAGATGATGCCCAACACCCAACTTGCTCCAAAACCAAACTTGTTCCGATTAAAACGAAGCCCAAGTCACCCTCTATCTTTTTAACAAAGGCCTAAGGGTAGGAAATCACCCTAGGTAGATCAAACCTTAGAGAGAGAGTAAGTTTAGAGAGAGAGTGTCTCAAAGTTTAGATGAAAGGTTATGAAAAAGTGAGATTGAGTCGGCTGCTACTAGCTGATATAAACAGGCTCGCTCGAGCGAAGCCTTGGTCGCTCGAGCGACCAGACACAAGAAACTTCCCTCGCTCGAGCGAAGACACGCTCGCTCGAGCCAACAGTTCAAATCTTCCGATTTGCAACACGACGCTCGCTCGAGCGAAAAACCGCTCGCTCGAGCGAAGAACGAACCAGATCGCTCGAGCGAAGAAAAGCTCGCTCGAGCCAAGAAATGCAACTTTCAAGTCTGAGCCAGACGCAATCGCTCGCTCGAGCGAAGCCACTCTGGCTCGAGCCACCAGACACAAAAACCAACTCTTGCTCGAGCGACCAAACCCTCGCTCGAGCGACCAACCAAAATTCTGGGCAGCAACACTTGGTTTCCAAACACAACCAACCTGTAACAAACCTGCCCAATACATCCTATAACTCAAATACAAAGTAGGAAAGGATGTAAACAAGACAATACTCAACTACTAACATCCACGGACACATGTCCGGATCACAGTACCACAAAGGGGTAAACCCGGGATCGCTATATCAAACAAAGGTCACTACCTCATCACACACCCAACAACAAAAGCAGGAGTCAAACAAATAGGAATACGACTCAGCCAAGAGAGATGACACTCACAGAGGCCACGACAGCAACTGAAGTCTAAGGAAGCCAGAGAATGCCTTGGTCCTATTGGCAGGGGCCGAGAGATTGCCAATGGCAGTCAGCAAGGCAAAACGACCTTGCCTCACTGGTCGTCTCAGACCAGAAGGTCTGTCGGTAGGACCACCAAGTGTATGGGCACCTGCGACCTTGATCGAATGGGGCTGGGCTATTCTCCAGCAGGTTTAGCAGCTAGCGTCTGGGCCAAGGAGCCCTTCGGTAGTAGGCGACAGGGCTAGAAAGGTATGGTGGCTGTGTGGTGTATGGATTTAGGTTTTAGGGTTAGGCTCTAATACCATAATAAATTTAGAGAATATCAAGATTAGGGAATGATTAGAATATCATCCCCTATTTATATTAATGAAGATTAATAATTACAAGGGAGCCCTAAGACATAGAAAAATTACAAAATAATAACCCAAATAATAATATATTATTCTAACATTCGAAGAAGTCAAAAATGGATAAACAAGCGACATTGGTTATTTGCTTTGTAATTACTTGAAGAAGGAGGACAAGCATCTTCATAATTGTGAATCCACTGTAGGAAATTAATTTCCTCGGCTTTCTTCAAGCATAAATCACACAACAAATCATGCATATGACATGCTTTAATTTGACCATCAAACCTTTTTTTAGCAACAATTACTAGACTTCTCTGAATTAGATCCATTAAGTAATCCTTTGCTACTTCCTCCAAGCTTTTCTACCCAATTTTTTGTATAAACCCCTCAGCTATCCATAACCAAATTAACTTCTGCACCGGGATTTCTTTGTCTTCTGGAAATGCTTCTAAATAGAGAAATCATGGTTTCAAGTGATGAGGCAAGTGATTGTAACTCAGTGCTTGTGTGTCCAAGTACTGATTTGGATCACTAATAATGTGTGAGCTTATACTTTGGGCAACTTGTTTCCACGACTCTTGTGCCTTGTTGTCCCTTGCAAGAAGTCCTGCTATTACATCAATTGCAAGTGAAAGCCCTTCACATTTTTTTATTATTTGCTTCCCGATTTCAATCAGTTCTAGAGGGCAACTTTCATTTTGAAACACCTTTCGTTGTAATAACTCCCAACTCTCTTCTTCAGTGAGAAAATGCAGACAATGAGGATGGCAATCAAATGAGGCATGCATAGCCACCTCTTTGAGGCGACTAATGAACATAACTCTACTTCCATTGTTGTCATTGGGGAAATACATTTTAAGATCGACCCAAGCACCAATATCCCATAAATCATCAATGACAATGAGATATCTCTTGCCTTTTAATTGCTTGTACAATTTTTTGCCTAGCTTCTCATTAGTCTTGTTTTTAAATTCATCGGTAAAGACGACATTAACAGAACGTAAAATGTCCAACAACATATCTATTTTTCTGGGTAATTGAGAAGCATAGGTCCATGCACGAATATGAAAGTAGTGTGTGATGTAAGGATCATTGTATAGTTTTCTGGCTAAAATTGTCTTACTGAGTCCAGGCATCCCAACAATTGATATCATTTGTAGCTGCTTCTTCCCTCCAGCAAGTTGCTTTTTCATGGACTCCATGATGGAAAGACTTTTCATCATCATGTAGGAGGAGTTGGATCTGATTTATTTGGTCATAAAACTGCACCACTTTTGCCTCGATTGTCTTAATCTCTTCCATGATGTTTATGTCAATTAAAATATCAAAAAAACTGTCACCGTTGTTGTTGCTGTCCCTCTGCCTTGGAATTTCAACATCAAAAAAATGGATGAGTTGTCTTGTTTTGTAGATCACATAATAAATTTGCATCAACAGGTTTTTAGCTTCATAGTTCAGCTCATACTGCTGCTGCTGCTTCTCATCCATATCCTTGAGAATGATTGCCAAGAATCTTAGCCGATTGTAAAAGGAGTCGATATGATATATTTGATCCGTGGTCAAATTGCACGCCTTACTGATCATTAGCTGATTCAGTTTCTCCAAGACAAAATAATTTTCACCCGTCTCCCTCCCAAATCCCTCTGTATGTTTCCATATCTATCTTTCTTTCTCTCTTTTCCTCTCTCTCTTTCTCTGTCTTCCTCTTTCGCATCTCTCAAGTTTTGTGTTCTGAAAACGAAGTTCAATCAGAAAAGACTTTGTGGGTGTTTTGCAGGAAAAAAAACTAGTGACTGAGTAGAGAATCTTGAAATGGGTTGGTGGTGGTGTCGTTAAAAAAAAAAAAATTGAAAAGAAAGATCTTTCCGAGTGAAGAAGCAGAAGGAGCAACTGGCTTCTTGAGTTTGGATCCAAAAGGAAACATTGAAAGCATAATTGCAATGCTAAAAGAAAAGGTAAAGATAAAACAAAGAGGAAATTTCGGTAGCGTTTGGTAGAGTTTTCTAAATATGATTTGAGAATAAGAATTATATTTTGAGTTTGTGAATTTTGGAATTATGATTTGAGTGTAGAAAATTTGTTTGGCGAATAAGTTTTGAAAAGAGTTTAGAATTGAGTGAAGAATTTTTGATATGACATATGATATTTGATATAAAAACTTACAACTCATAACCAAACACACAACTCAAAAATCTATTAAAAGCTCATAAATTTTTTTAAAATTTTCAAAAGTATTGTTTTATCAAATATATATATATATATATAACATCGCACTGTTCAAGTCAACCGGCCGGATGACCGGTAGATCAAATTTCAAAATTTAAAAACCTGTCTGGAACGAGTTTTCAAAAGAGGGTTGGAATTAATTTTCCAAAACTCAAACCAAACATTACACTAGAATGTAGGGGCAGAACTATAATTCCAAAACCCTTCCAAACATAGCCATTTTCCCTTTTAAATTTTCACGTATTTTTTAATTTGACTTTCAAATTTTAATTACTATTAATTTTTCATTTAAATTTTTTAAATTTTGATTAATTTGATCTCTACTGTCACATTATGTCTATAATTAGATGGAATATGCTGACGTGGTATCAAAATTCATTTGAAATTTCATTTTACACCTAAAACTATACCTTAAAAATCGATTTGCTCTCTAAATATAAAAAAAATAAATTTAAAATTTTAATAAATAATTTTTTATCTCAATAATAAAAAAATAAATTTTAAATAATATATACTTTGCAAAATATATATATATAAATATAAAAATCCTCATTTAGAATTATCTTGAGACTATGAAGTATGGATAATTCGACGAACATGTCGTTGCTGAGTACTTACCGATGTATGGTATACGTAATGGGTACACAAAACATGTACTCAAATTTTTCTTTCTTAATTTTTGGCCCAGACATATCTAATATATATCTAAGCTGTGTCGTACCTTAGTTGAAACAATATTTTCTTCTTTTACAAAGATAAAATTCTTTTTACTAGATTTCTTTTTCATTTTTAGTTTTATATTAGTATGGTTGTAAAATTAAGTTATGGTTTGAAAATATAATAATATTTAATTTTGGTTTATTTTATACATGTACTTTTGACATTAAATGTCAATTGTATGTTAGATTTAACAAATTAAACCATTTAATCAATTTTTGTGTTATTTCAAATTAAAAACAAATATTTTTTTACAAACGTATTAAACCGTACTTATATCGTACTTTTTTTTGGATTTTACCATATTGACGTACCCGTATTGTATCAATACCAATACTCATACCCATACCTATACTTCAAAGGTCTCAAATTATCTCGAGTCGATCATGAAGAAACTTATTGAGTCGAATTTTTTTTGACTATTGTATGTGTATGTGCGCGAGTGCAATTGTAACTAGTTTATTATCCAAATTAATTTTAATAGAATTGATTGACTAATGGTAATTTCAAAATTGAGTGGGAGAAAAATTTCAAAATTCGGCCAGCACCTGGTACTAGTACGACATGTTTGTCAAAGTGTAAATGCTTCTTAGTCTCAAGATAATCCTAAATAAGATTTTTTTTTGCAAAGTATATATTATTTAAAATTTAATTTTTTCATCATTGAAATAAAAAATTATTTATTAAATATTTAAATTTAATTTTTTATATTTGGAGGGCAAATTGATTCTTAAGGTATAGTTTGGGGAGGTAAAATAAAATTTTAAATGAATTTTGGTGTCACGTCAGCACATTCCATCCAATTATAAATGGAATGTGACAGTAGGGGTCAAATTGATCAAAATTTTGAAAGTTTGGGGGTAAAATTAATATTAATCGAAATTTAGGAGTCAAATTAAAAAACGCGTGAAAGCTTGTTGGGCAAAATGATATTTGAGACCTGATTGAAAGCCCCACTCCCCACCACACACACGTGGGGGTTGGTGATTGGAGGAGAAGAAAAAAAAAAAAAACTGGCCAATCACAGGCCAGTGGCGGTCGTGGGGGTGACCCCTGTGGGGGTCCGAATCATTTTTGATGATATTTCCTCTAAAACAAAAGCAAAGAGCTTTACTTATATAAAAGTGAATCACCACCTTCTAGTCTTTGTACTTTAAATAAACAAAGGAAAATTATATAGTATAAGTGATATGATTAGTTGATGATAAGAGAATATATGAAAAAGAGCGTTTCTTTTAATATTTTAATTAATTACCATAATATTGAATTTGAAAATTGAGTCTAATTTTTGATTTCGAATAGCAATACTCATAAATAAATGTAATTATAAAGATCAAAAACGTAATCTAATTTAAGATCCCAGTTCACCGACTATTTATTGGGTGTCAGTATAAATTTTTATTATTTTCATAAAATTTTAAACTATATCATGTAGAGAAAGAGAATTAGGAAATTACAAATATATATATATATTAAGTAAAATCGTTGAAAAAAATATATTGTACTCATTAAATTCAATGTACGTGTATAGAAAATATCTAAAATACATATTTTTAAGTTTAATGACTAAAATATATTATTTTGATAGTTTTACTATGATTTAGATTAAAAACAAATGCAAATTAAAAAAAAAACTTAAAATATATTTTGTTATAAAGTTGAAAAATTAATTAATTTTTTATTTAATTTTTTCTAAAAGAGAATTTAAAAAAAAAAAAAAAAAATAGCTGGGCAAAAGAAAATTTAAACTATTCCAATAAATTTGTTTAAGGCACCAACCTGTATCATACGCCTACCTTTGACTGGGTCATATGAATGACTTTTTTTTGTTGCAATCCACTGGGAGCGTTCATGCAATTTATTTATTTATTTATTTTAAGCACTTTCAACGTCTTCTGAATTTTTTTTATTTGATATAATTTTTGTTTACATCACATCAACATACTAAATGTATTTTGATCTTATCCATTAATGGAAAATGTTCATTATAAATTTAGTGGCTATAAAATAAAAATTTTAATTTATAATTATTTTAAATTAAAAAAAAGATCATTAACACTCCCCATTAGATTAATATAATAGAACCTCTCCATTATAAATATGTAATCAAAAAAATCACAATTCCTAAATTAATAATCAATGCCTATAATTGCGATTATAATTTTTGGTGCAATCTGTATAATATTAATTTCGTTTCAAATTATTTGTTCGGCATAGAAAACGAGAATTTTCTCATATCAAATATTTTAATTTTTTTCACTAATTAAAAAATCTTTGTAATTATTTTTACTTAACCAAACCAAACTAGGCCTTAAGTTCCATCAAATGGAGTCAGCTACATGAATCCTTCTTCTCCACGCGGCTCTATCAAAGGCCATATCGTTAGTCAAATTAAGTAGATTCATATATCTATTTATTACGTTAGCTAATGTCAATCCAGATCTACCTCGTCCCTTAACACCTCTATCTACCGTCATTGCATCGCTCTCTTCACTACTGCATCTGTTGGTCTCCGTTGAATATGACCAAATCATCTTAATCTATTCTCTCTCAACTTATCTTCTATCGGTCCTACTGTGCTTTAATTTTATGAACTACATCCGCATCAATCTCCCCCGCCGTTGTGATAATCGACCCTAAATAATGAAATATTCACTCTTAGGTAGTTCTTGGTTCTCAATCTTCACTTCTCTTCTGTTTTCATTGTTACTATTACTAAATTTATACTCCATGTATCATGCCTTAGTTATACTTATTTGAAATCCTTTAAATTCAAGTGTTTGTCTCCAAAACTCTAACTTTGTGTTAACTCATTCTCTACTCTCATCCACTGACATGATATTATCTGCAAAAAGCATACACCATGGCACATCATCCTAAATATTTCTCGTTAACTCATCCATAACTAAAGAAAAAAGATAAAGACTTAAGATAGATCCTTAGTGTGACCCTATAGTAATTGGAAATTCATTTGTCACTCCAGCAGGCGATCTAATAGTGGTCACCACCCCTTCATACATATCTCTAATCACATCAATATAACATTTTGTCACCGCTTTCTTCTTTAACACCTACCAGATTATATCCCGAAACACTCTATCATATGCTTTCTCAAAATCGATAAACATCATATGAATGTCTCTTTTCTTTTCTCTATACTTTTCTATTACTCTCCTCAAAAGATAGATCGCTTCCATTGTTGACCTACTAGGCATAAACCCAAACTGATTCTCTGACACCTCTGTTATATCTTGCAATTGGCATTCCATCACCCTCTCTTACACTTTCATTGTATGACATATTAGCTTGATTCCTCTATAATTGTTGTAGTTTTGGACATCTCTTTTATTTTATAGATTGACACTAAAATACTCTTCCTCCACTCATCTGGTATGTTCCTAGTC
Source organism: Camellia granthamiana (assembly GCA_036172215.1). Taxonomy (NCBI): domain Eukaryota; kingdom Viridiplantae; phylum Streptophyta; class Magnoliopsida; order Ericales; family Theaceae; genus Camellia; species Camellia granthamiana. The sequence goes on from CM069913.1 coordinate 104,970,116, forward strand.
AACAAAATCTTACTAACCAACCTAGTCAACCAAGCAATCCCCTTCTTACCCACACACTTCCAAGCTTCAATAGGGATATCATCGGGTCTGCCTTATTCGATTTCATCTTCTTAAGTGTAATCTCCACTTTAAAGTTCTTAATCTTGCAAAAGAACCTATAGTCTTGGTTTTCCTTATTACTTATTTCCTCCCCTATTAACGTACCTTCATGTTCCTCATTTAACAGTTTCGCTAAGTAATATTTCCACGTCTTCTTAATCTCTTCATCCTTCACCAATACCTTAGAATCCTCACTCTTGATGCACTTAACTTAATTAAAATCTCTTGTTTTCCTCTTCCTAATCTTAGCAAGTTTGTAAATGCTCTCTTCTCCCTCGTTACTATCTAGTCTAGTGTATAGGTCATCATAAGCTTTCAACTTAGCCTCTTTCACTACTTTCTTGACCTCTTTATTAGCCAATTTATAGCTCTTAAGGTTTTTCTTAGTTTTATCATTCTGCCCCTTTTTAAAGTACTCTTTTTTTTTTTTTTTTTTGCCTTAACCACTGCTTGAACCTCTCCCCTCCACCACTAAGTTTCCCTAGAGTTGGGTCCTTTTCCTTTCAACCCTCTAAGAACTTCCCTTGCGATTCTCCTCATACAATTGGCCATCGAGTTCCACATAGTGTTAGCATCATCTTCCAAGTCCCAAGTGCTTTCCTTATTCATTCTATTCTCAAATATTTTCTAGTTCATCCCCTTTTAGGTCCCACTATCTCATCCTACGACACCCATTGTTCTTTCTAGCTTGGTATTGCCCTTTAAAGCATAAATCTAGTACTAAAATTCTATGTTGAAATGTCAGGGTCTCTCCAGGAATCACCGTACAGTCACTGCATTTTAGACGGTCCACTTTCCTCACTCAAAAGTAATCTATTTGGCTCTTAACTGACCCACTCTTAAAGGTTATCAAGTGCCCCTCTCTCTTCTTATACACAGTATTGGCCACCACCAGGTTAGAAGCCAAGGCAAAGTCTAAAATGCTTTCTCCAGCCTCATTTTTATCACCAAAACGATATCCACCATGCACCCTCTCATAGCTTAGTTTATCTACTCCTACATGGCCGTTGAAATCTCCACCTATAACTAGATTCTCTCCTACGAGTATCTCCTGTAAAATCTCATCCATTTGCCCCAAAAAATCTCTTTTAGTCTGATCATCTAATCCTACTTGGGGAGTGTAAGCTGTAATGCCCCGAAATAAATTACAATAAATCATCCATGACAATAAGTAAATAACAATCTAAATCATAGTATAAAGTCCTTCCAATACATAAGACTCAGTTATACAAAAGAATGACACATGTGAGTATACATTCATAAGACCTAACCCTGAATCTATAGCATGTGCCAACATCAAAATGTGAAATAGAAGTTATACAAATAACTTAAATACCCTGAAGGCTACAACTATCTAAGACTGTAGTTGTTTACATCAAAATGGATCTATATCCAATACAGATAAAACCCTGGGCTTACACAAGCTAAGTACAACAAAGTAAACAAAATGAAGCTCTTGCTCCAATCCTCCCAAGCTACTGTATTGGCAGAGGTATCTCATCAACACTTGAAAATAGTTTTCCCATATATAGTGAGCCAAAGCCCAGTAGAAATAATCCAACACAATATATGAATCTTAACAAAGATATAAGGGTGAAATGCATATGCAATGCTCATGTCAAAATGTTTTACATTTCTTTTCCAAAACCATGTCATGCTCAGTTTATATCACAATTCTCAATTCATATTCTTTACAATAGAAAACAAGGGGAATTCTCAACCGGTACAACCTTTCATGGATATTTCGTCTGCGGGAAACCGTCAAACGGCACCCATGTAAACGTAGCCTATACAAGAACTACTATTACCATTTTACGGATATTTCATCCACGGGAACTGGCACCCATCTATATGTGCATTTTTCAGAACTTTCACCCTAGACACACATGCCAACTTGATTTGGTGATACATACCTCTTTCTAACGTTCACCATTTTTTCTCAAAATCATATAAATTTTCAATGTATTAAATGAGCAACGATGTTCAATGCACATGGATAAGAAATTAGTTTTAGTTCACCTAATTCTCATGCAATTTCTACAACACTCATAGCTATCCTCCACCGATAGCCCAAAACAGATAACTCTAATAAATAGAAAATTTCAATAATAATACACATTATCATCATTTCCAAGATGTGAGCGATCTAACATATCCAACCCCACCATCATCATCAATATCCTCCATCACCATTATCAAGACGTGAGCGATATTACAAAACCAACATCATCCTTCAATGTTTTTCCAACACAAATCAAACCCATGGTTTTAGAGCAAAACCTTGTTTTTTTAAAAAAAATCATTTTTGAGTATAGAAAGACATCTTTCCAACCACATAAAACTCAACATCATTTCCATTATCTTTACAAGATCAACATTTAAGATTTCTAGGGCTCCCCATTTTCTTTACAAATCATTTCCAATTGTAAAAAATCCATCACTTCATCATAGGTCAACAATAAATACCTTTCTACAAACATTTCCAACAAACCATTTGAAAACCCTTCTTTTTGATTTCCAACCAAAACCCTAGATTTGTCCAAAATCTCCAAAAATCACAATATTGTTTTAGAAATATCAAATAACTAAGTGAAAGATCATAAGAGGGTGCGAAGAATCGCCACCTCAAACTTAGAAGAGGAAGAAGGAGGAAAAGCCCAAAAGTTGATAGTGACGAAACAACGATTTGCTCCGATCAAAACAAAGCCCTTGACAAGCTCTATACTTAATCTCAAAGGAACAATGTGAGGAGATGCTTCTAAGTGAGTAGATCTGAAGATCTTTGAGCCAAAAAGTGAGTTTAGAAGGAAGGAAGAGTGATTCACGATTTAGAGAGGGGAAAGAGAAGATAAAGTGAAAAAAAGGGTAAGTGAGGGCCCTATTTATGGTGCTAGGTTAAAGTGAAATAAAGTTTCAAAGTCAATCCAAAAGAACAAGTCAAAATCCCCAAGAAGTAGGGCCCAAAACCGAACTAAAATCTGGAAAAAGACTTACAGGGGTCAACCCTTGTGTCGATGGTGTCAACCCTTCAAGAAGAATTGACAAAAGACACTGCTGGCAGCAAACAAGGTGCCGACCCTTGGACCCAAGGTGTCGACACTAAATTTCAGCAACCAAACCCAGATTTTGCAATAGACAAGGGTCGACCCTTCCCAAATTGGGATCGACCCTTGAGGCCAACAAGGAAAGGCAAGTGTTGACACCACCAAGGGTTAGTATCGACCCTAAATTTCAGTAGCGATCTAGGAACACAACAGCAAGATTGTGTCGACACCTCTAAAGTTGGTGTCAACCCTTGGAGCAGAACAAGACAAGGAAAAGGAGGCAGTGTCGATAGCAAGCAGGATAGTGTTGACCCTTGAAGCCAAAACCAAACATAAGGAAAAATAAGTAAAAAGAAGACCGCGACGGATATGGTTTCTCGGATTCAAAAGCAATAAATGGGTCGGGTCTAAGCCCGGATCGCTATAGCCTCCCCCCTTAAGGAAGTTCGTCCCCAAAATTAAAACCAAACATTTAAAACCAAGTTTAAGCCAATTACACAATGATAGTAATTTCAATTCATTACCATGACGCATCCACCGGCCATTCATTCTCATCAACATGATAAACAAGTTCCCAATACTTAATATACAATTCGCATTCCCAAAAATATACATTGTTTATATTAAATCAACAGAACAAAAGTTTCAATATATGCTCAAACATTAACAAATAGGTCCGAATACTTCTCACAGACTTTTAACTCACATTCCCAAGTTGCTTCCTCAACTCCGTGATGTCTCCACAATACTTTAACCAATGGAATTGTCTTGTCTCGCAAGACTTGGCCTCGAGTGTCCAAAACTCTCACCAGTCTCTCCTCATACGAGGCATCCTCATCTATGTCTAAATCGGTCCAATCCAACACGAATCATACAAATATGAAACACATCATGAACCCCGAAAAGCTATGGCGGCAAGGCCAAGCGATAAAGGCCCAATAAACCTAAGAGACAACATCCCACTTTTTCCAAACCTCATCAAACCCCATCTAGGTGATATCCTTAGGAAGACGTGATCTCCTACCTCAAAAGACAAAAGTCTCCTCCTACAATCGGCATAACTTTTCTGGCGACTTTGGATAGTAGCCAACCTCTTATGTATAAGGGCAACTTTCTCAGTCATCTCCCGGACTAACTCTGGACCCAACATACGAGCATTGCCTACCTCAACCCAACACACAGGAGATCTACACGGTTGGCCATAAAAGGCTTCAAACGGTGCCATGCCAATACTTGACTGGAAGCTATTATTGTAGGCAAACTCCATTAAGAGCAAGTGCCTCTCCCATAACCCCTTAAAGTTAAGGACACAACCTCAAAGCATATCCTCAAGGATCTGAATAGTACGCTCAGACTACCCGTCAGTCTGAGGATGATACGTAGTGCTAAAAGTCAATCTCGTGCCCAAGGTATTTTGTAGGCTTTGTCACAAATGAACTGTAAAGCGCGAATCTCTATTCGAAACAATTGTTACAGGGACCCTATGCAACCTCACTTTGTCCCTAACATAAAGGTCGGCTAGAAAGTCTACCCAGTCATTCATACGCATAGGTATAAAGTGCGTTGACTTGGTTAACCGGTCAACTACCACCCAAATCATATCACTACCTCGTTGAGTCCTCAGAAGGGTCACAACAAAATCCATCGTGACATGATTCCAGTTCCACTCGGCTATAGGCAAGGGTTGCAACAAACCCGTTGGTCTTTAATGTTCGGCCTTCACTTATGGACAAGTAAGGCACCTCGACACAAACACGGCCACATCCTTTTTCATTCTCCTTCATCAAAACTGGTGACTAAGGTCGTGATACATCTTTGTGCCTCTCGGATGCACCGCAAGGCATGAATGGTGAAACTATCAGTGTACTTTCTCTCGACAAGACTCTAGCACGAAAAGACGGTCACGGTATCTAACACTCAAATCGTGATACACATTCAAGCCTTTCTCTACCTTCCCACTAGAGATCTTTTCCAAAAGGGTTTTTACCTCAAGATCACTCTTCTGTGCTTTTATCACTCGGTTCACAAGTGTAGGTTGTACAACTATCGAAAACAAGGTTGCAAACTCAACGAACTTGCCAAGATACAAGTCAAAATCACCAATAGCACCCAACATCTCCCATTTGTCATGACTCGAGCCCACCCCTATAGGTTTAGCGTTGTAACCAGCCAGTAATCCTTAGATTACCGAAGGCTTCTAAACTGATAAACAGGATTGAGGGGCTAGCGGAAGCAAATATATAAGTATAGTTGTCCAATGAGCTGTACTGACTTATATGAAACGGAATATTTAAAACTTTACACATGTATCCAATAGTCATTCATACATTATACCCACACACACAAAAGCATCTTAAGCACAGCCAACAAAAATCACAAGTTCATATACGGAAACAACCGGAACTTTAACACATGAGACACTTCAAGAACCTCCATGTGAGGCACAATGGTTGGCTGACAACAGAACATAGATCCAGACAAAAGCCTTCAGGCTCGATCTCCAGAATGCCCACCTATACATATATATACACACAGTGAGCTAAAGCCTAGTGAATAATAACAGAGTAAAGGGTTTTAGTGAATGATGTCTACCACAGAGTTCAGAATCAGAGCGTTTATCAGAAACATGTCCTTATGCATATTCAAATTTCAGATACATGTTTATATTCGTATACAGGTTTTGCATAAGATCATACGTGGTACATCCATTAGCTGTCATATCAACTTAGTCCTGAGACCCACATGTATAGTCGGTACCAACGACCGTAAAGGTCCATGTCTTGTGCGCAAGTAGCCATGGTATTGTTACCCCCAGGCAAGGGCCACGTGAATATGAGCCTCAATATTGTTACCCTCGGGCAAGGGCCACGTGCATACAAGCCACAGTATTGTTACCCCTGGGCAAGGGCCACGTGCATATAAGCCATAGTATTGTTACCCCTGGGCACGGGCCACGTGCATGTTGGCCATAGTATTGTTACCCCTAGGCGAGGGCCACGTGAATATAGGCCACAGTATTGTTACCTCTGGGCGAGGGCCATGTGAATGTAGGCCACAGTATTATTACCCCTGGGCGAGGGCCACGTGAATATAGGCCACAAATATATTTCAAAAGATTTGACATTCATTCATAATTCGTAAAATAGCATTTCAGAATACAGATCGTATCATACCAGTCAGAAAATACTTGTAATTAAACATAGCTTTACAAAGTTATTACTCATAGTCAACAGATGGCTCCAAGTAATCAAGTAGAGTAGGCAACTCACTTATCCTGAGGTGCGTGACCTACATAATATGACAGTGACAAACATTAAAACACACGCTCAAATTGCACATAACACATGTTCTTGCTCTAAGTGTGTTTCTAGCCTTTATCCTCTTTATAGTGTCTTAAACATAGCCTAGGAATACCTAGGATGGAAAGATGATGCAAAAATGAACTTGAAAACATTTCTCAAATTTTGCTGAAAACAGGGTCTACGCTCAAGCGTGACTTCCCTCGCTCGAGCAGACATGCAGAAAGTGAAGACTCGCTCGAGCGTCACTTCCTCCGCTCGAGCAGACTGTAAACTTTAGCAAAAGTACTGGATGCATGAATTTCACGCTCGACCTCCGCTCAAGCGTAAGACTCAGACCTTCGCTCGAGCTTGAAGTCCTTCGCTCGAGCGGACTGTAAAACATATGAACTTCTGGGTACATGCATTTCAAGCTCAAGCGTGACTAACATCGCTTGAGCAGAAGTGCACGTACTCAAAGTGCTCGGTCAAGCGTGAATTACCCTGCTCGAGCGTGGATCAAATTTCTGGAATTTCCAGATTTGATCTCCAAGCTCAAAACTTGAATTCAACTCTTCAAAACACATCTCTTGGGCCCCAAAACTTGAGATGACATAGTAAACTTGTAAAATATGAGGAATTAAGGATCATTTCGTAAAATCATGGCTCAAGAGTTTGCCAAAAGCTCACAATTCATCTTGAAACTCAAGAAACAAAGCATGCATGTAAAATCTTTCAAACTCTTTTCTTCAAAGCTTATGAAGTTAACAAAATTGAGCTCATAAGCTCCATGCATGTAAGAAATTCCTCCTCAAAACATGAATTCAAGTGATTAACATGGTAATTATAACATGCATGGACCAAATAACTTACCATAATAACTTAGATGCTCAAAATCAAACTTAACATGTCAAAACTCCATATATTCATGCATGCACGTGGATTTCTCTTCCAAATTCTCTTTCAATACTTCAAAAACATGGGATTGACTTACAAAACTTGATAAAATATGCATGCATGTACATTTCAACCTCCAAATTCAACACAATTGATGAAACTCATAGCTAACTTGGTAATTTAACACCTACATGAGCATGTATGTATGAATTGTAACCCAATTCCTTATTCTAAGCTCAAAGTACACATTTAAACACATAATCTTCATGTTGATAACTTAGATTCATAAATTGGGGGTTGAATTCATACCTATGGTCTTGAATTACTCTTGTTCTAGCTTAATTTTGATGGATCTTAGCCAAGATCTTCAATTCTCCTCCAATTTCTTCTTCTCTCTCTCTAGAATTGCATTCTCTCTCTCTAAAATAAATTCTCAGATTTTGGCACTAAGAGGTAAAAGAATTCAGCTAAAAAATGAGCTTAGGGCTCATATATATAGTTGTGATGATATAATACAATAATTAGGACATAAGGCTTGCCAAATGCAACTTATTGAATCAGATTGAATCAATTTTTTAGTAAAAAATTGCCATAGTGTTCTAAAAATTCCAAATAACACATTCATGTAACCAATTCCGATTTCGGATGCCGATAAGGCTTTCAATTTTCATATTAAAGCAAATTTCACAACAGATGTTACTACGAGTGACAGATAGAAAACCAAATAACATATAAAATACAAAATAAACATATAATTTATTTTATCCACTTAATTAACATCCTTAATTGCGGGTTAGCAGCTAATTGCGGATCGGGGTTGTTACACCATTCCCGAATAGCAATACTAGCTACACTATTGATGGATTTCCTACTTAAGGTATTGGCCACAACATTGGCCTTCCCCGGATGATAATGCAACTTAAAGTCATAATCTTCTATAAACTCCATCCTCTTCATCTGCCTCAATTCAAGTCTTTCTATGTAGACAGATATTTCAGACTCTTGTGATCAGAAAAACCTTCAAACTTCTCACTATACAAATAATGCCTCCAAATCTTTAAGGCAAAGACCACCGCAGCTAACTCTACGTCACGAGTAGGGTAGTTCCTCTCATGTGTTTCCAATTGTCGTGAGCCATAGGCTACTTCCTTTCCCTCTTGCATCAAAACATAACCCAAATCTTCCTATGAAGAATCACAATACACCAAATAGCCTAAACCCCTCTCCGGAATGACCAATACTGGAGCAGTGGTAAGTCTAACCTTAAGCTCTTGAAAAGACTTCTCACAAGTCTCACTCTACATAAACTTAACTCCTTTCCTCGTTAGTCTAGTCAACAGTGAAGCTAATCTAGAGAAATCTTTCACAAATCAACAGTAATATCCAGCCAACCCCAAGAAACTACGGATCTCAAAGGCATTCTTAGGTTGCTCCCAATCTCGTACTGCTTCTATCTTGGATGAATCTACGGTCACCCCTTCCTCAGATACCACGTGGCCTAAGAACTTAACTTTTTTCAACCAGAATTCACATTTTCCAAACTTAGCATACAGTTTATGGGCTCTAAGTAACTCAAGTACTACCCACAAGTGTTTCTCATGTTCCTCCTTAGAGGTTGAGTAAATCAAGATGTCATCAACAAAGACGACCAAAAAATGGTCTAGGAACTCACGGAAGATCCGGTTCATCAAATCCATAAACATGGCAGGTGCATTGGTTAGCCCAAAAGGCATCACTAAGAACTCATAATGGCCATACCGTGTACGGAATGTTGTTTTCTGGATATCCTCCTCCTTTACTCTCAACTGGTGATAACCTCATCTCAGGTCTATTTTAGAGAAGCAACAAGACCCTTCAATTGGTTAAAAAAATCATCTATGCGAGGCATTAGGTGCTTGTTCTTAATAGTTACCCGGTTTAACTTTCGGTAATCAATATAACGTCGCAACGCACCATTTTTCTTTTTGGAAAAGAGAGCTAATGCTCTCCAAGACGAAGTACTAGGGCAGATAAAACCCTTATCTAGCAGCTCTTGGAGTTGAATCTTCAACCCACTCAACTCGACAGGTGAAAATCTATATGGTGCCATAGAAATCAGTGTCGTGCCAGGCACTAAACCAATTGAGAACTTAATCTCACAGTAAGGTGGTAAACTAGTGAGATCCTCAGGCAAAACGTCCGAGAATTCACAAACTACCCTCGACAGATCAACCTAGACTTCATTACACTCACTACCCAAGAAGTTGGCAAGAAGACAACTAAGCTCACTCCGCTCACGCGGATCGTACACGGGTGATGAAACTCAATCGGCTCTGTCCCCCATGAAATAAAAGGAATCACCGCTCAAGGTACACATAGTAACCCTCTGATGGTAACAATCTATGACATCTTGATACGACGACAACCAGTCCATACCCAAAATAGCATCAAAGCTAGACATGTTAATCAACACAAATGCAAAAGGAAGTTAGCGACCGGAAACCTCTATGTCACAACCCCGACACCCCTGCTCCAAGACAATCGCACCACCAATAGGTGACACTACACTGAGTGGAGATGCTAACCGAGCCAACTCTAACCCCAATGCCGATGCAAATGAAAACGAAATAAATGAATTGGATGCACCTGTATCAATTAACACATTGACAATAGAATTACATAACAGAAAAGTACCTCTCACAACTGAAGGTGCTGGCACCAAATCTGGCGTGGTAATAGTATACACAGGCCCTGAAGGTCTCTGCTCCACCTACTCACTCCTCGAAACATACATTAGATATACTGATTCAGCCGAAGAGGTTCCCTGATTGGCCCTTGAGGCCTGTGTTGACTGTGCTGGCTGGTGGCTCTGTGTTTGTCTCGAACCAGATGCACCAGGTATGCCACCCAACTGAGGGCAAAACTTCTTCAAGTGCCCTACCTGCCCACACTAATAACAAGTGAGTGGCTGCTCTCTCCTCTGGCTCTGGCTCTGAGAACGAGCCACAGATAAACCAGACCGTTGCCCTCCCCCCTTTTGTGGGCAAGCCGGAGACTTGTGGCCTAACTGGCCACACTTGAAACAAGTGGAACCCCCCTGACCACCTCTCCCAAAACCCGAACTCGGCACTGAAAAAGTGGACCTCGACTTTGCTCCCTAGGATTGTTGTGGGATAGAATCCCTCTACCTCTTACTATCCCCTTGAACATCCTGACTCCTCCTAGAGCCCCTCATCCGCTCCTCCTCCATCTGCATCACGGTCTCAAGATGAGCCGCCAACTCTACAAGTCACCTATAATTCCTAATCAACAACCCAACTACTTTGAAAAAAAGCCCGGTCCTCAGTCTCTTCTTGAACTCGATACAACGACGTTCCTCTATCGCCACGAGTTCTGGTGCAAATCTAGAGAGGCTTGTGAAAGCAACCTCAAACTCAGCTACTGGCAAACTAAGTTCTTGAGCTTCAAGAACTGTTCTCTCAACTTCTCTCTAGTAGTGGGAGGTAAGAACTTGTCTTGGAAAGCGTTGACAAAAGCCTCCCAAATCACTCCAATGCGCCCACATGCATATTTCCACTATTGACCCGTATCTCCCTTTAACTGGAAAGATGCCAAGGTCACTCTCAGTTTGTCATCCTCGATGCCAAGCATTTCAAATGTCTTCACTATTTGCATAGCCACTCATCTGCCTTTAATGGCTCCTTAGGATCACCCACAAACTCGTTCGGATTAGACTGGAAGAACTCCCTCTTCAAAAAGGACAGCTCTGTCTCAACAACAAGAGCCTAGACTTGATTCTCAGCTCTGAGAATGTCCATGGATTCTCGCAGTGCTCCCGCCATCTCGCGGGCTAAGGCACCCATGAAATGAATTTTATTTTCTTTATATGTTCATGTTCTGATTATTTAATAAATCCTAAAATTTACTATGTGAAGCATACAAGTATAGACTATGCCATTGATTTTGGAACAATTTGATTTCATATATTTTGAAAGAGTTTTGAAGATGTACAATCCAAATAAATTAAGTCTACAAACATGAAAAATCAACATCATTCCAAATTAAGTGACACTACCTCCATCCACTGGCATTCATACAGTTATATCAAGTAAACAAGTAGCCACATGGTAGGATGCTCAAACATAATAAGAAAAATATGCACAAACAGGATGATAAAGCATAACAACTTACATATTTATTGACGTCCTGCAAACAGGTACAAAACAAAATTAGTAAAATATGCATGATCTTATATACAAAATCCTAATGCACTACATACACAAGAATGCTTCTAAAGATCCAACTTCTAAAACATGACATGTTGCAAAACACGCGATAGCGCACAAAATCATGTAATAATCAAACAAAGCATAAAGATGCAAATTTAGCCGGATCTAGGCATGAATCATGTATGCAAAAGCATGAATATGCATGGCATCCAAGATATATACATATGTATAGTTAGGAAAAGCGATTAAAGAATGGGATAGATAAGAAGTGAGGATGGGGAATTATTACAACACTTTAAATATTACAAATCCGAGGGAGATGAATAAATATTACAACATAATATAAAAAATCCTCACAAACACACAAAATAAAAAGAAAAGCAAAAATTGCATAGGCCTTGGAGATCATCCACCGAAAATTTGTTTGCTGCTCTATTTCGCCTTAGAAATTTATTTGGGAATTCCTGTTTTTCATGCAACAAGACCAAAACAAAGCAAAGAAAATGTTTCCAAGAGAAATGATATAATATGTACAAAAATTATCAATTGAAAAATCTAACAAATATTCACAAATTACCTCATTTTGTTTGTAGCCAAAATTAAAGGTTAATCTGACAATATTTAAAATCATTCAAAATTTCACAATTTTAACTTCACAGTTGTGTCCAAAACGGTCCTTTTAGCTAGGAATAACTTTGCCGCATTTCCAGAGGCCTTACTGAAAATCCTTCCAGAAAGAAGGGCCACACCACAATTATTTGAAAATTTTGGGCCGTAGTGCGATTTTCAAAATTTATGAAATATTCCGTTAACACCAAGGAATATTCTGTGAAACAAAGAATATTCCGTTTGCAGATGTCAGCGGTGCATCATGCTGACATCATTACCCACCACAAAAATAAACAAAAAGCTATTTCTAGGAATGGGTTTAAACCCATGACCAAAGCCTCAACACCTAACATCTTAACCACTGAGCCAAGTCAAACCTTGTGAAGTTTTATCCCGCAGATAATATTTAGACAGTAATACCAGCAGGAACCCAAGCAGATGCTTTAGACAACTTTCATGTTTCTTTTTATTTTCTTTTCTTTATGATAAATATAATGGTGGTTTCACCCACCACCGTACCAATATATATATATATATATATTACAATATAATAATATATAATATAATATAATTAGTAGAGAAATTTCATTAATCAACCATTTTTAGCAATCCAAGTATCACATATTTAAAACAAGACAAATAGAAAGAAAATAAATGAGAAAATTGTGAAATTTCACCTTTGGAGAAAAGGGTGAATTTTCTGATTATCAAACTTTCTTCTTTACACCCTCACGGTTATAGTGTATGCTTTGGAATCTTAGCAAGAAATTTTAAATTTTAGCTTTGAAAGATGGTATGACAGTGAAGGTGGTATGTGAATGGTATTAAAAGAAAATAATTTTGACGAAACAAACTCTCTATGTTTATAAACAATTCTCTCCTCCTTCTCGTTTTTCATTCCTCCTTTGAGCCTCCCTCTCTTCTTCTGAAGTCTTACACCATTTATAGCCATGTAAAGTAAAAGCAAAAAATAAACAAAATAAACAAAATGGCCGGCACCCATCATCAAAGAAACATATTTATATATATATTATTAATTATTATATATAAAGGTATGTATGATTAAATCTAGTGCGCCTCAGCCGCGCACTTCATTCCTTTCTTTATTCATATAATATATATATATATATGCATGATTGAATTAGGTGCACCTGCGCTATGCTCTTCCTTTATATATATATATATATTATTTTCAAATATAAAAATACCAAAAATATGTAAAAACACGATATCAAATAATTTGGCCAAAATGGTTGAAGGTTGGAATTAAAGCTTAAATCTGACTTTTCTGTTGAGAAATTCATAATATAGCGTATTTCAATTTTCAACATCTGGTGTTCAAAAAAAAGCACCCAAGTCTTAGGGCCGGTCAAAATGGAGTGTCTACAGTTGCCCCTCTTTAACGGAACTCAAAATAATTTCTTAACGTGAGTGAATGTCAAAACCCGAAGGCGACCCTTTTGACAAGGCCGTAAAACTTAGGCAAACAAACATGATGCAAACACAAGTTGGTTGAACCCGAGGATTGCTTACGTATCCCATTGGAAGGAATCAAACTAGTGTAGTTCAGGGGCAAGATGCTAATGATATGCATGAAGATTTTGGGAACTGGACTTATACGCTACGCGAAGCTGATTATTTTTGAAAAACTTATGATCATGCAATGAGCAATGTGATAACATGAATGAAAAGCTTAAATCAAACCAAGAAGCAAGCCATGTCTCACACGGAAAGATGCAAGCGAATAACGAGACGGTGCAACCAATCAGAAACATCTCCTCGCATTGCATACGGAAAGAGAGGGAAGACCTCAACCAAGAGAACTAAACAACCTAATGCGTCTCACACGAAAGAAGGAAAGGTGGTGTGAACAACAAGCGCACCTGATGTTTTTAACAGAGTGACTAAACAACCTAACGTGTCTCACGCGAAATAAGAAAAGATGGTGTGAACACTAGGCGCACCTGATGTTTTTAACTGAGTGAATCAACAACCTAACACGTCTTATGCGAAAGGAGGAAAGATGGTGTGAACACTAGGGGCAACTGATGTTTTTAACAGAGTGAATCAATAACCTAACTCGTCTCACGCAAAAGGAGGAAAGATTGTGTGAACAACAGGCACACCTAATGTTTTTAACCGAGTGAATCAACAACCTAACTCGTCTCACGCGAAATGAGGAAAGATGGTGTGAACACCAGGCGCACCTGATGTTCTTAACCGAGTGACTAAACAAACTAACGCGTCTCACACGAAAGGAGGAAAGATGGTGTGAACAACAGGCACACCTGATGTTTTAACCGAGTGAATCAATAACCTAACGCGTCTCACGTGAAAGGAGGAAAGAAGGTGTGAACAACAGGCGCACCTGATGTTTTTAACCGAGTGACTAAACAACCTAACGCGTGTCACGCGAAAGGAGGAAAGATGGTGTGAACAACACGCACACCTGATGTTTTTAACTGAGTGACTAAACAACAACCTAATGCGTCTCACACAAAAAGAGAAAAGATGGTGTGAACAACAGGTGCACCTGATGTTTTTAACTGAGTGACTAAACAACCTAATGCATATCACGCAAAAAGAGGAAAGATGGTGTGAACAACAGGTGCACCCGATGTTTTTAACCAAGTGACTAAAAAACCTAACGTGCCTCATGCGAAAGAAGGAAAGATGGTGTAAACAACAGGCGCACTTGATGTTTTTAACTGAGTAAATCAACAACCTAATGCGTCTCACGCGAAAGGAGAAAAGATGGTATGAACAACAAGTGCACCTAATGTTTTTAACCGAGTAAAACAACAACCTAACGTGTCTCATGCGAAAGAAGGAAAGATTGTGTGAACAACAGGTGCACCTAATGTTTTTAACCAAGTGACTAAACAACCTAACACGTCTCATGCGAAAGCAGGAAAGATGATGTGAACACTAGGTGCACCTGATGTTTTTAACCGAGTAAATCAACAACCTAACGTGTGTCAGACGAAAGGAGAAAAGATGGTGTGAACACCAGATGCACCTGATGTTTTTAATCGAGTAAATAAACAACCTAACGTGTCTCACGCGAAAGGAGAAAAGATGCTATGAATACCAGGTGCACTTGATGTTTTTAATTGAGTAAATCAATAACCTAATGCGTCTCACACGAAAATAGGAAAGATGGTGAACAAATCTAAACGCGTCTCACGTGAGAGAAGAAGTAGTGAACTTAAGATCAAAATGTGTCTCACGTGATAGGAGAAAAGTGAACTTGAGATCCAAACGCGTCTCACGCGATAGGAGAAAAGTGAACTTGAGATCCAAACGCGTCTCACGTGAAAGGAGAAAAGTGAACTTGAGATCCAAACGAGTCTCACGCAAAAGGAGAAAAGTGAACTTGAGATTCAAACGCGTCTCACACGAAAGGAGAAAAGTGAACTTGAGATCCAAACGCGTCTCACGCGAGAGGAGAAAAGTGAACTTGAGATCCAAACGCATCTCACGTGAGATGAGAAGTAGTGAACCTGAGATCCAAACTCATCTAACGCGAGAGGAGAAATAGTGATCAAATCCAAACGCATCTCACGTGAGAGGAGAAAAGTGAACTTCAGATCCAAACGCATCTCGCGCGAGAGGAGAAAAGTAAAATTGAGATCCAAAAATGCGTCTCCCGCGAGAGGAGAAAAGTGAACTTGAGATCCAAACGCGTCTCATGTGAGAGGAGAAAAGTGAACTTGAGATCCAGACGACACGAACACAGCGGGGACACGACAATAAAATATTTTTTCATATATTTTTGTTTCTTATGTAGGTTAATATTACATCCACAAACAATCAAAACTAACAAAAACTAAAACTAATTTGATATTAAAAAAATATTTTAAAAAAATCACTTTTATATTAACACTTATTGTTTATATCGTTTTTATGGATGATTTATTAAGTATTTCAATCTAAGCAAAAATGAATAAACATTCAACATCCAACATCCATTACATGCACTAAAGAAGGAGGGGGAGAAAAACTATTTGGCGTGTCCCTTGAAAAAAATTAATTAAATGGCGTGTCCTTGTCGTGGCGCCATGTCCCCATGTCCGACATGGGTATGGCACTTATTTTGAACTGTCAGTGCTTCATAGCAGATTACAAACAAGGAGAGGGTTATCTTAAAGGTTGATTTTGAAAAAGTATATGATCATGTGGATTTTTTTTAATTTTTTTTTTTTTTGGGGGATTTTGTCATGCAAAATAAATGATTTGGTGAGAGATGGAGGAAGTGGATCAAGGGTTGTTTGTCTGCTAGTAATTTTGTAGTAATATTAAATAGAAAAGCATGTGATACTTTTTAAGACTACGAGGGGCCGAGGCATAATTCTTCTTTATCTCTATTTTTATTTATTATAGAGAGTTGATGTTTAGGAGAGGTTGGTTGATTGGTCTTAGAAGGTGGGTTTAATGGAGGGTTTTGTGATAGGTTAGAGTAGGATTTCAGTTTTTCACCTACAATTTGTAGATGATACTATATTTTTCTCCTTTTAGATTTTCACCTACAGTTTGTAGCATTTTTTAATTGTTGGTGGCCATAATATGTTTTTCTATGATTATGTCATATTTCTAGGTGGTGAACACTCCCATTCACACGACCATGATGTGGACCATGCTCATTCTCATGTTCATTTTGGACATGAGCATTCACATCCTTTTAAACATGCAATTCCTTAAAAGATCTTTCTGTTGGTTTGTCCATTTTGGGTAAGTCAAGAAACATGCAACGTGCATACGTTATTTGTTAATCTCAGTCACATGCTTTCTTGTTTTACAATATAGATGTATGCATTATGCACATGCAACAATTATCTCTGTTTTATATATTCCTGTAATTTTGCCTCTAATAATGTATAGAAAAAAAAAAAGTTACTTATAATAATGAATAGAAAAGGGTTACTTTCTAACTGTCACATTTGAAAATTAATAATTTTGAATAATAATTAATTATTAATGGTTTGAAAATTAATAATTCTGAATAATAAATAATTATTAATGGTTAGCAAAGTAATAAACAAATTATAAATGCACTTTTATTGATAATCCAAATGTGTCACTGGAGTACATTGGACCACATGAATGGTTCAAATGCCTAGAACACACTGTTGATGGTTAAAAGAGTACAATTTCATTGTTTGAGGTAATGGTAGTCACTCTTTTGGAAAGAATATCAGCTTAAGAATATGAAAAGGTTGGCAGAGTAAATACGCAAAGTGAAATTGAAAAAAAAGTGGCCCTAGTTGATATATAGGACTCATGAAAGTGACACAGTCTAGATTACGGGTAATGCTAGGGGACGAGGAAGACCAAACTAAACATGAGTTAAGATAGTAAGTGTTAAGCATGCGTTTGTTTTATCATTAAGGGTAGTTTAGTCATTGTTAGCCTCTAGGGTTTTACTTAGTTTTCTTATATATATTTCTCTTGTAATCTTTCATTAATTAATTCCATAATACCATGGTTTAGTTTAAACCTAGTTTTCATGGTATCAAAGCCAGGTTTCGATCCTAGGACACAAGTTAATAGCTTGTTGTCCAACTAAAATTATGGATCTTAATCAAATATGCAAACTAGGATTCATCTAGCCAACCCCAAGTAGTTGATGAAGATTTGTGTAGTTGAATTGATTTAATATATTTTTTCAGTTTGTATGTTTCTTTAACCTTAAGGTAGTAATATACTTAGAAAGTGGCTGTGCATAAACCACTTCTTGCAATCGTTGAGCATGAACCACTTGATGTTAAGGTGATTACTTGTAAGCATCTTCTCAACTACTTGTCACTAAAGTGGTTGTACTTGCCACTTGTTTGTCATTAAATGATTGCATGTAAGGCAGTTGTCACTTGCTTGTTATTGAGAGACTCTATGTAGCCACTTTCATGTACTTGTCATTGAGCTTGTTGGCTGTAAGCCACTTTTAAACTAATTTCCAGTCGTAGCCGTCTCTTAAGAAGCACAGACACTTCTAAGAAGGTGATGTATCTGTGTTGTGTCTGTGTCTATGTCAGACACCGATACTCTTTGGACACTCTTAGGACACGTGTCCAACACTCTTCAAAACGTGTCCTATTTTTAAAATTTTTTTAAAGACCCGGACACTCTTTGGACACTTGGAGAACAGATGTGTCAATCACTTAAACACAGATGTCTATCGATTAGACACATGTGAAACTAATTATAAGTTTGAACCAAACAACTTAAGATTTAATAATAAAACAAAAACCATATAAATTTATAGGAATTAGTGACATAATGCATTTTTTATTATCTTTCAATGATATATTCATATATATAAGATATAATAAAATTATAAAATTATATATTTCATGTGTGTCCTCCCCGTGTCGGCGTGTTCGTGTCATATCTGTGTCGTGTCATGTGTCTGTGTCCATGGTTCTTAGGCCTTCTCTATCATCATCATAAGAACAGTAAAAAGTTGAAGGATGACAATAACAATTATGACAAGATTCGGCAGCAGTTTCTCAATGAAAAGAATGAAAGTGTATCAGAAATGTCATCTCAAGGGAAGGTTTTAGACGAAGGGTCTGAAAAGCAAAATCAGCCTGAATCTCTTCAGAAGGTAAGATGATTGTGATTTTTCCTAGAAGGTTATGATCAACTTTGAACTAGGTTGGTTTCTGGGCGTTTCTTCATATGTGGACCTAGAATTATAGTCTGGCAGCAGCTGGGCTAGATTGGAATCGTTGTCGTTTTTTTTGAAAGAGTTGTCTCTAGCCACAAATGTATACAAACACATGTGACATATATTGATCTCTGATCTATATCTGTTACATGCATAAGAGATTGTTTCTTTTCTTCTTCATTCAAAATAATTTTTCCACTGTTCCTAATATCATTGTGATAGAATATTCTAATAGCATGAAATGAAATATGGTTTGTTGCTTTTCTTATTCTTAATTTTAGTTTTCTGTTTGTTCAAGATAAAAAATAATGATTCAGACCTCGATAAGATACAAAGTTTTGTGGCAAAGAAAGTCAAAAACATAACACATTGAGAAACAAATGTATATTTCTAGTGGGATTGTTCTGCTAGTGCACAATAATTCATATCAAATATGTTTTGTTGACTGAAATGTTATAACATTTGATGAAGTATATTATTTCATGGAAACATAAGCCATTATCGAATCTTACCTTTTTGGTTTGGGGAACCTGAATGGGAACATGATGTCACATGGTTCTGATGTGCTGGGTAATTCAAATCACGAGGGTGGTTCTCTTTTGACCAGGATATAACAATGTATCGATATTATCAAAATGCAAACATTTTCCATTACACATGTGGATTTTTTACCTTTCAAGTATTCGGAAATGGTTAGGATTTCTTATATTTGAACAAAGCTTTATCATGTAAATTGGCAGGGCCTTCAAGATGCCTGCTAGCTTACTTGGTAAGAAAAGTAGTAATAATATCAAATGCTTGGATTCAAGGTTCCAATAACGCTAGGACTGTCTTCACACCCTATTGGCGCATGTCCCCTTTTATTTATTTTCTATTATTAAAATCATTACTGCAACTTGTTTGTTATTGAAACTTACGTTTGATCCTCACTTTTGCAGAGAAAAACTGGCAGTGGTGCTAGAAAATATAACATTTCAGATGCTCCAAATGGCTCCACTCACCATATAAAATCTGTGGTCAAAAAAGAACTTTCTCATTCTCCATCAGATCTTGTGTTTGGTTACCATGACCTCTTCTCCGATGGTGTAGTATGTTTTTTTTAATTTTTTTATTTATATTATTATTTTTAATTTAAATTTCAATGGTAATGTTGTTTCTTTATGATTGGTGTTACTGTCCATGAATATAGATTTAATGGACACACACATGTAAGGGTTTTACAATTCTATGGGGAATTTTTTTCATTTTTAATTGATGTATTTGACTGAAAACTGAAGCATTTCAATGTGATGTGTAACATTTCAGCACAATTTTACTGATGGGATGGCTTCAAGAAGTGCTTTCCTCCTTTATGGATCAGTTGGTGGGTGGTCAAGAACTCCGTTTCTGCTTGCACATGAGCTTCCTCAAGAGGTTCGCTTCTTCCTCTTGTTCCTTCATTTTCTATGGAGATTTTAATAAGAAATAATGACTATTTAATTTTATGTCATTATATTGATATCAATTTCAGATAATAAGTTCTTTAGCTAGTTAATTCTAAAGATTCGGAATGGATCTTCATACAGTAAATTGTTGTATTTGCATATTATAAGTGCGTACATATAGGTAATTTTGTGTTGTCACTAAATTGTTTTCCCTGCTAAAATTCTTTTCACTCTTGGCTTGGCATAAGGATGCAAGCATGCAAAGTGTCTTGTTTCCTATAAAAACATGTGAGTTGATGGGTTATTTAACTCCATAACTAACTGCATATATTCTACTAGGCTTGATACTGACTCTTATGTATAGCAGCATCTTCTAAAATTATATACTATGGGTAGAAGTGCAAAATTAATTAGACTTATTTGATGAACGTTGTTTCTGGTTCTTTTCTTATGATAAATATGATTGTTTGCCCTTTGTCATTTTCAGTGTTTTAAAAGGCTCTAGGCGCACCGAGGTAATAAGTTCTTCTATAGCGTAGGCGCGAGGCGAGGCGCGCGCCTTACCAAATCAAAGTGCAAGTACCAGAAGGAAAGCAATATTATAAAATAGGCAAAATTTTCACCATAACAAATATATATAAAATTTCAAAATTCATAACCATTTCAGATAATTTTTAAATATAACATCCAATCTTCTAAAAACTAGAAATATAATATCCAACAAAAGATATAAAGTACAACATTCAATCTTTTATGACCTTTTGTTCTCTTTTGACCATGTTTGGTCATTTTATATTGAAGAGTTTTGATTCCCTATGGGTATGCACACAAAAAAGTATTTAATCAATAGTTGGAGTAGAAATATAGGTAAAGCCCACGAAGATGTAGGCACCCTATTTTTGACTGCCCTTAAGACTTGGGCGCCTCAGGTTCATCACTCGATGATGAAAGTTATGTTGTACAAACGTTCGATTTCTTCAGCAAGAAAGCTTCTAAATCCCAACCTTCCACCCCATTTTGACCAAAAATATTTTAGACCAAAACTATTTTAGACCTTAAAACTCTCTCTTTCAAAATATTGTTCCAAATGTTTCTACGATGTTCTGAGGCTTGCATTTCATAAAATATTGCGCTTTTCGGTAAATCGAGTAAGGACAAAGTGGAGATAAATGAAAGGGAGGTGAACTCTTTGAAAAATCTTTAAAACCTCTTCTTTATAGGTTTGGAGATGAAGAAAATTGGAGAAGAGGGGCAAAAACTAGTTTAGGAAGAAGTTGAGCATCAAATCGTTGAGAAAGAATGAGCAGCCTTCACTAAAATAGGAATTTCTCTTCGCAAACTTAGAATTTAGATGTGAGGCCACCACCACTGGAAAGTAGACTTCTGGGGCTTCAATTTAGACTCAACAATGATCTAAAATCGAGTCCGAATGAGGAAGACATGCCCGTTTGAAGTCGGGCCTAAAACCAAATTTTGTCTAGCCGGCCACTAATAGTGGCCTGCTGGCCAGTTGTGCAAAATTTGGCCATTTTGAGTGTTTTGGCCGGCCAAGTGTCCCCCACTAGTGGCTTGCTGGCCACTTGTGTCAAAGAGCAGTTTTTTTGCAGATATTTGTGCCAGCTGTCTCCACATTGCACCAGTTGTATGTATATAGATATTAGCGACTAAGGCTCATATATTTCTATTTATAGGGGATCTCCCCTCTTGCTTTCAAGGTTGGAAAAATTGAGGAGTGAGAAAATATTTTTGAAGAACAAATTTTGAAAAATTCCTCTCTCTACAATTCTCTCTCTCTCTCTCTCTCTCTTACAACTTACATAACCTTTGCCTAAACACTTTAAACCAAACCTAGCAAGCTTCTTGCTGAGGTGATTTGAGCTTGACTTTGAGCTCTTAAGGCACTTGAGAGTGTGAAATTTGTGGTTTATAACTCAAAGAAGCATTCCTCTTCAAGAGGTATATCTTCTAGTCCTTTTGTATCATCTCTACACCACTTGTTCTCCATCTTTTCTTGCTGTTTTTAAGCTGTTTATTACCTATATTTTTGGGCTAAAACTTCTGGTTTAAAGCCATTTAAGGTAAAGGGGTTGATAGCTCTTCTTTAAACTTTGCTTCTAAGGCCTTTGCCCTTGTGTTTCCCATCTTTTCATCAACTTTTTTTGAGCTTTTTATCATTGAATCTCAGAGGTTTTTCAAAGGAAAAAAAATCATGTTTTGAAGTTCCAAAGGTGGAGGGGTTAGCCTCCCCTCCTTGTGCTTGTGTGCTAGTATTAATTCCTTAATATTTTAGCTTATTGTTTTAATTATTTTTGTCTTCATTCCAGCACTTTTTTAGATTGTTTTAGGACTGTTTTTAATTGTTCATTGCATTTGAGCTTTGTATAGCATGCTTGTAGTGTAATGGTCCTCATAGACTTAGTGGTTTAGGCCTTAGCTACCAACCTATTTGAGTTGATAGCATTTATTTCTTGCTTTCCATACTTGTATTCACCTCTAAGCATCTCTGCAACCTCCCTTATTTTTTGACTCTTTATTTGTTTTGAGAGTTGTTTCAATCGATGGATTGTTTAAGCTTGAGAGTGAGGTTGTTGTGCTTAATGGTTTAATCTCCTCGGAGGTTCATTACCAACGGCATGACATCTCTCTCATGCCTTAGACAACCCTTTGTTTGACACTTCTTTCTATTAAAGGACTTCAAGCTCACCATTGGACTCAATGAACTAAAGAATAGTTGGTAATTAAAATGGAGTAATGAACTTGGGACTAAAAAATATTGCAAGATAATAACTTGTTTAGGGTTCAATCAGACGTTAATTGAACCCTTGAGTCTTGAGTCATTTCATACTTGTTTGTGATGAAAATGGTTCAAGAGTCATGGTCAACCACTTTCCTTGATCAATCCATGAAAGGGAGGAGGTTTGAGAGTCTATCATTGTGCATTTATTGAAATTGTACCCCTTGATTCATAGGCCATTATGCAATGAAATTGCATCGATTGATGGCTTGAGAATCAAACTTACCACTCCTTTGAGTAGTTTGATGATAAGGAGGGGTAAGTTGTACAAACATCCCTTGAGAATACCCTGTTTGTGTTCTGTTTGCTCTCTGTTGCAGCAGGAGGAACCAGGCTCCAATGGCCGGCCGGCCACTTTTTTTGGCCGGTAGGCCAACTTTTGTGCATGACAGGCTACCCTTTTGTGGTAGGCTGGTCACTACCTCTGGCCTGCTGGCCACTTTTGCAAAACCAAGTAGTGTACTTTTGGAATAGAACATAGCAGAGATAAGGTGAAAAACAGTGCAAGTGTTCTAACTGCGCAACAGAGGCTTCTGGCAACAGAGTAGTTGCTTTTTCAGGAGGACATCAGCGCGCATGCATAAGCACTCCTCGCTTCTCGGGGCTATTTAGTTTAATTACTTAGCTTAGTCATTTCTTTAATTTTGTAAAGTGTTGTAATTCATTCTAATTTGTAATTAATTAATTAGTTCATTAGTTAATTAATTGTGATGTTGTAATAACTAGCTAGCATAGTTAGCTTATTATTCATTTTGTAATAATTAGTTAAAGTAGTTGAGCTATTATTCGTTTTGTAATAATTAGTTAAAGTAGTTTAGTTAGTTAGTTTATTCGGACCCTCCTGCGCGAGGGCACCATTGTAATAATGTGTATGTCTTCTAACCCCACGTCTTTCTCCCTTTTATTTATCTGCTTATGATGGTTAGTGTAGCACATCATGTTTTGTTTAGCATTCCCCATGTTTGCATTCACTTGTATTGCATGCATCGAGGCTCGGTTCATCACTCTAACTTACATTGTTAGTTAAATACTTTGTTGAAAAGGTGTTGAAACTACATGCTATGAAATCGATTCATATGTCAAAATTAGTAGTCGAGCCTATTAGTTGCATTTTTGTATGTGCTGCATTAGTCACATTGCATCAGTTAGGACCATGCATTTTTCTAATTAGTTTCTCTTTTGGGTAGCCTCGGGAATCGGGGTAAGTCTTATTGCTTTAGCATACTGCATGCGTGAGAGTGTTGCCATGTCAAGCATGATTCCATGAGGCTAAGTGCTTACATGATATAACTCTTTGAATGCCTGTGGATGAAGGTTAATTGCTTAAATTAGGACGTATTGATTAATGTACATACAAACTCACCTTTTTAAGTGACGCGTATTCGAACCAATTTTCAAACAAACATGAAATCAAAGGTTCCAATTTTTCTAAATTAGTCTATACTTGTATATGCGTCACATAGTAAAGTTAGCTATGAATAAGAACATATAATGTAGATAAGAATCACATTACGATTAGTAGAGGCTGATCTTTGATCGGGCGAGTGGAGTGCTCAATTCAAGACCTTCCCCTCTCGTACCTAAGTTCCCGAGCCGAGACACTTTGGTGATGACGGATAAGTGGCCTTTGGCATGAGTCTCGAGTTTCCTAAATTTTCCAAAAATAAAATATTTAGGTGGGAACTCTGTATCTGGCAAAGTAGTCCACTTTTGGCATTTTGATTCAAAATCGATTTTCCAAAAGATTTGCTGGATTTGGACTCTTTGTGTTCTTTATTTTCACATTGAACTTGTGAACTCAGATTCAGAACCACGGGAGTCTGAACTGTAGGGCTTATCGTCTTCCAAAAAGGGCACGAAAAGTTGAGCTACAGAAGCCCACGCCCTCGCACCTCGAAAAAAGCCCTCACCTCAGCACCTAAGCTTCGCCTTGCGTATTGCGCCTCGCCTCGACCTGTTCGAAGCGCAAGGCTACACCAAACCCACTCTATACACATACTTAATGAAGAGGATGTGCAAAAAGTGTAGTGAGGAGAATGTGTAAAAAGTGTATATTATGTGTGCAAATAGAAGCTCCTCTCTCTCTCTCTCTCTCTCTCTCTCTCTCTCTCTCTACCATCCACAAATGATTGTTTCCAATAACCCAGCACAAACCATCCCTACCTTCCATCATCAACGTCAGCTATCTACACCATGCACACCACCTTATTCCATCTCTACTGGCAATCACCACCATCTTTCACCCTCTCAAACCACCACTTCTGCCACCCAAACCCTCATCTGCTGAAACCCCTCCACTACCATTGCCACCAACTACCATCAGCTACCATCAACCACTCTGTCAACTATCACCAAAACCCCCTTTTTGCCACCCAAACCTTCTACCAGCCTAAAACCTACCCTCATCAACATTATCCAACAATCACCTGGCAATAATAGTAATAATAAAATAATCATTTGACAATCTCAACCCTCTCCACTGTGATCTCCATTAGTCACCATCAACAACCATCCCAACCACCAGCAAAGTCCCCCTCTACTACCCCATTACTGTTAAACACCTCATCTACCAAATCACACCCTTTCAACCACAGCAAACCAACCTTTCTGCAAACCATACCGTTTATCAAATCAATTTTACCCTCCACCACAAATCAATCAAAAAGAAAAGAGGAAAGATAAAGTGAATGGGTCAGAGGAAGGAGGGAAAATGAGAGGAATGAGATCGACTGAGATTGCCTTTGCCATTGTCATTCAAGATCTTTGGCTCTGCTGGAAGGATAGATTGCTACCTCTTCGTCTTCATTGTTGCGTCATGCTCTTCCTTTGTTGCATTTATCCTCAACACCCCTTCTCTATTGCCTAAATCCCCTTTTCCCTTCCCTAACGCCCACCAACTGCCTCCTCTCTCACTCTCTTTTTATGTATATAATATTAGTTTCGAGCAAGTTAATTAAGTGTAACAGGTGATTCTAAATGCACCTCATCATACCCCTAAATAAAATTACCAAAAATCCTTAAACCATACAACCATCTTCTACCCTGGCTAGCTGGTGCCACTAACAGCTCCGATAGCCACCCGAGCTCCTTCCATTTCTAACTCCCCTCCTCACCCTCTCCAACTCCACCCGCCACGCCCCAAGTCACTCCCCACGCTCTATGCTCTCTCCCCATCCCACTCTGGCAATCACCTCATCCCTTTTTCCTCACCTAGATGCCGTTGCCGCTAGCCACACCCACCACAGAGCTCTCTCCTATCCTTGCTCCCTTCCCCTTCATTTGAAATTGTAGAGCACCGTCACAAAAAAAATGATGGTGGTTCAGACGTATACCACTAAACAAATAGAGGTGGTCAGGACACAGACCATCGAACCAAATTTATGGAGATCACATCGGGCAACGGCGGTCATGACGACTAGTGGGGAAGGAAATCGAGAGGGGACGTGGGTTTTAGGGGTATAGTTTGACGAGTAAGGAAGGGAGCTAGCAACGGGTTGTAAGAAGGAAAGGAGAGGCCGTTGCGCACTGTGGTGAGGGACGAGGAGATGTTGCTGGAGATGATGGGGCAGTGGTGGTGGTGTAAAGGGGTTGGGATGGTGGGGGGTAGAGTTGGTGTTAACTAGGGTGCTCAAAGAAAAAGAACAAAATTTGAATTCAGGAATTAGGACGCTCAAAGAAATGAGATGTTCAACCACAAATTTGATGTGCATTTAGAGGCACCAAAGCGTAACTCACAAAGTTTGATGGGGTATGGCCGAATGGACTATTTTTCCCTTGAAAACATGACGTGTGTTCACGTGTGAAATTTTAGTGAAATTGTAATGGCCATTTTCAATTGGATTTATTGATAAAAAAAAAAAAAAACTTGAAAATAAGGTGAAAAATCAAGCGAATTGAAATTACATGACCAAAAATGACACGAGGGGTAAAGTATAAGGACTATTGGTGCAATTTTCCGGTATTTTTATGTATACATCAAAAGTGCAGAATGAATTGGACTTGGTACATGTGTGTAGTTCATGATCTTCACCTAGAAGGACATTCATAGTGTGATTAGCATGATATTAGACACTTCATATTATTAGTCCACATGTTAACATAATTTATCTTAAGGAAATATTTGATCTAAATTTTGTTGACATATTTTTGTGGTGCATCATTAAGGATTTGCCATGTTGGCGTAGTTATATTTTGTCATTATGAACTCCATATTAGAATATAATCATACTTTGGGCAACACTAAATCTTGTATTTCATCCTCGAAAACTTTTCATTTTTTAATTATAAATGCAATTAAACTTTCCTTTGGTGCTATATCTTTTGTTAAACTCTCCTATGCAGATAGGCGATTTTGGAATCTTGGTAAGCTATGATACTAG
Source organism: Camellia granthamiana (assembly GCA_036172215.1). Taxonomy (NCBI): domain Eukaryota; kingdom Viridiplantae; phylum Streptophyta; class Magnoliopsida; order Ericales; family Theaceae; genus Camellia; species Camellia granthamiana. Next base: position 104,997,515 of record CM069913.1, read on the forward strand.
GTCGTTCTCCTCAAGTGACGCATTGCTCTTGCCTCTAGGTGTTTCGAAAAGTGAGCAAGGGGCGCCACATCGATGCTTGGGTGCAGTGAAAAATGAGCAAAGATTTTTGCCTTTTTTTGGACAAGCGTGAATAAAGAAGGTAGTCCAAGACTATAGGTTTATGGTAGCCACATGGAATATAGGAACTTAAACCGGTAAAACTATGGATTTGGTAGATGTCTAGTTAGAAAGAGAGTTGGTATAGCATGCGTACAAGAAACTAAGTGGACAGGTGAGAAAGTTAGGAAAATTGAGGATACTAGGTTTAAACTGTATTATAGTGGCAATCATAGACACAAAAACGGGGTAGGAATAATAGTTGCTAAGGGTCTTGTGGGAAATGTAGTGGTGGTCATTAGGAAAAGTGATAGGATTATGTTAGTTAAACTAGTTATTGGAGGGAATATAATGAACATTATTAGTGCATATGCCCCCCAAGTAGGATTAGATAATCAGACTAAGAGGGATTTTTTGGAAGCAAATGGATGAGATCTTATAGGAGATACCCGTAGAAGATGACCTAGTTATGGGTGGAGATTTCAACGGCCATGTAGGAATAGATAAACTAGGCTATAAGAGGGTGCATGGTGTGTCACGACCCAACCCGCCCCTAAATGTTTGGTCCATGACCAACCCGTACTTAGGCCTCCAAACAAACTTTCAAAATACTATTTATTCAAATACGGGGCCTTAAGCGGAAGCAAATACCAACATAGATAAAAATGCCCATTGAACTCGTGCATACATGAACGTTTAGAGTAATTTAAGCATTTAAGTACGCTTCCATATGTACATATTTAATCAAAGAATTATACAGATCTCACACACACCTTTACATAAGACTCAATAAATTCCATAATTAAATTACATAAATCCAAATACAAAATTAAGGCCTCAACACGGAGGCGTAACCCGGGCGGCTTGACAGACAGGTGGACCTCAATACTATGCTAGCGTTGATCTCCAATGGCTCACCTACAAAAATATATATAAACGGAGTGAGTAAGGCTCAGTGAATAATAGCAATGTAAGGATGTTAGTTGAATGAGTATAGCCTTGGAGAATATAAATATACATATATCAAACAATACACAGGTCTTATCCATAGTCACATTTTAAGACGGCCTCAAGCCCATATGTAATACAGAACGGCCTCGGGCCCATGCATGATACGAAACGGCCTTAGGCCCAGCATAACGACAGCTATCCAGAGCAATATAGGAAAGATGGAACATCGGCATGTCTCCATCTCCCTTGGCGTTAAAGCCATTAGTCATGTATGATTCACATCATTATAGGGTAGATGGAACATCAGCATGTCTCTATCTCCCTCGGCCTTAGGGCTATGAGTCATAAACAATTCACATCATAACGGCCTCGGGCCCAGTTTTATTAATAAGAACAAAACGACCTTAGGTCCATATCAATGCCACCGTTCAATCATATCCACTAATTCAAGCAAAGCACAATGACAAGAGTATATGCCATTCACAACCTACGATGTACAAATCATGATCACAAGAAGTAAGTAAAACATATCGTTACACTACTATTATTCACAGTGATGGGCTTCCAGTAGCAATGAGACGATGTCCTCGTCTTGACCTACAAACACAACGCGCAAAGCATAATATGAGAATATAATCGATCCCTTACTTGTTCTCTTGATCAATTAGTTATGTTGGTTCTAAACTCATAGATCTTCAGTGAATCGTAACTCATGTCAAGAAAGATAGGAAGAAATGAAAGGAGCTTGGGTTAGATGAGAATATGGCATGAAATAGTTGGATAGAAAGTGAACCATCTTCACTAATTTGGGCATATCTATTTGTGTACTAAGAATTTGGGAGTGCAATCACCAATGTTGGAAACTAGACTTTCAGGGCTTGAATTTATACTGAAGAATCACTGAAAACGGAGTCCGGATGTAAGAGATATGCTTATTTGAAGTTGGCTGAAACAGGGCTATCCCGCACCTGTGGGAAACAGGGCCGCACGTGCGGGAATTGGGCCGCACGTGCAGGACTACATGCTTTTTTAGCAGAATCAGATTTGGTGTTGGAAATAGACTACCGCACGTGCGGGAAGCCCCGCCGCACGTGCGGCTCTGTGCAAAAACCAGTCCGAAAATGGCTTCTTGACTTGGAACCCCTCATTTTCAAAATTAAACTTCAATTTCATGTAAATCAAAGCCCAAAACTCTTTAACACATGTTAAATTTCAAATTCTTAGCTTCCATCAAAAATCATAACTCCAAAATACTACTCAATTTCCCAATTACAAGAAGAAGATTAAGAATCAAAACACAAAAGCATAAAGTAGACATGGTTGGGGGTCCAAAGCTCACTTACATGGTGAAATTCTCTTTAGCCTCTTTAAGAGCCATAAAACTCATACAAGAAATTAACTTGTAACATAAATTCATGCCATGTACAAAGATTCACATCTTCTTGCTTGAAGGAACAAAACTCACACATATAATCATAGATTATCCAAGAAACTCACTCTTTAACTTATGATCTTCAAGTATTGAGAGGGAAAATCTTACCTTAAGCCTTTAACACCACTTGGTCTTACATAATCATGAAGAACTCAAGCCAAATCTTGGATTTCCTCTTTCATTTCCACACTTTCTCCCTTCTTCGCCTCTCTCTCTCTCTCTCTCTCTCTCTCTCACGGTTCTCTCCGTCTCCCTTAGATATTTTGGACTTCAATTGATGAGTTCAACAACTCATATATCACATATATATCTATGTATCTAACTATATAAGCTTATCACAATTAGGGAGAGCCAAACACGCCCTTACGAATCGTACGAAATCAAATTTCAATTACACTTCTCAGATGACTCTAAAAATCATGTTGATCATAACTATGTACTCCGTTTTGGTTTCTGAAGCCTCTAGGGCCTCGAATTTGCAGTGCAAAGTTAACCACCCAAACACACCTTAACGAATCAGACGAAATAAATTTCCAATTAAATTTCCCAAATGGCTCTAAAAATTCCCATTAACATATTTATGTACTCAATTTGGATTCTTGAACCCATAAAGGTCGTCAATTGCGGTTTTAAAGTCATAACTGAACAGATAATTCTTCAATTCGAATAGATATAGTTAAATTACAGCACATTAACCCATAATTACATAAAGGTAACTTCTGAAACGCATTTTGGGGTCGTTACATTCTCCCCACCTTAAGAAGTTTGGTCCTCCAAACTTGATTTACCTTGTTACAAGTCCAGTTCATAAATCTCAATCTCCCCCCATAGTCCAGTTTGTCTCAGATATACAATATCCCTCTATCATTTAATAGTTCACAACCCTATACAATCAATCTCAATGAAGTTTGTTCCAAGATTCACAAGTAATTCGTTATTACTGGCTAATTGGTAACCCAATTGATAATAATGCTCAATAACACCAAAATATGATCCTATTATTCACAACCCACGTACATTTTAATTTGTTGATCCATAAGTCATAAGTTATATACTCCAAATGGTAAAACAACCTCAAGGGTGTTCATGAATTAATTCTCTTCAAGTATTCAAGTGCGAGCAACTTATAAGCTATCAATCATGATTCAAATCCTTTAGTTTCATAAACAATCTCAAATATCATAATCCTTCAAAAAAAAATAAGGAAATATTCACTACTTAATCGTGTTTCCAATGGCACATGCGTCCTACAACAATTAAAAACCCAAAATGAACAAATGAGTTCTAAATCAACGATTTTATAGTTCTTGCTCACTAATAAGTGAAGTCTTCACAACAATAGCCTTGGTAATTCAAAATATTTCCACTATTTATTTTCATAATGGATGGGATAAATGAGGTCACCAACTAAATTTAAGTTCCAATCCTCTTGTCTCCACTCAATATAAATATACCTATCGATTTCTTTTACCGTAAAATTTCCTTTCACAGTCCTTCTCAATTTCACACTTACCCTTTTCTACTTAACGGGTCTTACCAGTTGATTTCCTCTTTACCGGAGTTTAACTCATTATTATATATGTACAGATTATTAATCCAAATTGATTCAGTCACCCAAAAATTATCTTGCAATATCATAATGATCACCAAGTCAACTTTATAATAACAAAACACAAAACACATTGTCTACAAACTCAAAAAAATTTGTGTTACTATTCACATAGTCCCAATCCACATAATTCCCAATAATCACAACTCAACCTCAAATCCCTTTTGTTTTCCATAACTTCAAAGGAGACTAAGAATATCAAATGCAAATCTTGGTCCACAAATTTCTTAACCACATTAGTCCAAATGGTAGTCCCCACACAACTTATATACCTCATTGGTAATTAATTAGGTGGGTCTTAAAAGTCAAAGGTCACAAATAACTTACGTAGGCATGCTAATAATGTTTTCTTATCTTCTCCATATTTTACATTAAGGAACTAAATCAAATCCGTATCATATTCCAATAAAATAGATCCTTCAAGTAATAGGGAGATCCTACTGATCAACTCATTCTCTAACTAAATGATTCAAATAAGCAAATGGACTCTAACTGACATTTTGCACACAATAGTAGCCTTAACAAATGAAGTCTAAATTGTTGAATGACCAAATTTAGATTCAAGTCCTCAACTTCAATGGAGGCCCAAGTAATCAGAGTTGAACCTATCAGTTCGAATCAGGTTTCTCATAAACTTTGAAGAGCAAACCCAAATCCCCGTAACAAGAAATTACCTGTTCAGATTGGACACCATGATTTCTCTTTCCAGCATAACTTATTAGTAAAATCAAATACAGATCAAACCCCAATTGTCATAACTCCTAACTTATATTAAAATAACAACGACTTAAATCAACATCTGCTTAGAGGGTCTTAAAGTCAACTTCATGACATCAAACATAAAATGCATTAACCATAAAACTACTATGTTCTTGTTCCAACAACTTCAAAATAGACTGAGCATCGCATCTAATCCAACTATTGGTTCCACTCATTGTAAGCCACAACTAACTTGCTGTGGCATGTTAACAATATTAACTTATCATACATTCTCATACGCTCTACGAAAAACATTAAATCAGACTCATAGAAATTCTTAATACATAATATTAGCCTAAGAAAAATCAATTCCTCGTAGACCTAAATGATTCAAACAAATAGATAGGGCCCAAATTGATTATATCAACCACAATGTACTACTTTCATCCATCACATTCCTTAGATATTTTATTAAATTAATCACATATCACCTAGCACTTCACACATACCATAAACAATATTCATGATTTTTTTTTTCACCTTTCATATGAAATCTTTCACATCAATAAGTGTTGATACAGCCTCAATAACAAAGTCAATTTTGGTCTACCAATTTCCTTGCAGTAGTTATCCAAACATCCATGTACGAGTCATAAATCATCAATAACAAACTCTAAAGTGGGTATTTACGCCATTAGTTCCATACAAAGAGCACAGAATTCTGGAGGTCATAAACAACTCGCTTAGGTGTATGGTCAATAGTTACCCATCACACGCAAGATCACATATTATTCATCTATGTTGAAAGTACCGAATTTAATTGAGGGTATGACATCTCTAAATAACATAGACCATATAAGTTTTATTCTAATAATCACTCATTTTTAGATCACGATAAAGGAACAAGCCTTGAATTAGTCCTCATATAAACATTTCATCCTTAATTAGTAATAGTAAACTTATGATAGCAATATGTTAGGTTCAGAACAAAACATATCAAAGCAAAATTATGTCTTTCAAACAAATGGTAGTCTACAAAAGAAGTAAAAATTTCCTCTTATTCACATCCACTCACAAGAATATATGTTCTAGCTAAAAGGGGGATCAAAACTTCACTTATCAGCCCATTTCTAATCATCGTCTAAGTCACTGCTTACTCCTTACCCCTTTCTTTTTTTTCTTTTTTTTTACAACCTGTTGAGTTAAAATACACATTCACATCAAAACATTCATTATCACAAGTCTATTATCTTATAGAACATATCCCTCAATTTCCTAACTAATCCTCCATAGGAAGATTCACAACATGACCTTCTCTTCACCAATGATCCATTTCGATGACCTAAGTAATTTGATTACAGACATATCATCTCACTGCGATAACAATATCCATTCGTATTCTTACACATGGTAGGGCCACATAAGCAACATCTCATTCTTACTTTTCACCATTCTTACTACCTTTCCCCCAAGACACTAAATACAAGTTAGCTTAATACATAATATCGTACAAAATCATTTAAGCTCTATGTTCAAAATTTCATACGATCCCCTTGTACTACTACGCTTCCATAAAATTCCACCTAATACTATGTGATCACAGATCATGATACTTGTACTTATTAACATTCCAGGCAGCAATTCCAACGTCCTAACTCTTAATTACTATAGTTCCATACCTGTTATTGATCACCCAATATCTCAATCACAATAGTTCCATAATCTGTCAGCCACCATAATTCTAATGTCTCTCTCTCCCCAAATATTCCTTCTATGGCTTCAAGCAAAGATCTAAATCTCTTATCATTTCATGTTTCCACAACTCAACATGCTTGCACTCCCCATTATTCTAGTCAAAACACCACAATTTCATAAACCTTAGGTTTCTATTTCCTTCTACATATCGTTTAGCAAAATGACTTTCTTCGGCTCAAGACTTATGCTATAAACCAAACACATCTTGATCTCTCCTTTTTGTTAAAATTTTATTATACTTTCAAGCTTCCATACTCATTGCCACTCATCACATTTCTCAATTGCTATTATTCCATACACTTTAGTAGTTAACAACGACGACCTCACTTTCCCAAAATTCCTCATAGTCTAATTCCACATGTAACCCATATAGAAGCGAAATTTAATCTCTTCTCACTTCACACTTCCACAAACATGCTTATATTTACCAATATTATCCTGATAACACCAATATCCCACATCTTTCATAACCTTGGCCTCAATATTATACTCACTATGTAACCCATTTTCATTTCATAACATTTATCACATCCTCCTTAGTCACAAAGCTCAGTTGGTGAAACATTACATATGGATCTTCTTTTATTACCCCGAAAGTCCATAAGAAGTCTAATTCTCAAGCTCGATGCTTAACTGTTTGTACTAGCTCACATACATCATTCAGAATGCATAACATATCACTTCATTATTGAATACATGCAACTTAAATGCATTCTAGACACTCTAACGCTCAATGGACATGTGTGTGAGATCATAACTCGTGCTCTGATACCAACTATCACGACCCAACCCGCCCCTAAAGGTTTGGTCCTTGACCAGCCTATACTAAGGCCTCAAAACAAACTTTAAAATACTATTTATTCAAATACGGGGCCTTAAGCGGAAGCAAATACCAACATAGATGAAAATGCCCATTGAGCTCGTGTATACATGAAGGTTTAGAGTAATTTAAGCATTTAAGTACGCTTCCATATGTACATATTTAATCACAGAATTATGCAGATCTCACACACACCTTTACATAAGACTCAATAAATTCCATAATTAAATTACATAAATCCCAATACAAAATTAAGGCCTCAATGCGGAGGCGTAACCCAGGCAGCTTAACAGACAGGTGGACCTATGCTAGTATCAATCTCCAATGGCTCACCCTACAAAAATATATATAAACGGAGTGAGTAAGGCTCAGTGAATAATAGCAATGTAAGGACGTTAGTTGAATGAGTATAGCCTTGGAGAATATAAATATACATATATCAAACAATACACAGGTCTTATCCATAGTCACATTTTAAGACGGCCTCAAGTCCACATGTAATACAGAACGGCCTCGGGCCCATGCATGATACGAAACGGCCTTAGGCCCCGCATAACGACAGCTGTCCAGAGCAATATAGGGAAGATGGAACATCGGCATGTCTCCATCTCCCTTGGCGTTAGAGCCATTAGTCATGTATGATTAACATCATTATAGGGTAGATGGAACATCGGCATGTCTCCATCTCCCTCGGCCTTAGAGCCATGAGTCATAAACAATTCACATCATAACGGCCTCGGGCCCAGTTTTATTAATAAGAACAGAACGACCTTAGGTCGATATCAATGCCACCATTCAATCATATCCATTAATTCAAGCAAAGCACAATGACAAGAGTATATGCCATTCACAACCTACGATGTATAAATCATGATCACAAGAAGTAAGTAAAACATATCGTTACACTACTATTACTCACAGTGATGGGCTTCAAGTAGCAATGGGACGATGTCCTTGTCTTGACCTACAAACACAATGCGCAAAGCATAATATGAGAATATAACCAATCCCTTACTTGTTCTCTTGACCAATTAGTTATGTTGATTCTAAACTCATAGATCTTCAATGAATCACAACTCATGTCAAGGAAGATAGGAAGAAATGAAAGGAGATTGGATTAGATGAGAATATGGCATGAAATGGTTGGATAGAAAGTGAACCATCTTCACTAATTTGGGCATATCTATTTGTGTACTAAGAATTTGGGAGTGAGACCACCACCGTTGGAAACTAGACTTCCGGGGCTTGAATTTAGGCTCAAGAATCACTGAAAACGGAGTCCAGATGCAAGAGATATGCTTATTTGAAGTTGGCTGAAACAGGGCTGTCCCACACCTGCGGGAAACAAGGCTGCACGTGCGGGACTACGTGCTTTTTTAGCAGAATCAGATTTGGTGTTGGAAATGGACTGTCGCATGTGCGGGAAGCCCCGCCGCACGTGCGGCTCTGGGCAAAAACCAATCCGAAAATGACTTCTTGACTTGGAACCCCTCATTTTCAAAATTAAACTTCAATTTCATGTAAATCAAAGCCCAAAACTCTTTAACACATGTTAAATTTCAAATTCTTGGCTTCCATCAAAAATCATAACTCTAAAATGCTACTCAATTTCCCAATTACAAGAAGAAGATTAAGAATCAAAACACAAAAGCATAAATTAGACATGGTTGGGGGTCCAAAGTTCACTTACATGGTGAAATTCTCTTTAGCCTCTTTAAGAGCCATAAAACTCCTACAAGAAATTAAGTTGTAACATAAATTCATGCCATGTACAAAGATTCACATCTTCTTGCTTGAAGGAACAAAACTCACACATATAATAAAAGATGATCCAAGAAACTCACTCTTTAACTTATGATCTTTAAGTATTGAGAGGAAAATCTTACATTAAGCCTTTAACACCACTTGGTCTTGCATAATCATGAAGAACTCAAGCCAAATCTTGGATTTCCTCTTTCATTCGCACACTTTCTCCCTTCTTCCCTTCAATCTCTCTCTCTCTCTCTCTCTCTCTCTCTCTCTCTCTCTCTCACTGTTCTCTCCTTCTCCCTTAGATATTTTGGACTTCAATTAATGAGTTCAACAACTCATATATCATATATATATCTATACATCTAACTATATAAGCTTATCACAATTAGGGAGAGCCAAACACGCCCTTGCGAATTGTACGAAATCAAATTTCAATTAACTTCTCAGATGACTCTAAAAATCATGCTAATCATAACTATGTACTCCGTTCTGGTTTCTAAAGCCTCTAAGGCCTTCAATTTGCAGTGCAAAGTTAACAACCCCAACACACCTTAACGAATCAGACGAAATAAATTTTCAATTAATTTTCCCAAATGGCTCTAAAAATTCCCATTAACATATCTATGTACTCAATTTGGATTCCTAAACCCATAAAGGTCGTCAATTGCGATTTTAAAGTCATAACTCAACAGATAATTCTTCAATTCGAATAGATAATAGTTAAATTAAAGCACATTAACCCATAATTACATAAAGGTAACTTATGATATGCATTTTGGGGTCGTTACATGGTGGATATGGTTTTGGTGATAGAAATGAGGCTAGAGAGAGTATTTTAGATTTTGCGTTGACTTTTGACCTAGTGGTGGCCAATACGATGTATAAGAAGAGGGAGGAGCACTTGATAACCTTTAAGAGTGGGTCAGTTAAGAGCCAAATAGATTACTTTTTAGTGAGGAAAGTGGACCGTCTAAAATGCAGTGACTATAAGGTGATTCCTAGAGAGAGCCTGGCGTCTCAACATAGGATTTTGGTACTAGATTTATGCTTTAAAGGGAAATACCAAGCTAGGAAGGATAGTGGACGTTGTAGGACGAGATGGTGGGACCTAGAAGGCGATAAACTAGAAATATTTAAGAATAGAATGGATAAGGAAGGTACTTGAGACTTGGAAGATGATGCTAACACTTTGTGGAACTCGATGGCCAATTGTATGAAGAGAATCTCAAGGGAAGTTCTTAGAGAGTCGAAAGGAAAGGGACCCAACTCTAGGGAAACTTGGTAGTGGAGGGAAAAGGTTCAAGCGGTAGTTAAGACGAAAAAAGAGTGTTTTAAAAAGTGGCAGAAGGATAGAACTGAGAAAAACCTTAAGAGCTATAGATTAGCTAATAAGGAGGTCAAGAAGGTAGTGAGAGAGGCTAAGTTGAAACCTTATGATGACCTATACACTAGACTAGATAGTAAGGAGGGAGAGAAAACTGTATACAAACTTGTTAAGATAAGGGAATGGAAAACAAGAGATTTTAATCAAGTTAAGTGTATCAAGAGTGAGGATTCTAAGATATTGGTGAAGGATGAAAAGATTAAGGAGAGGTGAAAAACTATTTTGAAAAACTGTTAAATGAGAAACGTGGAGGTACGTTAATAGGGGAGGAAATAGCCAGTAATAAGGAAAACCAAAATTATAGGTTCTGCCGCAGGATTAGGAACTTTGAAATAGAGATTACACTTAAGAAGATGAAATCGAATAAGGCTTTAGGACCCGATGGCTTGGAAGTCTTTGGGTAAGAAGGGGGAGGCTTGGTTGACTAGGTTGTTTAGCAAGATTTTTTTTTTTTTTTTTTTTTTTACTAGAAACATGCTAGATGAGTGAAGGAAGAGTATTTTAGTGCCAATCTAGAAGAATAAAGGAGATGTCTAGAATTGCAACAACTATAGGGAAATCAAGCTAATGTGTCATATAATGAAAGTGTGGGAGAGGGTGATGGAATGTCCGTTGTGAGATATAGCAGAGGTGGCAGAGAATCATTTTGGGTTTTTGCCTGGTAGGCCAACAATGGAAGTGATCTATCTTTTGAGGAGAGTAATAGAAACATATAGAGACATTCATATGGCGTTTATCAATCTTGAGAAAGCATATGATAAAGTGTCTCGGGGTATAATCTAGTGGGTGTTAGAGAAGAAAGGGGTGACAAAATGTTACATTGATGTAATTAAGGACATGAATGAAGGGGTGGTGACCACTATTAGATTACCTGCTGGAGTAATAACTGAATTTCTAGTTACTGTAGGGATACACTAAGGATCTACCTTAAGTCTTTAGCTTTTTGCTTTAGTTGTGGATGAGTTGACGAGAAATATTCAGGATGATGTGCTATGGTGTATGCTTTTTGCAGATGATATCGTGTTAGTGAATGAAACTAAAGAAAGAGTTAACACAAAGTTGGAGATTTAGAGAGAAGCACTTGAATCTAAAGGACTTCGGATAAGTAGAACTAAGCCAGAATACATGAAATGTAAATTTAGTAATAGCAACAATGAAAGCAGAGGAGAAGAGAAGATTGAAGAGTGAATATTTTCGTTATTTAGGGTCGATTATCACAACGGCGGGGGAGATTGATGCAGATGTGGTCCACAGAATTAAGGTGGGGTGGCGTAAGTGGAGAAGTGCATTTAGGGTACTGTGCGATAAACAAGTACCCACTAGACTAACAGGAAAGTTCTATAGAACGACTATTAGAACAACAATGTTGTATGGGACGGAGTGTTAGGCAACTAAGAAACAACATGTAAATAAGATGAGTGTTGTTGAGATGATGATGCTAAAGTGGATGTGTGGCAAGACTAGAAAAGACAGAATTAGGAATAAGTATATTTAGGAATGGGTAGGAATAGCATCGATAGCAAATAAGTTGAGAGATAATAGATTGAGATGGTTTGGTTATATTCAACGGAGACCAACAGAGGCAATACTGAAGATATGCGATACAGTGACGAAAGATGGAAGTGTTAGCAGACGAGGTAGACCTAGATTGACATTGGCTAGCATAGTAAATAGAGATATGAATCTACTTAATTTGACTAACAAAATGGTCTTTGATAGAACCGTGTGAAAAAGAATGATTCATATAGCCGATCTCATTTGATGGGACTTAAGGTTTGATTTGGTTTGGTAAGCTATGAAGCACCAACAATGCAAAACAAGTGTCATATCCATGTCGGACATACGGACATGTCGGGTTATGGGACACACCGCATGGCATGTCCCCTTATTTAATTAGTTTATTTTTAGGGGGCACGGCAGGATCACTTCGGGAACACACTAGGGACATGTCAATTCACCCTTTTTTACATTTTATTTAGTGCTTTTGATGAATGTTGAATGTTTATTATTTTTTTCTTGGATTTAAATACTTAATAGATCATCCATAAAAAAAAGATACAAACTATAAGTCTTAATTTAAAAGTACTTTTAAAATAAATAAATAATAATAGAATTAGAGTTAGTTTTTGTTAATATTGATTGTTTGTGAACATAATATCAATCCAGATAGAATATATATATATGAAAGCACACTTTATTGTCGTGTCCCCGCCTTCCGTGTCCCCATTTTTTGAACTCGCTTTGTCCCATGTCCGCATCCATGTCTGTGTCCGCATCCATATCCGTATTTGTGCTTCTTAGTTGGTAAGATCCATTTCTGTGTCTCAAAAGCTCTTTTTCAATTTCCTCTCAGCACTAGTGGCACTAGCAAGAACAACATTGGTTAGTATTGTTTCAATATGGCAAGTTGAATCCTTTTTTTTTTTTTAATCCCTAAATAATTGAAGAATTAATAATCACGCTTTACTATTATTGTCACACAGGCTTTAGTCATGGGCCAAGATCAAGGACAATCATCTTTGATTGAGGTAAAAAATCTTCAAGAAATGATCTAAGCAAACTCATTTTGACACTGAGGGTATCATATGCATTAGCATTAGTAATAATCCCAATATGCTTTTGTTGTTTTTATTTTTGTTTTTGTTTCCAAGATTCACGGCAGGTGGGTTCATGTACATTGTAGTTGCCAAAGTGCTGGTAGAAATGAACAATGGCAGCAACTCAGCAATGAAAAGTACTGTACTCTAATTAACCTCACTGATATCTAGAATGGCCATCACACTTTGTATATCCCTTGTTGAATGAATATAAAGCACCTTCTAATATGTGTTTAGTTGTTTTTAAGATCAATGTAATCCAAGTTGTATAACATTACTCATTTGTAAATCCAGAAACGGCCATTCAACTCTATCATAGGCCTCACTCATGTTCAGTTTCAAAGCCATGGCAATATTTCTACTATACCTCTAATTTATCTTCATGTATAACATTACTCATTTGTAAATCAAGATCACAATGATGAAAATTCTGTTTTTAAATCGAGAGACCACAATATGCCACATCACGCTATACAAAAAATTTGTACAATTTTTCTTTCTGCATATCTCCACCACTCAAAACTATTATTGCAAGGTGAATAAGTGATGTATCATGCATGCAACCTATATGAAAAATAAAAGATATATTGTTAAGCACACTTAACTAGCAATTTCTAGCACAATCAAACACTCAATCTCTAATTGGTACATTTTCTTTGATAGCACCTTCAAAAACACAATTTCTATTTGATTCAGAACAAGGGAGGGAAGCCATGGCAAGACAATCTTTATCCCGAAACATGTTATCAAACTGGTTTTACATTTTCGGCCAAAGGATATACAGGTACTACCAAAAACAATGAAATTCCACTTGAGAAAATTAAAATTCACTGTGAAGTTGCATTCCTCATTAATCTTCGTGTGAAATCTTAAAAGCAAAAAGAAAGTTCAGAAAAGAAAAAGGAAAAGAACGTGACAAAAAATAGAAACATCACGATAGACATAACATTATAAGATGTTTCAATGCAGTAGCTCATAGGTTAGTCCAAAGTTTTCCACTAGTTAGATCAAGATCTTTGGCAAGTTGTTGCCCATGCGGAATACCTAATCAGAATAAGTAAGACAAGAAAATAGAAAGGAACAAAATAGGAATTATAAATTATATGTACACACAAAAACACAAGATTGAAAGTGGTTCATCCCCAAATTAGGCATACATTCATTGTCATTGCGATTGTGCAATGATTAGAGAAAATACAACCAATATACAGAGAACTATGTACTCACAGTTGGATCTACAGTCGAGTGGTAAATATTCAATTCTTGTCAGACCAACACTTCTCAACAAAGATCGGGTAAAAGCTAAGGATCAACATCCCCTCCCACTCTTTCTTGGTTTTTCTCAAGGTTGAGCTCTTAAACTCCCATTTGGTAATGTTTATGTTTTAAATTTTTGTTTATGTTTTACAAATATTTTGAAAACGGGAAACAAAAACTTGTTTGGTGTCTCATTTTTGTTTCCAAAAAATGGAAATAATTTTGAAGTTTTACTAAATTATACGAGGAAAAAAAAAAGAGGTTTTGTTCTTAATATGAATAGCCAACACAAAATTGATAAAAGGTTACTACTCATTTTTTCTGAATATTATATTTTAGTAGATGCATTAGAAGAAGAGATTCAGTAAGTTGTTTAAACATCAACTTCGTTTGAGCACAGTTATCCCAGCCTAGGCTCACTTGATATACTCAAATCAATATATCCATCATAGGAGGAAACTTGCTGATTAGTTCTGAAGATGGTAGGTCATGACCTGACAGTTAGCATTGTGTGTACACTCAGGCAAGGCCGGCTCACCTCGTGAAATTGGTGCCCAAGCTCTTCTGTGGCTAAGCTCAATAGGTTTTTTTCTAGTGGGCCACACCATGCCAGAGCCAAAAATTTTAGGCCCAAGCCCTGACGAGCTAGCGAGGTGCCTAACCCTAACAATCTTCTTTTTTTTAAAAGCATTTTTCCTATTTTTTGCTTGTGGGTCGAGCCAATGGGCTGATTGATCACCTCTCAAGAGCTAACTAGTCAATCTACAAGACCTAGACCTAGACCTAGACCTAGTCCCAAGCCAAGCCCTTGTTGGGCTTTGCCAGCCTACCCAAGAATATGGACTTGGCTGGGTCACTGGTCAAATGATGACCCGACGGTACATTTCAATAGCATCTTAAAAACACAAAATTCTATTTTTTCTTACATGTTTTTTAACCTGCATCAAAACGTACTTATTATGAATAAAAGGAATATAGGTAGAACCAAAACAGTGCAATTCAAATTGCAATTGCATCTTGGTAAGTAAAGAAGCTGTTAGACACAAAGAAGAGGTAGAAGCAACATCTTTAGCTCTTGTTATATCATTGTATAAGAATTAAGAGGCAAAGGAGGAGGTAAAATAGGAATAGTAAGACTGATACCAGGTGGAGAGAAAGAAAAAGTAACAGAGGAAGAAGTAGGAGAGGAAACAAGACATGATCGTTAGCAAGAGGAGGACTAGGATTAGGAGAAACAGTAGGAGAAGAACAACATTATCTACTCCCTCCTTCAAATTCAAACTTAGTAATGTGTGGCATGTTCCACAAATTTCATCTATTTTGCTTTATATTCATCAACTCACATCTGATAATGCTTGTACCATTACATTTGTTGATAAATCATTTGTTATTTAGGACAAACACAACAACCAAGTTCTATGTAGAGGTCATCATCAGAATGGTCTCTATAAGTTTCCTTCCCTTTCATTTTGATCATTATTCAAAGGTTTTTTCTAGTATTGGTTCTCTATCTGTTACTTAGCATAAGAGACTAGGGCATCCTTCTTCTTCAGATATGTTTCATCATATAGCTAAAACTTGTGGTTTTTTCATTTCTCATAGAGACTGTTCTTCTTTTTGCAGTCATTGTTGTGTCTCAAAGAGTCACAAACATCCTTTTGTATTGACTAATACTAATTCCAATGTTCCTCTTGCTTTAATTCTCTGATACCATGAAGAAAATAGAGAGAGAGAGAGAGAGAGAGAGAGAGAGAGAGAGAGAACAAAAAGATATTTTCTATTATTTCATTATGAACTCAACTACACATAGAAGTCTTTGATCAATGTATACATGGAAACAAAACAAAGTATCTCTAGATTACTTATAGATTCTAACTAACTAAGTTTGTTATAGAGGAGAGGATTGTGTACTGCTATCCTACGTCCTTATGAACATAGATGTCAAATCGGGATTCGTATCGTGAATCGAAATGGCATCATACCAAATCCCGAATCGAATCAAATCAAATCGTGAATCGTAAAGATTCGGGTCACTTTTTCTAAATTACTTAAAAACATATCTCTACACATTTAAATGT
Organism: Camellia granthamiana; assembly: GCA_036172215.1. NCBI lineage: Eukaryota > Viridiplantae > Streptophyta > Magnoliopsida > Ericales > Theaceae > Camellia > Camellia granthamiana. The sequence goes on from CM069913.1 coordinate 105,013,945, forward strand.
TATGGGCACTTTTTCATAAATCCATTTTCACCTACTTATGTTCCATTTAGTCCATATTATTTTCTTATATTCCAATAAGTCTTATGGGTGACATAGTTACCAAAATACCCCTAATAATATTTACATTTACAGTGTGAATGTTCTGTGATGTGAATGTTCACACCGTCTATGTGAATGTTCAAATCGTTAATGTGAATGTTCACACCGTCAATGTGAATGTTCACATCACTATCAATGTGAACATTCACACGTCAATGTGAATATTCACATTGTCAAATATGAATGTTCACATCACCAAATTGCTAACCGTTCAAAAAATATTTGTAGGGGTAGAAATGTCCATAAAATACCTTAAATATGAGAATTATGATTTAGTAGATCAAATGTTCAAATAATAGGACTTATTGGAATACAAGAATATCTTATGGACTAATTGGAATACAAATACTTGAAAAAGGATTTTCTAATGAATCTCTCATATATTTAAGAGCACTTTTTTATAAATCCTTTTTCACCTACTTATGTTCCATTTAGTCCACATTATTTTCTTATGTTCCAATAAGTCCTATGGGTGACATAATCACCAAAATACCCCTAATAATAATATTCACATTTACAGTATGAATGTTAACATGTCAATTTGAATGTTCACACTATCAATGTGAACATTCACACGTCAATGTGAATATTCACATTGTAAAATATGAATGTTCACATTACCAAATTGCTAACCGTTTACAAAATATTTGTAAGGGTAGAAATGTCCATAAAAATACCTCAAATATGAAAATTAGGATTTGGTGGATCAAATGTCTGAATAATAGAACTTATTGGAATACAAGGATATCATATGGACTAATTGGGATACAAACACTTGAAAAATGTTTTCTAATAAATCTCTCATATCTTATTTTAAAGTCTAAAACATTTTAAAAAGTATATCTGATCTCACACATGTAATATTCAATTATATTCAATTTAATAAAATAGCAATAGATAATTAATAGTGTAACTTTAATCTTAAATATCTTTAGAAGATGCATTATGATTTTTTAAAGGAAAAAAAAAAGGGAAGAAAGGTTAAAAATATATTGGGCCTGACTGAATCTAATTGGATCCTATTAAAAACTTCATGATTACTAAAATAACAACAAATCGCGTATGTATGTTGGTTATTTTCATATTAAATGCTATTACAAGTTGTATTATGCCATTTTTACTAAAAAGATAGAGAAAAGAAGAGTCGAAAATATGTCGGACACAATAATTTCAAAAATTGCATGAATCGTAAAAAATTAATCGAATTGTGAATCGTGTGAAGTGATTGTGAATCGTGCGATTCACTAGATTCATTAGAGATTCACTTCCAAAATAGATTCACCCATAGATTCGTATCGATTTTACAAAAATGGTGAATTGAATCGTGAATCGAATTGCAAATCATAAGATTCTGATAACAGAGCTTATGATAGTTTTATAGGTGTTATAGTTGTCATTGCAACTCTGTCTTCAGTAGCCTTAGTTGTGGTTATGGTCCCTAAGGTGACAGTATCTAGGAGCTAGGTGTGGGGACATAATTTTCAACATGTCCACGTGGCATAACCTTGGCCTAAAGTGCCATATGGCAGAATGTGATTGGCTGAGGTATGAAAATAATCCATGTCTAGGCTGAGGTATTTGGTGAAAGACAAAAATCCTAGTGAATGAATGACTCCTAGGTTTGGTGTATTTATGACTCTTTTGAGAGGTTAACCGTAAACCCAACTAGGAGAGATGAATCATCTAGTATTATTCCTACAAGGAATAAGTGTTTGACTTGATCACTACTTCTAAGAGAATGAGGACACCTTTATATAGGCACCCCATATGTGAGAGGTACGTGATGTGTGTTAATTTGAGTTACCGTTAATTTGTTGAAATATCTTGAGATATTAGTTTACTGACTTTATCATCGGAGTGCCCTCTCAGTTAACGAGCAACTGAGTTAGTTATTCTTCTAATTGTGCAGACGTGGATCTATATAGGCTGCGTATTCTACAACTGTGTTCCCAAAATTCTAGGAGGAAGATCAGATATTGGTTGTGTGGTAAAATTTTAGCACACACATATTCAATACATATATATCACATATTCCAAAAAAAATTTACAAAAATTAAAAGTGAAAATGAAAATAAAATATGAAAAAACATAAATTGCTATATGCTTAGTTAAATTAAAAAATGAAAATAGAGTGCAAGAAACTATATTTTGTTTTGGTTAGGTTAAGAATATGAAAAAAAAAAATGAATTAGATAATAGTACAAAAATAACCATTTTTGTTTAATTAATTTAGTTTTATTTTCCTTGTAATCAATATCCAAATGTAGCATAAATATTATTAAAAAATTTAATATCAATTTTTTTTTATCAATTTTTTATGCAATTATCTTAAATATATGTAAATAAAATATGTAACTTATAAGGATAAATTACAGCCACCTCCCTTGAGATTCCTGACAATTACACTGACCTCCCCTTCTTTTTCTAAAATTACACTGACTTTCCCTGTGATTAACGGCGTTAATGGGAGGGTTAGTTTAGTAATTTTAACATTAGAGATATTTTTGTTAATAAACATTAAATGTGCGATTATTATTTTGGTTATACCGTATGTGGCGTTTGGTTATAAGTCTTAGTTATACCTTACGTGGTGTTTGGTTATGAGTCATTTTTTATAATATTTGTGATAATCAACACCACAAATGTTAAAACTTGTATATGTTACATATAAAATAGTGTGTATTTTAGAATAACCTATTGTTACGACAAAAGTGATGATGAAACAAATTAAAAAATTAATTATATAAATATAAGAGAAGTTATTTGGAAGTTTTTAACCAATACTTGACATCATACAGTTTAGTTGTCTTCAAAAAAACAAGATAAAATTGATGAGTCTTACTATCTTTTTTTTTCTTTATCTTTTTTTCTCTTTTTTTTTTTTTTTTTTTTGGATGACATGAGTCATACTATCTAAATTAATGTTAAAAAAAAAAAAAAAAATGGGACACCACTTGTATTTATTTGAATAGTATTAAATAATATTTTTAAATACTCACATGGTTTGACTATAAATAAATAAATATATATATATAATTTATTGCATTACATACATACAAGTTTTTGTATTTTTCATTTGGCTTCAATAAAAATAATAATTTGTTTGCCTAAAAAATAATTAATTGATTTATTTTATTTTTAATTTACAGATAATCACTTCAAATGTTATACAAAATCAAACTAAACCCCCCCCCCCTCCCCCAAATGTGATAATCTAACAACTAATCACCAACTTTCAAAAAAAAAACAATTAATCAAACTAACAGTCAACTATCAAAAAGGGGGAATCTGCAAATCAAAAATAAACCTCAAGGGAGGTTAGTGTAATTTCTGGAAAAAATAAGAGAGGCCAATGTAATTGTCAGAAACCTCAAGTGACGTGAGTGTAATTTACCTAGCTTATAATAGTTATTGTTTTCACTTATTTTTCAAATAAAATTTTTATTTATGAACAATTAATTGAAAATACAAAATTCATAAATTTTTAAGTAGATTACAAAATTACCATTTAGGTAAATTCTAAATACACGTAATTTTTTAATACTAACTATAAGTTGAATGGTTCAACAAGTCTAAGACCGGTCTAAGTTCAATTCAAAAATATTAAGGTCAAATTAGAATTTTTATCTATTTGTATCCATGATATAGACATTGGCTAACAAAATGATTTATATCAAAAAAAATCTCTGCACGTTTAGACAATATTTATAGATCCATATTTTTAATTATGTATAGATTGATTTCTCTTATATATATAATTAATTATAGCTAGAATATTTAAATTAATTAATTTTGAAACTAAAAAGTAAAAAATGTTGGTTTATAGGGCTGGATAGGACAAAGACAAGGTATTAAATGGACATGGGTTAAGATAACACTGCTGGAAATTGGAGTTTTAGAGGCGTTTAAAAACCGCTGCTATAGGTCTCAAAAACGCCGTCTAATCCTTTTGTGACGTTTAACACCAAACGTCGAAGATGAGGCCGTCGCTATAACTCTATGACGCTTTAGAAACGTCGCTATATTACTGTAGGCGACGTTTTCTAAAAAACGCCGCTAAAAGTTTTTCTAACTATACCATGACGTCACTATGCTATTTAGCAACGTTTTTAAAACGCCACTGTATCCAACTGCTGGTATGCTTAGAGACGTTATTAAAAACGCCGTGATAGCCCTTTCTTTTTTTTTTAATTGTGCTAATTTTATATTATTGAACTAAAAAAAAACCTATAAAAAACTGAAAAATAGCAATAAATTATTCATAATCAGCCATATTCGATATAAGTAGAGGCCCATAAGAACCAAATTGGAGATGGAAACAACCAAAATGCCTCTTGCGTGTGGTGTGTAAGCTCCAAACGCATTTTCCACTACCTTTGCCCACACCCTGTTTGCCACTGGCTCAAAACCCATCTTTAAGCAAGCACTCAGTGTCTACAGGTCTGTCTATGGTTCTATCCACTTCCACTACAAAAACATTACAGACTGTATGCTCTCCTTGTACTCATAAAGAGTTGTAGTTCACAACTGAGATGAGTCAACTGCTCAGGATACGTACTATTCCTGCAAAAACAGATCAACCCAATTTCAATTATAGAGATCATATGCAACATATCTAAAGCTGTTATAGAAAATAGATTTAACAAAAGTCAACCCTTCTTGATTCAACACAGTTCTTCAACCCAACAAATCAAATTTAGTTGGTGAATGAAACAACTTGTGATTCTACTATATTTTAGGTAAACAACTGAAGCATCAGGATTTTTTTAAAAATATTTCTCGTAAAAAAAATTCCATTAATACAAACGGAGTGGTTTTTTCTGACCAGAAAAAAAAATAAAAATAAAAAATCTGAAAAATTACCTGCGTCACAACTTAATACAACAGAAATACATTCAATATACATATATAAAGAGTTCCTGTTTTTGTTGCTGAATTTAGCGGAACACTCGGGAATGCACATACAAAATAAATAAATATATATACATAACTTTAATGGCATCTCCAATGGAGCACCCGAATGCTATAAACATCAAAGATCAAAGATCCACCTTTGTTTTCCGAAAATACAAAAATGAAAAAAAAACAAAAACAAAAACGAAAACAAAAAAAAAAAAAAAAAAAAAACCAAAAAACGAACACATAATCAAACAGAGTGATTACTATCACTCTATATATATATGTCATATTAACCCAGTCTACATGTCCAAATGTAATGCTTCCCAACCTGTTATGTCATAATTTCAGTAAACACAAATTCTGGAAAATAATAATGCACAATGAGTTGGATTATATTAGGTAATGGACTTTCTATTGATCATTATGGAGTTGAATAGCAATATATGAATCATTGTAGAAATATGGAAATTAATTCAATACCTTTGAACGAGAAAGACGGTGCACACGGAGATTCATTTCATGCTGCTGCTGCTCAGCCCAAGCTGCAACAACCATATCACCCCGCTGGTCAAAAGCTTTTCGCTTTTTCATAAGCCACTCCAACGATGCTTGAGATGCCTGACAAACATAGCCATAAACACAACAAAATGAGAAACTATAAAGAGCTGAAGGAAAACATTTAATTTAAGAAAGTTTTCAACAAGAAGAAATTCATCCCTCCAAAGAACCTACACTTCAAATGTGTGGGAGTCAGACATATGTGTTTTGTTGAACTTAAAATTATGATCTGAAATCGACCAACTTTTGACTAAATAGAGGTAACAAAGAAAAAACCAATATACAGGTTCAGTGTAAAAATAAATAACTCAAATCACTTCAGTCAAGATCTAACTTATCAATTCCCATGACCTTCAAGTAGTACCAGGTCTATGTGAAGAGGTGCCCAGAGGAGAAAGAAATAAGCTAACAAACTATGACAGGGCCTTGCATCACAACTCCCAGCTCCATAATAATCTCACAGCTTAAAGTGAATCAAATAAAATATTGAAAACAGTAACTGTTTCGATTGAAAAGATGCCACCATAATATTCAGAGAACACAACCATGAAGAACTTGAAATTAAAAAGAACATGAAGAATGAATTTGTACAGATGACACCAAATGAAATTCAAACCTGCCACCTCAAAATGAATGGTAAATAAACTGAACAGCAAATAAATAAACAACTGTTGCTCACGCCTCAGTTACTTGACGAGAAGTTGTATTGAAGCCTAGAAGGGCTTATTTTTAAGAAGTTTTTCAAAACCAACATTGGGATGATGATGCACTAATCATGTTAAATGTCGACATAGCAGTTGAAGAACATAGGGAACACAATGCTTTTTTAGATATCAAGATAACAAATTTCCTATATTTATTTATTTATTGGGAAGTAAATTAATGTTTGTGTTTCTGGAAAGCAAACTAAAAATCCCCAAAGGCAATGTAGGCGAAGAAACATGAATCAAGACCCCCTCCCCCCAAAAAAAAATAATCAAATGTCTATAAATTTTTTAAGGAATGGAAAGGGTGAATCACCTTCAAAACTTCATTAATGCCCTCAATAATGTGGTAAAAAATTGCCGTCCTCTCAGACTCAAAGGCATGCCAATGAACAAGGCATTTGTATATGACACAAGCAGCCACTGGTTTACTATCTTTAAAACCCAAATCCTCTTTAATACAGCTTGAAAGAAATTCATAATTCTCCTGTATAACAATATTACTTTTAAAACCCTATTTAGTGCTGTAGAGAACTCATCAAGTAATTTACTCTGAGCAAGCAAAGTGAGTCAGAAATAAGAAGCTATAATATTGTAAACAATAGGAGAAGAAAACCTGTTGTCTTTCAGTGGTTAACTTTGTCCTACGAGAATCAGATAAACCTTGTGAAAGGGGTGCTATAAGTTTTGCGGGTGTAGGGGATTCCTGCATCAAAGGTAATATATGAGAACAACAACGCAAAATTAGATTTCCTAGTTATGCAAAACAATGACTGATAGGGACAAATCTTACAAATACAGGCTTCTGATCAGCATAGGGAAGAGCAAGTGCAGCAGAGTACTTCTGTTTCATCAGAAAAGAGGAACTAATCACAAAACCATAGTTCCCATTTTCCAAGTACAAAGTCAACCAAACCATCCTATACAGAGTAGAGCTGGAATTTTCTTTCTATTTTCTTTCTTTTTCTTCTCATTTGTACTTTTTTTTTTTTCCCATTTTCTTACTGAAGGGATAGCTGAATATGCATCAAATTATAAACCATTTGCTATAGGTCATAACATAACAAAAATTCAAAAGGTGGAAAATCTACACATCTAGAATTTTCTTTCTATTTTCCTGCTTTTTCTTCTCATTTGTCCTCTCTTTTTTTCCATTTCTTTTCATATTCTTATTGAAGGGATAGCTGAACATGCATCAAATTGTAAACCGTTTGCTATAGGTCATAACACTAAAAAAAGGTTAAAAAGGAGCAAAATTTACATAGACACGCCGACACCGATGCACATACGTGGTTGCACAAACATACTACATATGCTATATGCATGTGCACATGAATGTGGATGTAAAGTAATGACTGAATCAAATCTTACCTCCAAAAATGGCTTGACAAAACCAGGACGGCTGCCCTTCGGAGAACTCAATGCTTTTTGACGCAGTACATGATTCTCATCCTCTAAATTGCAGAGCTTTTCCTCCAAACTTGTATTCACAAAACATCTCTTTCAAATCAGGAAGAGATCAAAAGGAGGCATAACAATTTAAAAACATATTTGAGAAGAAAAAGGAATGCAAAGCAGCTTTTTGACAAGCAAGATGATAGATACATGAGCTTAGTAGTCAAGTACATGAATTATTTGTTATTGGGAAAAAAAAGATAGCTATTAAGCAGCATAAATCTTTCAAGTAGTTATAGAACACCTTTTCCAAATTCTGTTGCAACTGTGAACATGTTTTATCAACTTCCCTCAACTTTTTCATGGTATCATTAGTATCATCTTTAGCCTTGATAAGCTCCTGCTCAAGCACTGAAACCAAATATCTTAATGGAGTACAAGCTGAAGATTGAAAACTTCTCAAATTGATCATCATGCGAAAACTATTTAACCAATTGCACTCGTCTTACACAAGTTTTTCAAAGAAGTTGCCATCTTAAAGCAGCCATTCAGATACTATGGTACTGCCCTATAGTTTGCATAAATCTAAAACTACTACTAATTTCTCAACTAATTGTACCCACATAATTTATCTAGTTCGTTATAGCATTGAGTATGTTTTCCACCTAGGAAAATTTAGTATATAATTATCTAGCAAGTTATAGATCAGCTCTCTCTCTCACAGTGTCCTAGAGAACAGTATTCGGTTTTAGCTTTAGGCACAAAGAGATGAGAAAGCAAGAAGGACTAATTGTCATAATAAAATTTATAATTTAAGGCATAAAACTCTTATATTGACAGTGTACCTCTTCACAACCTGATTCCATCATCACTTTAATAGATTTGGTCACAAGTTCTGTAGCTGCAATATGAGAAAATTGACTTAGACAGACAAAATAACATTCAGAAAAAAGGGGAGAAAAATGACAAGTAATTTACATATGATTTAAGAAAAAATGACAAGTAATCTTCTTTGTGGCATTTCATAGGAATTATGAGATCCCCTTTTCATGTATACTGCACTTCTAAAGAAAAAATGCAGCAAACTGTTATCTACTACATTATCATGTTCTTTTTCATCCTGTTGCTAACCCATATGCTAACCCTCTAAGGCTCTAGTTGATTGCTGAGAAGACCCAGTAAGAGGAAACTTGTTCTGAATCTTAATGAAAATGATAATGAAAGGCTCATAGAAAGGTTCCGTGCTGTGCTTCACCTTCCTTCCTAACAAATGGTCCAAAGAACCTCAAGGTCAAAAGAAAAGTGAAAGAAATCTGTCAACAAATGAACAGAGGACACAACAACCTGTTGTTTCTTATTAATCTTTAGGAGGTAGGCACAGGAACTATTCTGCAGACCTTATGCAGAAACAACATACCCTAATCATTATTTGCCATCTACTCCACTTGGAATGTTCCAATAAGTCAATATTTCAAATTTTTAAACACCATATTGCCATTGGGGTTCTTATATTTTTTTAAAAAAAAATAATAATAATAATAAAAAAATAAAAAAATTGCATAATAAAAAAGGTTCAATAAGCAAAGCCCATATATTTTTGTCTATTGTTTATTGTCGAGATTGTCATGCTAAATTGAGTTTCAAATGTGAAAGGTCTTTGTTTGATAAGATTCTTGCATAGGTCAGAACATATTTAGACCAATTCCAACTACCAAAGCATTCCTTCTTCTATAATTTATCATTTCTTCTTTCAATTATGAGTCCCACCATGGAACTGACTATTATTAAAGAAGAAGAAAGATAGGGAAACAATAACTTTTAATTTTATAATTACCTATGCTTCATAGAATCATCTTCATATATATATATATAATTAAAAAAATAAAAATCAAAAAAATACTAGTTGACGCGGTCATGCTGCAAAGTATAATTCCTTACTATATTCTTCCTTTCTCAATCTTTTTGCGAAAGCAATGAATGATCTTCCCTCATAGTCTTTGCTTCTCCTAGTCAAGGTCAGGAAAGACCACTTACTTCATATTAGAATTCTAAGAAATGAAATGAGCATGCTAGAGAGAGAGAGAGAGAGAGAGATTGTGGGTAGAGTTGAGTTGTAGTTTTCATAGTTCAAATGAATAGGTGCAAAGTATTGAATTGTGATAGAGAAATATGAAACAAAAGCTTTCAAAGAAAGACTAGATGAACAAGACAACATGGTGCTAGTGACCACTTTTCATTTTTCCACCCTACAATATTTAATTTTGAGATCCACCCTACAATATGGGGTAAAAAGCAAAAATAAGTTCTTTTAGCCCTTATAAAAAGAAAACTAATTCTTGAAATTGTTTCACGCTCATGTCACATTGAGGTACTGCAAAATCTGATCCAATTTTCGTAATCAATTAGTAAATATGTTGGTTTACCATAATCATGGAAAACAAATTCATTGACTTATAAATTATCTATAACAATGACGAGGATGATTATGGTGATGATGACGATAATTACCGGAGTGCATTTGGTACAAGGTGCATCACATTGGAGCCAAGTGAGGTCACTGCCAGTGTCTATATCAAGAAAGCAGGGTTTTGGTGGGTGGCCTATGTAAAGGGTCACATGGTAGTACCTGCATAAAATAAAATAAACAACCCTTAACAGCCTGCTTTAAGGAGAGAAATTGGAACGCATACAAAATGCCATGAATTTCAATCATGAGCCCCGTTTGGTGTAGCTGTTAAAACAGCTTATAGATTATAGCTTAACAGATTATAGATTATGACTTTAATCAAAAGTTGTTAATCTGTTTGGTGTAGCTGTTGGATTATAGATTTAAGTTGCTGTGCAGTGTTTGTTAAATAAGTTGTGAAATAGCTTTTTCGATTAATTTTTATTTTTTGTTTGTCTACATTTCTCATAAAAAATAATAATAATAATCTATAGTCCATTTGAGTCTTTTTCTATTTTTAAAAAAATAAAAAATAAAAAAATTTAAGAGTATAACCATAAGTTAACATGTCCACAGCAGAAGCTGATAATCAGAAGCAAGGGGTGAGCAGCTTCTCAGAATCAGCTTTTTTGAGTTAAAATAAGCTGTTAGAATCAGAAGCTGTTTGAAATAAGTTTAACTAAACAATCCAAAATAACTTTTTCAAAGCTAAAAGCCATAAGTTGGCTCTGAAAAGCTGAAACAAACACTCCCATTGACCCAAAGGGGAAAGAAAGTAGAGACAGAGAGACAGTCAGAAACTAAATGAAAGGGAAAAGGTAAAAAAAAGTAACGAAGTCAACCCAAACACAAGAAAAGAGAAATAACTAAAGGAAGACAAAAGTGCAAATCTTGTTACCTATACCCCCAATATATTATCTTATGGATTATTGTTATTAGAATGGGCCCGTGATATACCCACAGACCCGAGCTGGAGACACGCCTTCTCCACTGATCAAATCCAAAGAGAATTAACATCCAAATACCTGAAACTACTAGCACAATGCCTTTCTCCAACATGGAGGAATCACTCATAATACTAAAACGACCACATTTATCTAGCAATTTTTGTTTATTATCTCATCTCATGTATTATTATTGGATTAATAACTAATATGAGTTATAGGACCCATTAAATTAATATAATTTTAACACAAAACACAATATAGTAGATAAATGTGGTCATTGGCAACCACTTCTGACTGAAAAGTGAGGGATGAAAAGGTACTATGATGGCAATATGCACCATGTGGGACAAAAAAAAACATACCCAACAAGTTCAACAATTCATATTCAATTAACATATAATTGCAACAAAGCCAAACAAATTTATTATATTATCAATATCCAGAGGGAGAAAATAGTTAAAGATATGAATCAAGAAAATGCATTTGTTTTCTTGGCTACCTGCACAAGTAGTCAATAACAGGACCACCCAAGTGTAGCAGCTTGAAAAAAAAGGAAACTCGGAGAATATACCAAGATGAAAGTTTATCAATTTACATGGGAACTACACCGAAATGATTATTAGGAGAGTTAGAAAGCAAGAAATGCCAAAATGAGATTCCAAAAAAAGGAAAAATAATGGACTAAAGAGAGACAAAGCAGATATGATATTACCATGTTAGCAGATCGAAGAAAGAGAGAGAGAACAGATCTAATCTTAGAGAGAGCAGATCTGCATCTCTTCATTGTTGAGCTTCTACTCATTGTTACCAACGATCCACATCCAACACCACCTGCTTGTCCCGTACATGATTAGAGACACTAACACCGCACTCGAAACCCTAGATAAATCGATTCACCATTGTTGTTGCTCAATCTGATGAAAGAGAAGAGTTTTCCACACAAGGACTAGAAATAAAGGAACAAAAACGAAAGGAGAAAACACAACAAAAGCAAAAAAAAAGCTGGAAATCAACTAAATCGAGAGAAAGCAATTCCAAATCGTTAGTTTTAAAATTTTATAGATCATGTAGCAAATCTATATCAGAAAACCCTAACCTTGAGCCCTAGATTGATTTAGATCATAGGGATTCGAACAATCACGGAGATATACGCTCAGATCACGAGTAGAACAAGATTTTTTAGATCAAACAATTGAAGAATTGATGGAGATCGAAGATCCGACGCCTCAAAGATCCGATGCCTCGATTTCTCTCTCTTCCTGAAGTCACGCCTCTGTTCAATCGAATGTCATAGCCTTGAGTTGAGCCACTGTTTAAAAGAAATAACCGGGGCACAAAACGAGAGATGGTTTAGTTTAATTTTTTTGGAATTTGAAAATTTTGGACAAATTTTACGACGCTTTTTGAAAAACGTCATAGAAAAAAACGTCACTATATGTCCTTTTTCTTGTAGTGTAAGTTGGTACAAATGTTGTAATATTCAGTTTGTGAATAACTAAACTCACGTCTGACCTTAGGTTTATATTTTAAGAGAATCGCGTATTAGTGAGGCAAATTAAAAAATTTTGCACTATATATTCATATCGTTTGTATGAAAGTGTGACAACTAAAAGACTTGCATCAAACATAAGAAATAACTCGCACCAAACATAAGACATACTTGACCCCAATGAAAATGACATTTTTTTTAGCCATTTTCTAATTGAGTTGATATTTTCCTCATATTTTTAATAGTTGACCTAATTTTAACCTCGCACCACATGTCTAAGCATTCCATGTTCTTATAATCACAGGAAAGATAATCCATTTGATGAGATTATTTACAAGGGGTTAGTTTAGAGGATACAGATCATAGAATATAGCTGGTATAGATTCTAACAAAGTTCAATTAGAGGTTGATTGTAGGAATGAAAATTGTAAGGGTAATTGGGGGAAGGGGAATAAAAAAGTGTGTCTAGGAAGGGAACTAAAAACACGAGTTGATTGAAAGTGGTTAACAAGAGGAGTGAAATGATTTAGAGGTAGAGCTTGATGTAGGTTAGAGATGACTACATTTTGGATGGCATGGGAAAAGGGGTTAATGCCTACTCTTTCTATTAAAAAATATATATATATTTTGATTCTCCAATTTATTTTAGATTTTAAAAAATTTTAATTGAATTTTATTACGTAATTGTAAATTAAAAATTTTAGTTATGTCATTTGAGAAAATCTAATATTGAAGTATATATTATTTATCTTGTATGCTAAATGTAATTTTTATAATTCATTCAATGTTTTTGCTCTAAAATGTTACTAATCCATGTAATGACATATATATATATATTAGTTAATACTTAAAATAAAATATTAATAACAACACAATTAAAACACGACTTTAGTGCAATTTAAATGAAAACAACTCATTCACATAATTTTTACTATTTTTTCCTTTAAATTTTAAAATTAGTACTTTAATTTTTAAGATAAAATTTTAATTATTTGTTTAAGACCGTGCATCGCATGAGTTTTAGGTTAGTTTATATATACACAAGGGAGATTACTTTTATTTTATGTAGGTTCAAATCCAAAATGACAAAAGAAAAAATTAAACATAAATATAAAAAAGAACATACCTTTAGAAGTTGTATCATTACACTGACTCAAATGCCTACGGTTGTTTCCTAATCAGCACTTTCAACCAATTATTTCCAATGCTTTCTTGCTCTTCCTTAATTTTCCAGACAGATTCCTCAACAGAGAAATGGCAAACGTTTACCTCAATCAGCTGCAGAGTGAGTATATCCCCCAAACTAGATGGTATTTCCTTGAGAGATGTACACCTGTCCAACAACAAGTGTTGAAGGCTTGGAAAGTGACTAGAGCAGGTGATCCATTGCTCAACACTGTGGTCCTTCAGTTTCAAGAATTTGAGTCGAGGAAACCCACCATCAGTTGTTGCCCATTGCCGTCCCCAACCAGCAAAATATTCTAATTTCAGAAGCTCAAGGTTGGGTAACAACATCCCAAGGTTTGATATATCCTCCCACTTTATCTTTGTATATTTCAAGGTTAGCCTTTTAACATTTGTAGGAAACTTGACCTCTCGGAAATTAGTTGGGTACGAGAACCCACCCATTAGCTTCAAAGTCTCAAGGTGTCTTAAAAATTCTAGATTGAGAGACATCAAATTCCCTGAATCTGACAACAGATGTCCAGAAAGTCCCAGCTTTGTAAGAAAAGGAGTTCTTGCCAATAAATCCTGAACATGTCCACAGGGTTTTAAGTTTGCGATGGTTTGTAGGTTTTCTAATATAGAGGGATGGTTGTGATCTGTTACTGCTTCTTCAGAACATAAAGAGGCTTCATATTTTGCTCGCCCTTTAGCATAAAGATGCCTCAATTTTGTAATATTCCAAACATTACATGGCAGAATAACCGCACTCCATGGTGGAGAAATAATAATGAGTGTTTCTAGGTTTGAAAGATTGGATATTGATGGTGGTAATTCACAGGGATATTTCAAATTAATTGCCAAATACCTCAAATTAACAAGTTGTGTTAATTCTCTTGGAAAGAAGGCATTGTTATAGCATATTTCGAACACTCTAAGAAGTTTGAAGGTCCAACAAATAAATGAGCACATATCACCAAACGGATTGTCGTTGAAACTAATTCTTTTCTCAAACTCATTTTTGAAGCACAATAATGATTGAACAACTGTTGGGGAATAAGCCTGTAAGAGAATATGATCAAAGCTTAGTATGAAGTAAGAAAGGATGCACAAGCGGGGTTGGTTAGTTGTTTCGTAATTACTTGAAGAAGAAGGAGAAACGTCTTTATAATTGTGAGTCCACTGTAGGAAATTAATTTCCCTAGCTTTCTTCAAGCATAAATCACGCAACAAATCATGCATACGACATGCTTTAATTCGACCATCAAACCTTTTTTGAGCAACAATTACCAGACTTCTCTGAATTAAATCCATTAAGTAATCCTCTGCTACTTCCTCCAAGCTTCTCTGCCCAATTTTTTGTATAAACCCCTCAGCTACCCACAAACAAATTAACTTCTGCACCGGGATTTCTTGGTCTTCTGGAAATGCTCCTAAATAGAGAAAGCATGGTTTCAAGTGGCGAGGCAAGTGATTGTAACTTAGTGCTAGTGTGTCCAAGTATTGGTTTGGATCACTAACAATGTATGAGCTTACACTTTGGGCAACTTGTATCCACGACTCTTGTGTCTTGATGTTCTTTGCAAGAAGTCCTGCTATTATAACAATTGCAAGTGGAAGCCCTTCACATTTTTTCATTATTTGCTTCCCAATTTTAATCAGTTCTGGAGGGCAACTTTCATTGTGAAACACCTTCCGTTGTAATAACTCCCAACTCTCTTCTTCAGTGAGAAAACGCAGACAATGAGGATGGCAATCAGGTGAGGCATGTATAGACAACTCTTTGAGCCGACTAGTGAACATTACTCTACTTCCATTGTTGTCATTGGGGAAATACATTTTAAGATCGACCCAGGCACCAATATCCCATAAATCATCAATGACAATGAGATATCTCTTGCCTTTTAATTGCTTGTACAACTTTTCGCCTAGCTTCTCATTGGTCATGTTTTTAATTTCATTGGTAAAGACGACATTAACAGAACGTAAAATGTCCAACAACATTTCTGGTTTTCTGGGTAATTGAGAAGCATAGGTCCATGCACGAATATGAAAGTAGTGTGTGATGTAAGGATCATTGTACAGTTTTGTGGCTAAAGTTGTCTTACCGAGTCCAGGCATCCCAACAATTGATATCATTTGTAGCTGCTTCTTCCCTCCAGCAAGTAGCTCTTTTATAGTCAACGCCTCATCATCAAAGCCCACTGTAATTTCTTCATCTACCATGGTTCTGTTCTCCATTGACATTGACACTGACGAATGGACTCCGTCATTGAAAGACTTACAATCTTGTAGGAGTTGGATCTGATTTATCTGGTCATAAAACTGCACCACTTTTGCCTCGATCGTCTTAATCTCTTCCATGATATTTGTGCCAATTAAAATATCAAAAAAACTGTCACCGTTGTTGTTGCTGTCCCTCTGCCCTGGAACGTCAACATCAAAAGAACGGATGAGTTGTCTCGTCTTGCAGATCACAAGATAAATTTGCATCGGCAGGTTTTTAGGTTCATAGTTCAGCTGCTGCTGCTGCTGCTGCTTCTCTTCCAAATCCTTGAGAATGGTTGCTAGGAATCTTAGCCGATTGTAAAAAGAGTCGATATGATCAATCTGATCTGCGGTCAAATTGCACGCCTTACTGATCATTAGATGATTCAGTTTCTCCAGGACAGAATAATTTTCACCCATGTCCCTCTCGAATCTCTCTCTCTCTTTCCGTATCTCTATCTTTCTTTTTTTCTCTCTCTCTCTTTCTTCCTTTGTCAAACCAAACCAATACAGTGTTTCGATCATCCAACACTGTACTGGTTCCATATCCCGATTTCGGTGCTCTGCTATCTCTCTCTCTTTCCATCTCTCTATCTTTCTTCTTTTCTCTCTTTCTCTTTCTCTTTTTCTTTCTCTTTCCATAGCCCGATTTCGGTGCTCTGCTATCTCTCTCAAGTTTTGTGTTCTGAAGACGGAGTTCAATCAGAAAAGACTTTGTGGGTGTTTTGCAGGAAAAAAAACAGTAAAGAAGAGAAAATAAGGAGCAAGTGGCTCTTGAGTTGGGATCCAAAAGGAAACATTGAAAGCAGAATTGCAATGCCAAAAGTAAAGGTGAAGATAAAACAAAGAGGAAATCTCTTGCCTGTTAAATTTTTACGTATTTTTTTTAATTTAATTATCAGATTTTGATTAATATTAATTTTATATTTAAATTTTTGAAGTTTTAATTAATTTGATCCCTACATCACATTCTGTCTATAATTAAATGGAATGTATTGATTCGACACCAAAATTTATTTAAAATTTTATTTTACTCTCAAAATTATACCTTAAAAATTAATTTGCCCCTCATATATTTAAAAAAAAATTAAATTTAAATATTTAATAAATAATTTTTTATCTCAATAATGAAAAACTTAAATTTTAAATAATATATACTTTGTAAAAAAAATAATAAAAAATAAAAAAATCCTCATTTAGAATTATCTTGAGACTATGAAGTATAGATAAAACGACAAACATGTCATACCCATACCGAATACTTACCGATGTGTGATATTTCTGCATACGTACCAGGTACACAAAACACTTACTCAAATTTTTTCTTCTTAATTTTTAGCGTACCCAAACATATCCAGTATATATCCAATTCGTGTCGTACCTTAATCAAAACAATATTTTCTTCTACTACAAAGATAAAATACATTTTACTAGATTTCTTTTTCATTTTTAGTTTTGTATTTAGTATGGTTTTAAAATTAAGTTATGGTTTGTAAATATAATGATATTTAATTTTGATTTATTTTATACCTGTACTTTTGGCATTAAATGTCAATTGTATGTTAGATTTAACAAATTAAATCATTTAATCAAGTTTTGTATTATTCCAAATTAAAAACAAATATTTTTTTACAAACGTATTAAGCTATACTCGTATCCTACTTCTTTTTGGATTTTACTATATTGACATACCTGTATCGTACCAATACTAATACTTATATCCATACCTGTGCTTCATAGGTTTCAAATTATCTCGAGTCAATCCTGGAAAAACTTATTGAACCAAAAATTTCTTGGCTACTCTATGTGTGTGTGCAAGCGCAATTGTAACTAGTTTATTATCCAAATTAATTTTAATAGAATTGATCGACTAATAGTAATTTTAAAATTGAGTGGGAAAGAATTTCAAAATTCGGTCAGTACTCGGTACAAGTACGACATATTTGTCGAAGTACCCATGCGTCGTAGTCTCAAAATAATTCTAAATGAGGATTTTTATTTATTTTTTTTTTTTGCAAAGTATATATTATTTAAAATTTAATTTTTTCATTATTGAGATAAAAATTTATTAAATATTTAGATTTAATTTTTTTATATTTGGAGGGCAAATTGATTCTTACGGTATAGTTTGGGGCGTAAAATAAAATTCTAAATGAATTTTGGTGCCATGTCAGCACATTTTATCCAATGATAAACAGAATGTGACAGCATGGGCTAAATTGATCAAAATTTTGAAAGTTTGGGTGTAAAATTAACATTAATCGAAATTTGAGAGTCAAATTAAAAAACACGTGAAAGTTTGTGGAGCAAAATAATATATCCTCTAAAACAAAAGCAAAGAGCTTTACTTATATAAAAGTGAATCACCACCTTCTAGTCTTTGTGCTTTAAATAAATAAAGGAAAACGATATAGAGACACATTAGTTACTCGTTTTCTAGATTCCATAATGTGTAAGGAATATAATTAGTTAATAATTAGATAATACATGAAAGAGAGTGTTACTTTTAATATTTTAATTGATTATCACATTACTGAGTATAAAAATTGAGTCTAATTTTTGATTTCGAATAGCAATACTCATAAATAAATGTAATTATAAAGATCAATAATGTAATCAAATTTAAGTTCTCAATTCACTGACTATTTATTGGGTGTTGGTATAAATTTTATTATTTTCATAAATTTTTAAACTATATCATGTAGAGAAAGAGAATTAGGAAATCACAAATATATATATACTTATTTTTATTAAGTAAAATCGTTGAAAAAAATATATTTCACTCATTAAATTCAATATAAGTGTATAGAAAATATCTAAAATATATATTTTTATTAAATTTGATGACTAAAATATATTATTCTGATAGTTTTACTATGATTTAGATTAAAAATATATAAAAATTTAAAAAACTTAAAATTTATTTTGTTATAAAGTGTAAACATTAATTTATTTATTTTTTAAATTTTTCTAAAAGAGAATTTAAATTTTTTTTTAGATGGGCAAAAGAGAATTTAAACTATTCCAATAAATTTGTTTAAGGCACCAACCTGTATCATGCGCCTACCTTTGACTGGGCATATGAATGACTTTTGTTGCAATCCACCGGGAGTGTTCGCACATTATTTATTTATTTTTATTTTTTTTAAGCACTATCAATGTCAATTTTTTTATTTGATATAATTTTTGTTTACATCACATCAACATACTAAATGTATTTTGATCCTATCCATTTCATGAAAAATTTTCATTACACATTTAATGGCTACAAAAATATATATATATAAATTCATAATTATTTTAAATTAAAAAAGATCATTAACACTCACCATTAAACTAATATAATAGAACCTCTCAATTATAAATATGCAATAGAAAATATCACAATTCCTAAATTAATAACCAATGCCTATAATAGAGCTTCAAAGTTTTTGGTGCAATCCGTATAATATTCATTTCATTTCAAATTATTTGTTTTGCATAGAAAACTAGAATTTTCTCATATTGAATTTTTTAATTTTTTTCACTAATTAAAAAATGTTTTTAATTATTTTTACTTTACCAAATCAAACCAAACCAAGCTTTAAATTCCATCAAATGGGGTCGGTTATATAAATCCTTCTTCTCCACGCAACTATCAAAAGCCATATCAATAGTCAAATTACGTAGATTTATATCTCTATTTACTATGCTAGCCACCGTCAATCTAGGTCTACTCCGTCCCCTAACACTTCCATCTACCGTCACTACATCGCATATCTTCACTACTGTCTCTGTTGGTCTCCATTGAATATGACCAAACCATCTAAATTTATTCTCTCTCAACTTCTTCTATCAGTGCTACTCCTACCCAATCCCGAATATACTCATTCCTAATTTTGTCTTCTCTAGTCTTGCCACACATCCACCTTAACATCCTCATTTCAGCAACACTCATCTTATCTACATGTTGTTTCTTGGTTGTCCAACACTCCGTCCCATACAACATCACTGGTCTAATAACCATTCTATGGAACTTTCCTTTTAGTCTAGTGGGTGCATGTCTATCGCACAGTACCCCAGACGCACTTTTCCACTTAATCCATCCATCCTTAATTCTATGGACTACACCTGCATCAATCTCCCTCGTCGTTGTGATAATTGACCCTAAATAACGAAAATATTTACTCTTAGGTAGTTCTTGGTTCTCAATCTTCACTTCTCCTTTGCTTTCATTGTTACTATTACTAAATTTATACTCCATGTATTCTGTCTTAGTTCTGCTTATCTGAAATCCTTTAGATTCAAGTGTTTTTCTCCAAATCTCCAACTTTGTGTTAACTCCTTCTCTAGTCTCATCTACTAACACGATATATCTGCAAAAAGCATACACGATGGCACATTATCTTGAATATTTCTCGTCAACTCATCCATAACTAAAGTAAAATGATAAGGACTTAAGGTAGATCCTTGATGTAACTCTACAGTAATTGAAAATTCATTTGTCACTCCAGCAGACAATCTAATAGTGGTCACCGCTTCTTCATACGTATCCCTAATCACATCAATGTAACCTTTTGTTACCACTTTCTTCTCTGACACTCACTAGATTATATTCCGAGGTACTCTATCATATATTTTCTCAAGATCGATAAACACGATATGAATGTCTCTTTTCTTTTTTCTATATTTTTATATTAGTCTCCTCAAAAGATAGATCGCTTTCATTGTTGACTTACCAGGCATAAACCCAAACTGATTCTCTGATACCTCTGTTATATCTCGCAATCGATGTTCCATCACCCTCTCCCACACTTTCATTGTATGACACATTAGCTTGATTCCTCTATAGTTGTTGCAATTCTGGACATCTCCTTTATTCTTATAGATTGGCACTAAAATATTCTTCATCCACTCATTTGGCATGTTCCTAGTCAACAAAATCTTACTAAACAACCTGATCAACCAAGCAATCCCCTTCTTACCCAAACACTTCCAAGCTTCAATAGGGATATCATCGGATCCTACAGCCTTACTCAATTTAATCTTCTTAAGTGCAATCTCCACTTCAAAGCTCCTAATCCTACGAAAGAACCTACAGTCTTGGTTTTCCTGATTGCTAGCTATTTTCTCCCCTATTAACGTACCTCGATGTTCCTCATTTAACAGTTTCTCAAAGTAGTCCTTCCACCTCTCCTTAATCTCTTCATCTTTCACCAATATCTTAGAATCCTCACTCTTGATGTACTTAAGTTGATTAAAATCTCTTGTTTTCCTTTCCCTAATCTTAGCAAGTTTGTAAACCCTCTTCTCTCCCTCCTTATTATCTAGTCTAGTGTATAGGTCATCATAAGATTTCAACTTATCCTCTATCATTACTTTCTTGACCTCTTTATTAGTCAATCTATAACTCTTAAGGTTTTTCTCAGTTCTATCCTTCTACCACTTTTTAAAGCACTCTTTTTTCGCCTTAACCACCACTTGAACCTCTTCCTTCCACCACCAAATTTTCCTAGAGTTGGGTCCATTTTCTTTCAACTCACCAAGAACTTTCCTAGATATTCTCCTCATACAATTAGCCATCGAGTTGCATATAGTGTTAGCATAATCTTCAAAGTCCCAAGTACTTTCCTTATCCATTCTATTCTGAAATATTTCTATTTTATTCCCTTTTAAATTCCACCATCTCATTCTACAACACCCATTATCCTTTCTAGCTTGGTATTGCCCTTTAAAGCATAAATCTAGTACCAAAATCCTATTTTAAGACGTCAATTTAGTGATCCGGGCTTAGACCCAACTTATTTATTGCTTTCGAATCCAAAAAACCACATCTGTAGAGGTCGTCCTTTCTTTTTCTCTTGTTGGATTATGGTTTGAGAGTTGACAACATCCTTGGTGGTGTCGACACTGCCTTCTTTTCTTTGTTTTGTTCTGCTCTTGGGGTTGACACCAACCTTGGTGGTGTTGACACCACCCTGCTGCTGTACTCTTGGTGTAGCTACTGAAATTTAGGGTCAACACTAGTCTTGGTGGTGTCGACACTTAACCTGTTATTGACCTCTGGGGTCGACACCAGTCTTGGTGGGGTCAACCCTTCCATCGTTGCTTTGTCCTAGGTTACATACTAAAATATAAGGTCGATACCTCAAGTACTTATGGTCGACCCTTCACTTGTTGTTTTCTTCTGGGTTGCATTCTGAAAAATAAGGTCGACACCACTGTTTCCTAGGGTCGACCCTTGTTTACTGCAAAACATTAGTGTCTCATCTGACAACCTCGTCACGTGTAATATTTTACATTTAATTAATCAAAGGTGATTTGGATTTTAATTATTTATTATTCTGTATTAATTGTGGAATTGATGTCACAAACCAAACCCATCCCTATAGGTTTAGCGTCGTAACCGGCCAGTAATCCTTGGATTACCAAAAGCCTCTTAGCGGAATAGCATATAATTAGGGGCTGCAGAAGCAAATATACAAAATATACATAGTCCATTGAGCTGTGTTGACGTACATGGGACAGAAAGGAAAAACTTGATAAAATATACACATATGATGTCATGTCTATATGAGTCTTGTCATACCATGCAAGCATCACCAAAAAGGACCTAGCCCAAAATTCAGATAAACAAAACAAGGAAAAACATAAACATTCTTATCATGAAACACAAAAGTAACTCTTGACATGGTCTACAAAACTTGACTTCTATACATGGGAACCTCCCTAAGAGGCACGATGGGTGGCTCGACAAAAACAAGACTTAGGCCTTCAATTCTGGGCCTGATCACGCACCTAGTCACCTACGTACATAAATAATTACAGTGAGTTGGAGCCTAGTGAATAATAACAGAGTAAAGGGGTTAAATGAATGATGTCCATCACAGAGTTAGAAATCATAATTTATATCAGAAACAGATTCTTATCAGAAACAAAGTCTTATGTATATTCAGATTTCAAAGCAGAAACAGATTCATATACATGTTCATAGTCATATTCATATTCAGATTTTGCATAAGATCATACGTTGTACACCCATTAGCACTAACAGATCGTATACAGAGCATTAAAGGTCATACTTGTCAGTTCCATAAAGAAACCTCCAGTACCGGGAACTTGTAACTTACTTGAACCACGGTATTATTATCCCTAGGCAAGGGCCTTGAAACCACGTTATTATTACCCCCGGGCAAGGGCTATGAGACCACGGTATTATTACCCCTGGGCAAGGGCCTTGTATTTATAGACCACGGCATTGTTACCCCCGGGTAAGGGCTTGTGCTAAGGATGCCACGAATACATTTCAATAGATGGACAATCATTCATTGATACAGAACATAGTATTTCAGAAAACAGATCATTGTTTGTCATATCATATCATAACACTACAAGAAAAAATTAGTCGCCAAAAGTATTGATTTTAGTCGCCGAAACACTTTGCCGACTAAATAATTTGGTCGCTGGCTTTGTCGGGGATACATAGTCGCCGAAAGAATTAGTGACTAAAATACATTTAGTCGCCATAAGTAGTACAAAATACCGACTAACGTGTTAGTAGGCAAAAATAGCAGGTATTAGCGACGGAAAGAGTCATAGTCGCTGATAAGTGACATTAGCGACCAACATGTTAGTCGCCCAAATGGTTCATTAATTCCTTTAACTCAAATATTTAGCTACTAAAGTTTTTGTCGCCAAAAATTAAAATATCTATGGCGAAGACATTATTAGTCGCCAATAGTGCAACTTCAGCTACTACATGTTTAGTCGGCCATGATTCTTTTATTATGTTTTGGCGACTAAAACGTTAGTCGCCAAAAATATGTTGGATTTTAGCTACTAAACAGTTAGTGGTCATAACTGTTTTCGAGTTGTTTTGGCTACTAAATATTTAGTCGCCAAAAGTCTTTTGAGTTTTAGCTACTACACATTTAGTCGCCATAACTGTTTTCCAGTTGTTTTGGCTACTAAATTATTAGTCGTCAAAAGTCATTTGAGTTTTAGCTACTACACATTTAGTCGCCATAAGTGTTTTTTGATTCGTTTTGGCTACTAAATATTTAGTTGCCAAAAGATTTATTTCTTTTTAGCTACCAATTGATTTGCCACCAAAAGCGTCATTTTATATTATTGTTTTGTTTGTTTCATTTTACTAAATTTCGTCCGAACCTGTATGTATCCACCGCAACCTGTAATATGTATACAACCTATATATATTATCACCTATTCTGTAATGCATGTTTCACTTAGAACCATGAAACAAAAATGAACACCTGCTATATATATTCCAACTACAAATAATAATGTAAACTTATGTACGAACCAACTATATATATTCCAATTACAAATAATAACGTCATACATTCCAAATACGTTACCAAAATAATGTCCTCTATGCACAACATTTTTACTATACTATGTATTGTAATGACCATTTGACAAGGTACAAATTACTATGGTAATATGTACCACGAAAAAAGGTAATCTATATTAATTAATACTAGAGCCATTAATATAAGCTCCAAAAATACTATGTACCCCACCATAAATTATATGTACGATGCATCCAAATTCCACGGTTCATTGATGCTATACCACCGGAGCAATTAATACAAGCTCCAAAAATACTTTGTACCCCGCCAAAAATTATATGTTCGATGCATCCACAGTCCACACAAAAAGTATAGGACGACAAAAAAACATCCCAACTTTGCATAAGTGTGAATTATCTTCCTTGCAAAAAATTAGAAGATCCACATATCAATGCCAAAAGCCATTTACACAACAAAAATTACACCCATTAGTTCCATTGTAAACAAAAAGTTATAGCCATCTACAAGACACAAATTGTTAGGATGTCAATTGTAATTGAAATTGTATGTAAATATAGTTTGAATTTAGGAATTTCAATATAGTTTCTTTACACGTTAACTTGTATTTAAAGTGCAAAGAAATTTCCAAGTCAACCCCAACTCAAGTTTAGTCTAATGTGTAAACATATATATATTTTATTCATAACTGTACATATATAGAGATGCTTATAGAACATATATATATTGCAAAGCTTTAATATATAAGCTTCAATATATTTGTATAAGCTTTATGCGTTTTCACGCCAACGCTCAACGTACACGTGCTAATTACATCTCGTTTGTCCCCACAGGTCGTATTTAACATGAGGAAGCTACTCGTGCCATCAATACAGTGGTTCAGGGGCTGCTCTCAATTTTTGGCCCTAGAAGGCCTTTTTTCAGCTAAGTTTATGGTGTTTTTCACGTCAACTCCCAACGTACACGTGCTAATTACGTCCCGTCTGTCCCCATAGGTCCTATTTGACACGAGGAAGCTACCCGTGCCATCCCCGCAGTGCTTCGGGGGCTGCTCTCAATTTTCGGCCCTCGAAGGCCTTTTTTAGGCTAAGTTTATGGCGTTTTCATGCCAACTCCCAACGTACACGTGCTAATTATGTCCCGCCTATCCCCACAAGTCCTATTTGACACGAGGAAGCTACCTGTGCCATCCCCGCAGTGCTTCGCGGGCTGCTTTCAATTTTCGTCCCTCGAAGGCCTTTTTTCGGCTAAGTTTATGACGTTTTTCACGCCAACTCCCAACGTACACGTGCTAATTACGTCCCATCTGTCCCCACAGGTCCTATTTGACATGAGGAAGCTACCCGTGCCATCCCCGCAGTGCTTCGGGGGCTGCTCCCAATTTTCGGCCCTCGAAGGCCTTTTTTTGGCTAAGTTTATGGCATTTTTCACGCCAACTCCCAACGTACACATGCTAATTACGTCCCGTCTATCCCCACAAGTCCTATTTGACACGAGGAAGCTACCCGTGCCATCCCCGTAGTGGTTCGCGGGCTGCTCTCAATTTTCGGCCCTCGAAGGCCTTTTTTCGGCTAAGTTTATGACGTTTTTCACGCCAACTCCCAACGTACACGTGCTAATTACGTCCCGTCTGTCCCCACAGGTCCTATTTGACATGAGGAAGGTACCCGTGCCATCTCCGCAGTGCTTCGGGGGCTGCTCTCAATTTTCGGCCCTTGAAGGCCTTTTTTCGGCTAAGTTTATGGCGTTTTTCACGCCAACTCCCAACGTACACATGCTAATTACATCCCGTCTGTCCCTACAAGTCCTATTTGACACGAGGAAGCTACTCGTGCCATCCCCGCAGTGGTTCGCGAGCTGCTCTCAATTTTCGGCCCTCGAAGGCCTTTTTTCGGCTAAGTTTATGGCGTTTTTCACACCAACTCCCAACGTACACGTGCTAATTACATCCTGTCTATCCCCAAAGGTCTTATTTGACACGAGGAAGCTACCCGTGCCATCCCAACAGTGCTTCGAAGGCTGCTCTCAATCTTCGACCCTCAAAGGCCTTTTTTTGGCTAAGTTTATAGCGTTTTTCACGCCAACTCCCAACGTACACGTGCTAATTACATCCCGTCTATCCCCGCAAGTCCTATTTGACACGAGGAAGCTACCCGTGCCATCCCCACAGTGGTTCGCGGGTTGCTCTCAATTTTCGGCTCTCGAAGGCCTTTTTTCGGCTAAGTTTATGACGTTTTTCACGCCAACTCCCAACGTACACGTGCTAATTATATCCTGTCTATTCCCATAGGTCCTATTTGACACGAGGAAGCTACCCGTGCCATCCCCGCAGTGCTTCGAGGGCTGCTCTCAATTTTTGACCCTCGAAGGCCTTTTTTCGACTAAGTTTATGGCGTTTTTCACGCCAACTCCCAACGTACACGTGCTAATTACGTCCTGTCTATCCCCAAAAGTCCTATCTGACACGAGGAAGCTACCCGTGCCATCCCCGCAGTGCTTTGGGGCTGCTCTCAATTTTCGGCCCTCGAAGGGCTTTTTTCGGCTAAGTTTATGACGTTTTCAGCTGAATTACATCATTTGTATAATGCTTCAGCTGAATTAGACTATGTTTTCCTTTTTATCAGTGAATTAAGGTATGAACTCTTCATCAACTCAATTTTCCACTTCAGGAATGATTGGTTTATATGAGCCAATCCACCACCTGGTTAGCATGTGGGAGAACACATTGAATTGATTTTAGCCTGAACACAGGCGCATCTGCAATTGAACAGGTGGATGGAAGTGTAGGCAACAAGGTGAGGATTCATGGATTTTTCTCCCTTAGTTTAATGAAATTTGGTTGTTTATTCCTATGGCTATATTGTAACCGATTTCCTTGATTTGATTCTCTAGTCTGAATATACTTCTTATGAGTCAATATGCTCTTGGAAAACAACCAAGAACCAAAGAAAATGTGTGATAAGGTGATTAGAATG
Source organism: Camellia granthamiana (assembly GCA_036172215.1). Lineage (NCBI taxonomy): Eukaryota > Viridiplantae > Streptophyta > Magnoliopsida > Ericales > Theaceae > Camellia > Camellia granthamiana. The sequence continues at coordinate 105,041,198 of CM069913.1, forward strand.
CATGGCACACTCCTTCACCTTTCTCTCTTAGAATCTCTCTCTCCTAAGTTGTCAAAAAAATGGAACAAGGGGGTTTGGAGATAAGGAGAATGAAAGAGAAAGATGCACTATGCTTGTTGATTAACACATGCTTCTTGATTAAATGGTGATCGAGGTTTGGTGTACAGAAAGATGCACTATCGAGAAGAATTATTTGCAGCAAATATATATTGGATGTGGGTAGTTGGCATTGTGTCCATTGCAAACCAGAGTAATATCCTACTGAGGTTTTACTCAGATAATTGTCAAATAAGAGTTGGGGATGGCCATAGAATAAAATTCTTGTCTGACAGATGCTGTGTTAACAAGAGCCTGAAAGAAGAGTTTTCGATTCTATATAGATTGGTTGTGGATAAAGGAGTGTCCTTCAACTCAATGTCAGCGATGAAATAAAGTGCAGGTGATCAGGAGTTTCAGTTTAGAAGGCCGCTTATGATTGGGAAAATGTGGAGGTTTTAAGGATCAAAACTTGTTTGCATCAGCTCTTGTGGCCAAATCAGGTTGATAATCTGCTGTGGGCAGCCTCAAGCACAAGTGTCCATACAAGCACGTTCTGGCCCACAACTCTTAACCAGTAAATTGGTATAGGTAAAGTTTATTCCCTCAGAGTGTAGTTCTTAGACTGGTTAGTTTGGAAGAGAAGATTGAAGACAATTGAGTTTCTCCAAAAATAATACAAGCGAATAAACAAGCAACAAGGAACAATCTAAAAGTCTCAATATAAAATTAAAAACTTAAAAAACTGCTTTTGAAAAATCCAAACCAAATTTTAATTTTCTTTTACACATTATTCAGTTCAAATTAGTGTTTGTTTTATTTGTATAGATTTATTATTAAGAAACTTAATATCACATATTCATTCTTCACAGTTAGAGTTTTGAAATCAAAGCTCCTTTGTAGTAGTTATATTGTACTAAATCAAAATTCATTCTAAATTCTCTTGGTTTCTTAAATTAGTCTTAAATCTTAAATGACATTCAATTGGACTTGGTTACCTTATAGAAATCAGATTACGGTCCTTTGTGTAATGTATCAAAACACCAGGTCGGTTGCTGCAATGTCTACTCACATTATGCCTCAAAACCTATTCGAAGCACATCGCAAAAAAATATTTGCATACCAACTTTAGAAAACAATTCTATGTCAATATGATCCATATTTTTTGTAGAAGTTACAGTAGCTTGTCAAGAAAATTCTGTTTACTAAATAGTAGGATGACCATCTGAACCCGGCAAGAGGGTTGTGAGCCATGACACCACGTCGTTCAGATGATTGAGTTGTACTTGTTGTGCCTCCCGTGCTTTTTTTTCTTCATCGACTTGTTTGATCAGCTACTCTCTTTCCCTCATAATTTCCTCCCGATCTCTTTGGCGCTCCTCTTTCTCCTTCAATAGCTCCTCCTAATCTCTTTGGCGCTCCTCTTTCTCCTTCAACAACTCCTCGTGATCACTTTGACGTTGCTCACGAAGAACCTCCAATTCCGCTCTCATTGACTCCATATGTTTATCACGTGCTCATGCCGCACTAGAAGCTGTGGAAAAGGGTTGTGGGCCTATCCCACATCCACGCAAGTAATTTTTTTTTTCCCCAAGCACTTGCCTTGATATTTCTTCGTGGGTCAATGGCAACCCCTGTAACGCCCTCAAAATAAACCCATAATATATATCAGTAGCATGCATTGATAAAAGAAAACCAATCATTATCTCATTCATCAGAGTATCATTATTGAAGGATATCACATGTAACATCAAAATAAATGCCCTATGGGCTTACATCTTTCCAAGCTTAACACTTGGGCACAAAAATGTGAGTACTAACTCAACTACAAATTCAGCCCTTGGCTTGAGTTTCGTGTAATATCAAATGAACTGAAATAACAACTAATCTAAACAGAGTCTTCAACTCTAAATCCTTCCAAGCTAATTCCTTGGAGGAAACACATCACCTGGACCTAAAAATGATGTTCTCGTATAGGGTGAGCCACAGCCCAGTAGGAATATACTAAACCAAATATAAGCATTGAATAAAGCAATAGCATTCAATAGATGGACTACACAGAATATCAGTTTCATCATCATACAGTTTCATGACACTAATGTCCATAACACGTTTCATTTTCCATTATTTATTCAACTTTCCATTTATACAAATATGGCTCAGAACCTGGCCAAATAACTCAACAGAGATTACATCTCTTATTAACAACACTTCCAATTCAATTGGGATAACAAATCAAGTTAAACATTTCTTATATCATAATGGATACACATGTTAGTGTTGTATCAACCTCAACCAAAATTCACTTCCATACTTCCCAGTTAATACACATTTTAGTGATGTATCAATAACATGTAAAAACACTTCCATAAATCAATAAGCACACATATTAGTGGTGCTAATGGAGTCCATCCCCTATCTCCTCCCAAACAATATCCGGTTTAGGAGTCCATCCCCTATCTCCTCCCAAACCGTGGAGTACATCCCCTATCTCCTCTCAAACAATATGCTATATACAATGTATTAAACACTTGTCATATACAATACTCAATCAATACATGTATTTTTTCTGTATTAATTCAACAGTCAAAATTAATGACTCAACTAATGTGATTAGTTTCAGTTTTCCTTAATCCACATGCAATGTCTACAACAATCGCGACTATCCTCCACCGATAGCCCAAAACAATTATTTCTAAACAGGAAATAAATGTACCAACAAATGTAAATTTAACATTTTTCAAAGGTGAGTAATTAAACTATTTAACTACACCATAAATCTTATAATTTTCCCAATTTCATGAATTCAACTAAATTCCCCAATTTTTCTTAAATTAATTATACAAATTAATTTATTACAACAACTAGGGTTTTTCCCAAAATTACCAAACAACCCCAACATATCAAAATACCAAAACTTAGAACAACACCTATAATATGGAGTAGGAAATCCCTACCTCGATGTAAATAACCCGAATGGAGAAGATGGAGATGATGACCCAAAATCCAAAGTGCTCCAAACCGCCAAATGCTCAGATTAAAATGAAGCTCTCGACTCACTCTATCTTTTTAATAAAGAGCCTAGGGTAGAAGCACCCTAAAAGTATATGAAACCTAAGAGAGAAGGTGAGTGGAGGGAGAGAAAACACGGACTTAGGGTTCTGAAATCAAAAAGAGGATGAAAAAGTGTTTTAAAAACCGTTGCTGCCTATTTAAATAAAACAGGCTCGCTCGAGCGAAGAAGTGGTCGCTCGAGCGACCAGACACAAAGAATACTCGCTCGAGCGAAGGAAATCTCGCTCGAGCCAACAATACGATGCTTCAGGTCTGCAACCCAGAAGCACGCTCGAGCGACAGAATGTTCGCTCGAGTGAAGAACTCGAAACTCGCTCGAGCGAAGGAAAGCTCGCTCGATCCAAGAAATACAGCTCTCAGGTCTATACTAGACGCAATCTCTCGCTCGATCTAAGAAACCCTGGCTCGAGCAAAGTACCAAAAACAAATAGCTCGCTCGAGCGACAAACTTCTCGCTCGAGTGAAGGACCAAAATTCTGGCCAGCAACCCTTTGCTCCCAAACACTCCCAACCTGTAACAAACTTGCCCAATACATTCTATAACTCAAAAATAAGGAATTAAAGGACGACAACAACACATACATAACAATAGAATCTACGGGATGTAAGTCCGGATACAACCACCAAATGAAAAAAGACCGGGGTCGCTATAACCCCGCATCGGTGGCTGCCACTTGTAGATTCACCATATTATCCTGTAATGACTACAAAACAATAAAGTCAAGATGGGAAAAGGAAGTTAAAACAACTTTATTAATTGATATGCATCACACTTGGTTTCAACATTCAATACTCACATGTAGCTCACCACATTTGGGGTCAATCCAATCTCTCGTCTTCTTGGACTTGTGTGCTTTCTTATAAAATTCGGGGGAAATCTATATCTCCATCCTCATTTGCCTATTACATTTGGAAAAATTCCATTGACGAATTAGTACATGGTAATATTCAGAATCAAGAAGAATCAATCATCCATTACATTACTAAATTAACTTCTCACCATAAGCGACATTGCTATAGGAAATGATTGCGATCCACTTGTATGATTATAGGGGAGCATACCCCTATTTGCTTTACCAGCCGTAGAGCGTTTCTACAAAAATATAAAGAAAAAAAAAACCATGCTTTACTAAGTTTCAGTGAAGAAGTTTTACATATATTAGTGAAGAATTTGTACATATTAACACATAATTAATTTCAATAATGGGCTTTCTAATTAATTTGTTACCAAGTGAGATTCGTCTTTCCAAGCAACATCAATCAGATATTTCCAGTCCTCCAAGCTCACTCCACTAGGCGGATGACTATAGGGGTCATCAACACCCTTTTCCTCCAGTTCGAGGAACTCTTGCTTTAGATTGTACCTCCAATCCTTGTATAACAAATATGCCTTCCTATCAAGGATCTGTTGAGCTTGTTCATCATTATCAAAATCATCGCCGATAACAAACTTGTCCTACAAACATACATAGAGAATTAGTAGAACAATTAATTTAACCAATTACAAATTACACAATAAAGACATTATGGCAAGATAAATCTCATACTAGCACCGCTTGGACGACCTCATCTTTGGTACTTTGATCAATTTTTATCCATGACTTCACGCTCTGAAGAGGGCACAATCGTCTAATTTGAAGGCCCAACTCATTCGTCGCTGGGGTTGCATTCCCTCCTGTGATTGCGTTCAACACCCGATTGACATAGATGTGTAATTTCCCCCCTTTTTCCTAGCAATTTTTTTCTGCACGCCTTTGCCTAATGTAGGTCCTCGAACACGAGTTGACCTTGTTTGCCCTAGTACAAAAGGGGAAGGTAGTCAAAATTACAAACATTGCGAATGGACTACCAAAAAAAAAAAAAAAAATGCTGCTTCCTGGTCCTGTTATTTTTGTTGCTGCCTACTGTTGCTGCCAGCTACTGTTTGGCTACATAAAATCTTGGTAAATTATGCCTACTGTTGCTGCCAGCTACTGTTTGGCTGCATAAAATCTTGGTAAATTATGCTACAACTTCGATAAAGTCTTGGTAAATTATGCATAAAGTCTTGGTAAATTGTTATGCCTACTGTTGCTGCCAACTTGGAAGGTTGTGTACCTAATATTTTATTTGTTGTGTAAGTGTCCTTGTTATGTGTAAAGTAATGTTTAGTTTTTTTTCCTTTGTTTTTATTTGCCTTTACGGGGTTTTCATTGCCTTACTTGATGACTTATGCAACCCCCCCCCCTCAAAAAAAAAAAACCAAAATTTTTTTAAATAACTAAATAGTATGCTCTTACCCACTCCACCTGGCTGCGTCTCCTCCACCACAGTTTGTGTATCATCTGGTGGTTGCGTCTCATCAGAGAACGTTCAGGGTAAAACTATATACACGCATGAACAGGTGAGTACAAAAAAGGGTTAATTACACGAAGACCCCTTCAACGATTAACAAATATCACTTTACCCCTTTCATCTATAAACTCATCCATTTCGACCCCTTCAACTATAAAAATGTATCACTTTCACCCCCTCCAGGCCACCTCTAAAAAGGTGTGTATTTGTACGATTTTCATGGTTGAAGGGATCAATATGTATAGGTTCATAAATCAAGGGGACAAAGTGATACTCACCAATAGTTAAGGGGGTCTTCATGTAATTAACCTTATAAAAACTATCTCATATATTATGTGAGATACTCTACAAAAACATGTAGCTTGTATTTGTTATATTTCTATAATGTCTTTAAAACATATCAAAAGTCACTGAAGCAGCCATCTAATAAGAAAGGAATGAAAGAAATTCAGAAAATAAACAATAGATTAAAAAAGAGAAATTCAGAACTCTACATAATATGAATTTGAAATTATTTCTTATAACAGTTTATTAATGTTTATGAACATCTACAGAGAAAGAGGATATTATGTGAAGTTACCCCAGGAAGCTGACCGGCAAAAACACCCAAAAAGCCTGTTGTCCTTACCACCGTAAAGAGGAAAGTTGCCTGCATCACTGATTTAAATCAAATTCATGGAGAATATAATATTTACGAATTATGATGGTTTAAGTCTTGCAAAAATAAGAAAAGAAATCAAATGGAAGGCACAAGTGTTATCAAATTCTAGTCTTAATGCAATATTAGAATTTCAATAATTTCAATCACTTAGAAACTGGTAAGAGGACAATAGAACAAAGAATACATGTTGAAAACTGGCAAAATATATTGACATCCCGATGCACAGTGTATCCTGCTGATGTTGGAATAAGGTAAAATGTTGTCCTGTTCAGGTTCTTGCTCCAATTTATGCCACAAAAACTAATCTAGTTGTTTAGCAAACAGTGCTTTGGAATCTTTTTTCCCAAACACATGTTGTTCTTAACTTCTTTTTTCTATAACTAGGTCGTTTCATCAAGTCATGCTTTCCGAACACGATTTTAAACCACGTGGAAAACTCAAAACTCATCCATTACACCAAATAATTAATGGTAGTCCCAAAAAATACAGAATAAAATTTATGCAATGGTTTGTATGCTCTTTTATTGTTACAGGTTAAACAAAATATTTAGTGCAGTGCAACTTACATCATTTCTAACACTTGGGATTGCAAGGTTCTCCGCGTTTTTAATTCCAAGAGTTGTTAGCTCCCGAAGAGAGGTTTGCTGCATAAATTTGAAACAGTTAAACTACATATTTTGATACCAAGTACATTAATTAATAAAGTTTTCAAAGCAGTAAACAGATGTACATTATTTATGTACATTTATGCATAGATTTGTAGATGTGGCTAATGTTTGAGTAGCACTTTCCCAGAACTTCACACTTGTTATGGACACTGACCATACGACGTGATACATATGGTTGAGAACTCCATTTGTTGGCCCAACCAACTTCACTCAGCTGATCAAGTGCCTCTTTGACAGCATCATTGTCTTTATGCAGCAAATCATAGAGTTACTTCAGTAAAACTTCTATGCATTGTAATCAGAGACAACATACAATTTTCCCATAGCTTGTTCTAGATGTCCACAGGAATGCCTTGTGCACTAGGTAGAACTTTAAGCATGTCTTTCGGTGTTCAATATCTCTTTATTTTGGAGTAAAGAAGTTTAAGTTTAAATAAAAATTAAAAAAACAAGAAACATCTCTTTTGCTTTCAATAATATCTTACTCAAACTGATAGAAGTGAGAAAACAAATGTTTAAAAAAATACAAGAATAAATGTCCAACTCTGTAAGCCATCACATTTGTAAACCACTATAATCACCGAATTCTAGACTTGCACAAACTAATTGATATTAGCTCACCACTACCAATAGTGCAAAGGACTCAATATAACTAGAAAAAATACTAATGTAATAAATATTTATCCATCTAAAACTAGTTCAACTGATGCTGTAAAAATGACAAAAGAACTCATGTAACACTATATGCCTAAAGCTTCCAATAAGCAGTAACAGTTTGCTGTTCAATTATAATGTTTCAGAGCTTTTGACTATTATTTTCTGATAAGAAAAATTTTATTAACCCAAAAGTGAGCCACCTAGAGGGGAAGAACATTATACACTCAACAGCCAAAACCTATAGGATATACATCAAATGGCATACACAAATCACCTAGGAACTCTACACAATAGAGTCAACAGAAAACGGCAGTCAACCAACGAGGCCTAGCTTAGTTGGCCACCATGACTCTCCTAAGGGCTTAGTACCAAGGGGGAGGTCATGGGTTCAACTCTCCCTAAGGGGGAGTTGAATTATGAGGCAAGCACTTTGTGCTTTGCAATGGTGTTGAGGCTAACTCTCATATAACTACTAACAACTAACTTTTGCCAATAAAAAAATAAAATAAAAAAACAGAAAACGGCATTCTCTCAATCATAAAAAATAAGGAAAGGAGTAAAGATCCTTTCAAACTACAAATTGGAAGCTTGACACCATCAAACGATCTCCTATTTCACTCAGTCCATATTGTCCACAGAGCACATAAAGTTGTGGTCTGCCAAGCCTTCCTCTCTGATCTCTTAGCGCATCTAGAGCTCCATAAATCAATAAAAATAAGGCATAACCCAAACTATACCAAAAATCTAAAAATTAGGTCCACTCACTTACAACCAGACAATGAACAAGGTAATTCACTAATTCCACCACTTGCTTACACATGTAACATCAATAAATAATCAACTTGAATCTTTACCAAAGGTTATCCATGGTGAGAATGAGAATAGCCTGAAAAGAAGTTCTCCAACCAAAGAAATCAATCTTAGGAGTCTTATTCCTCTATATACCCTTCCAAGGAAAAGAAGAATCCCAGTCACCATACATATCCCAGTATAAAGACTGAACTGAAAAAACTTGTTTAGAAACTCTCCAAGCCAAAAGATCATGACCACCACTCTAAATCTTTGAATTATAGGTCTTTGTAGATTGGAGTGCCCAGCCCTTGAAAGCCCTCTGAAACTGTGGATTCCACACAATGCCACTCTAAGACACCTCTAAATAATCACCCACATTCACATGAAGGTCAATGGTTAACTGATTCAAACCAAGAAACACCTCCTAAAGAAGTTTGTAACCACACTCTGGATCTAACCAGAACCTCACTTTTCTCCCATCACCCATCTTAAAGAAAATCCTCTAAGCAAAATCAACCAACCACCTCATGATTCCTTTCCACAGAACCATCCCAAAAGGCCCCCAATAACTATTCTATTAGACCAATTACCCAATCCCTCCCATACTAGTCCTCGATAACCTGTACAGCAAAATTGTATTACTATGTCATGTTTTGGGTTTTTTGTTTGTAATTGCCTATCAAGCAAGGATAGTAGAAAAGTAACAGCAGTGCCAGATTTACTGCACAGCCCCTAGTAACAGTTGAGTGAAATTAATCATGAATTCATGGCAGCTTCATAGTTTAGTTGTGTAAAGAGACTAAACTCACATTTATATACTTCTTCTTCAACAATGAAACCAGAAAATTAACACTCATTTGCACATTTTGAAAACAGCAACTCCCATGCGGAGAACCTTCTTCAGTTGGAATTTGACTGTCGCTTTAGTCTCATTAACTTTAGACTCGACAGATTCTTGCTAAGTGACAAGGGTAGGAAACTTCCCTGCATTGGAAGAAACGGAACTAGTCAGATACGATCAATGGTAACTAACAAACTAACACATTCCACTCCAACCGCTGAGAATAAAAAGGATACAATTGCCCAATAAATGTAACTAGTCCCATATATAAAAATCATTTTCAGTGCAACTCCAACAAAGAGATGGAATGTACAGCACCACTAGAATAATGAAGAACGGAAAAAAAAAATTCAACTCTATAACAACCAAACCGATTAACAACCAAACAGTAGCACACAGCACAACAAAACTATGCTACAACCGGAGCAACATGAATACATTTAAGCGACCAAGACAACATCCCAACTCAGCCAACCAACCATCCTACCATTACCTAGCACCTAAGCATAGCAGTGAAGCATCAAGCAGCCAAAGTGGACAAAAACAGCGGCGAACTGTCAAACTCAGCAAACAGAGACAGAGCAGATGTGCAAATCTGCACAGATTGTGGAAAAAGCAGCCAAACAGCACAATTGTCCAAATGGAAAATCTGAACAAAGTATGAATTTGATTTTCAATTTGCTCTAACAGTTCATAGAAATCGTAGAGGAAATTAAAATTACAAGGTTCAAATTACATGAAATTCAAGAGTAGGCATGAGATTCAAATTACAATTTCATCAATATTCTTAATTGCCCCCATGACATCAACAAAACAAGCCGAACAAAGAAACAAACTGAGTTAAAACTCTAGGTCCGTATCTGTATCAAAATCACTTTCCATCTCATCTTCTTCGTCATCACCCGAGATTGTTAGTTCATCGTTGTCATCGCAGATGAAAGCATCATCCATAACACCCTCCGGGTGTACACGCTTATTGGACTGAGAAACTTCCATTGAAATAATTTGCGGTTCAATGTCATCCCGATGTAAAACAACAACATCATCAATAGGCTCAGTTGGTACAACAGTACTATTTTCATCATCTTGCAACACTTCATCAAATTCTGGCACATCCAGCTCTGGCACATTCCAAATTCGTCGATATTGAAACTTTTCTACGACTCGCCAATTCGGCCCTAACTTCATATCAGGAACGTAGAAAACTTGTTGAACTTGGCTTGGGAACACAAACAAGTCATCTTTATACCATCGACTTCTTACGTCAACAGTTGTCACATGTGGTTCGACGTGCAAAGTTCGACTACTACCGGTGTTATACCATTCACATTGGAACAAAACAACCCGATGTCCAAAAAATTATGTCAGTTCCCACACTTTACAAAGGTAGCCGTAGAACTTTATCAACTGGCCTTGGTGGTCGCCTTCCACTACCAACCCACTATTTTGACATTTACGACGGTTATCACGGTCGATAGTATGGAATCGGAAGCCATTACAAATGCATCCCGAATATGTATTCACTAAGGCATTAGGTCCATTGGCTAATGACCACATCTCATCGGTTGCTTCGGGTGAGTTTTCATTTCGCAATTGGTTCATCTACACAAGAAAGTATGTCATGTCAATTCAAACTTAGAATAATTCAACGTTATCTCCACACTTTACAGTAACACGTTACATAATCTTACGCGATCTTTGAACCATTTAGGGAATTCTTTGCATTGTCGCGTTGCAATGTTGCATGAACTTCCATATTTTTGTTGCAACACGAGCTTGTGTTCCCTAGTTAATACGATGTAAGTCATAAGTAATTGGAATAATGAAGACTTTAAAAAATAAAAACCATGTAGAAAAGTTATGTTGCATATATGATGAAGAAGCATACTCTAGATATTCGTCCACTTCCAAACTATTGTGTAGGACAAACCAATGAGCCAATTTGCGGTCAGCTACGGACACATCAATTGCCCTTGGGAGTTGACCAAAAGGACGAAGATTTTGAGTGAAAATCGCCAACCCCGGGCCATTGTCACCCCCATCGTAGTTCCTTTCTTCCCGGTTAAACATCGTTTCAACTCCATGCAAATACATTGAACAAAACATCATACACTCTTTCGATATGTAGGCCTCCGCAGTGGATCCTTCTGGACGAGCTTTATTGCCCACAAATCCTTTAAGAAGTCCGAGCATCCTACACATAAACATCATCGTGATCATCAGTATGTTCATATTGAACTATAATTACAAGCAAAAAGTTCTGACTCATTGTTATACGTCTCAATAGGATACATCCATCGATATTGGACAGGCCCTCCAAGCCTAGCCTCGTAAGGCAAATGAATTGCCAAGTGGACCATCACATCGAAAAAAGCAGGTGGAAAAATCTTTTCAAGCTTACAAAGTATAAGTACGATTTGTTCTTGCAATTTCTCCAAATCAGTCACCCTCAATGTCTTTGAGCACAACTGTTTGAAAAAAGTTCCAAACTCAAATAATGTGGTCCCAATCTCGGTAGGAAGGTATCCTCGCATCCCAATGGGAAGAAGTCGTTGTAGAAGGACATGACAGTCATGACTCTCGAGGCCAACTAACTTACCACCATTCGCAGTGACACAATTGGATACATTTGCCGCATAGCCATCAGGATACTTAATTGATTTCAAGAAATCAGAAAACCCTATTCGTTCTGCCAGGGACAATGTGTACAATGCCGGAGGCTTCTGGAAAGAGCCATTCGCATGCCTTATCAAGTGTAACTCCTTTCGTATTCGCATGTCCTCTAGATCCAAACGTGTTTTGTCGGTGTCCTTGTTCTTGCCATCAATGCTCAATAGTGTCCCAAGCAGATTGTCACATATATTCTTCTCTATGTGCATGACATCAAGGTCATGTCGAAACTTAAGTGTTTTCCAATAGGGTAGGTCGAACAAAATGCTTCTTTTTGTCCAGTTCGGCGTTGGATTTTTAGTCCGTTGTCTTTTTTGGTTGGTTGGATGCTTTCCATACGGCCTGTACATCCCCAAATTAATTTGCTCCAGTATTTGTTCTCCCGATAACTCCACAGGTTTGGACCGATTCTCAATTTCACCGTTAAATAGCTTACTTCTACACCAATCATGGTTCTCAAGTAAGTACCGCCGAGCACCCATATACCCCTATCTTATTTCGCAAACTCTGAGATAATGCATCCATGTTACAATTAGGGCAGGCCAGGTAGCCTTTTGTATTCCAACCAAACAAGGAACCATATGCAGGGAAATCGTTGATGGTCCACATGACTGCTACATGCATTGTAAATATTTGGCCGTTTGAGGCATCATATGTTTCCACACCATGCTCCCACAGATTAGTTAACTCTTCTACTAATGGTTGCAAGTAAACATTGATGTCCCTTCTAGGTGCGGATCGTCCGAGAATAAGCAATGACATCATGACAAATGGATCTTTCATACACTTCCATGGGGGTAGATTGTAAGGCATTAAGATTACAGGCCACATGTTGTACGATGTACTCATATGTCCGAATGGATTGAAACCATCCGTGGCAAGCCCTAGCCGTAAATTCCGAGGATCCGCAGAGAACGTAGGATGCAGCCTATCAAAGTCCTTCCATGCCTCACCATCAGCTGGATGTCGCAATACTCCATCATCCACACGCTTATCTTTGTGCCATCTCATATATGCAACTGTTTTTTTCGACATGTACAATCTCTTCAACCTCGGTGTCAAAGGAAAGTACCTCAGTATTTTGTGCGGAATTTTTTTACCCGTCTTGTCGTTCAACTTGTATCTAGACTCCGTACATGTAGGGCAATTCTCCAATGTGGCGTTGTCCTTCCAAAATAAAGTACAATCATTCTTGCATGCATGAATGGCCTCATATCCCAAACCCAACTCACTTAAGAACTTTTTCGCTTCATAAAGGGTCCATGGAATATTTTCATCACACTTTGGTAGAATGTCTTTGAAAACTTGCATAACCATATCGAAAGATTTGTTGCTCCATTTATTGTACACTTTCACGTGAAGCATCTTAATTACGAAGGACAAGATGGAGAACTTTTCACACTGTGGATATACTTGACGTTGAGCATCATCAAACAACTTCATGAACTTCAACAAATTATGCCTCTCCGAACTGGCACGTTCTTCGTCGATATGATCATCCATGAGACCACTCATGTAAATCTCTTGTAACATGGTTGGAAGTTCATCCACATTTTCGTGATTTGTTGTCATTCCAGCTCGGTTGGTTTGAGTATCATCATTTCGCATAGTAGGATGAGCACGAAACATGGGAACACGTTCCCGATGGTGGACCCAAGTTCGATAAGAACATGCGATTCCTCTTCGAAGCAAGTGCAACTGTACAACATGTTGAGGTAATTTCGTGTCGTTCAAGCAATCAACACAAGGACAACGGATTTCATCCTGCGGCCCTAAATTCTTCGTAGCGAACTCAATAAATGACTGAACACCTTGTACATACTCTTTACTTTTTAGCCTATATGTTATCATCATCCAACTCTTGTCCATTATTGGAACAGTACACATCAAGCGAAGATGAACCTGGGAATGGACAGCAACTTGGAAAAATACTCTGTAATGGAAGAGAGCTTAAGTAAGTTTAGGGGTTCGATTAGTATTACTTTTTGAAGTGAAGAAAATAGTAATAAAAGATCGGGATGTTTTGCCTATTTGTCAATTGCATATAGTTGGCTAATTTCATTACTAACTTGGCATGTATGCACACGCAAATGTGACATACATTCACAATTCTATGTGAAGTCATCTTAGAAGGGGAGAAATAATTCCAACCAAATTTAAAGAGAAATGAAGTTTGATAGTCAATAGAAACTTTCGTTGAATAGATCACAGCAAATACATTTTGTAAACATAAATTTTATGAAAATCAGATGGGTAAAACAAAAGTAATGAAATTTTAAAGTCTTGAAACATTTAAAAAAATAGAGTAATTGGTGTATAATATTAACTTAAATAGACTATTAACCAAAAAACAAAAGTAATGAGACCACTCATGTAAATCTCATGTAAATAGACTATTAACTTCAAATAGTTAAAAAAGTCAACAAAATGTAATAATCAATTAGTAAAATCCAAAATTCAAACCCAACAACTACTACTAATTACATTGTACATTTGGTGTAGAATGTTCGAATGTGATATATTTACATAGATTAGCACTCCTTTATGAGTTTTCTACTTTCTGATAGCTTTCGTGTTCTTCCAATAAGGGCATTTTGGTCTACAGCAAAGATGGCTCAAGCCTATTGAGGGCCTAGACAAAAAAAATGTAGTTAGAATATGGTTTGGTGCCTTACATTGGCCATTGCCATTCTATTATTGTCCCCATTCTACAGTAACATAGTGCAACTTCTTGTGCAACTTAGATTGTAAAGTTAGGTGCTTTCAGAATCAACGGTATGGTTGAAAGGGTACAGCTATCCCAGGAGATCAAAGAGATTAATTTTCATCTTTTTTCAACAAATTATAAGTGAAAGGACGACCATGTTCTTTAATCGTCATATTGACCAGATTATCGTCTATTATTTCTATGGAGTTCTAAAGGTTTGCAGTAGAAAGATGTGAGAGTATTTAGGCTATTGATTAATCACACTTTGTAGTCCTAATTTCTTATGTGGTGGCCACCGATTTCTCAACTGAGGCTGACTTTTAAAGAAATTATTTTCAACTATAGAAAGCAACGACAGTGTAAAGCTTAAATTTTTCGTAGTGTGTTTCTTGATTGGTCATCAACACGCCGTGATGGGGTATGTGTTCATAATGTATATGTTTCTCCATTGCGGTCATCGAAGGTAGTACTTTATTTTTTGAAATATATTCGTATGCAATAAAACTTACGCCGTGATGGGGTATGTGTTCACATGGGTGTTTGGCTTCGATTCTTCTAAAAAAAAAAAAAAAAAAAATATCTCTCGTGTCATATATACCAGATAATCACCGGGCTTAAGCATTTGAAGTATATGTAGTTTCTCATTTTACATATACAAGATAGTATTTACTTCTAATGTTGAAACCTATAAATCCTGGGTAACTGGCATAACCCTACTGGTTAAATGCTACTTTTATCTTTGTCTTACTCTTCTTGAAATGTCTAGAGAGAAGTACTGAACTATCTGAGTTTTAAGTCAGACAATAATGTATGGGTCATGAAGAGTATAGACTACAAAAACAAACCAATTTGGATGTGTCTAATTGTTTTAAAAGGAGAATCCAAATAGTCTATAATTTTAAACTTGCAATTCTTTATAATAAAAAAAAATATATTGAATTGAGGTGTTTCAAACGACAACTACCTAACCCAATTTAGATGCAGAGCTTAACCATATCACTTGTCTTTTGTCTCTTGAATAAAGAAAATCAAGATAGGGATTGGGATATAGAATGACACAAGAATTTGGACAGACGATGTCATAAAGTGGTCAGGGGCTTATTCTCAAGTGATTTGGTGGATAGGAATTCGGATAGATGATCTCATACTACGATCATCAGGCTTATTCTGAACTGATTTGGTGGTTAGGATTCAAGTTAGGGGAGAGCAAGGTTCAATTTGGTTTGGTTTTGAAGTAAACTAATATTGATTTATTAGCTACGGTTTTATGAAATTTGGAATCAAACCGAATCTTGAAAATATTGAAATCAAACCAAACTATGAAAATGGGATTCATTTCAATTTGGAACTACGATTTCTATAAACAACTCATCATGCACAATATAATCACAACATTCTCAAATATCAAACAATATATAATCATTTTATAGATAATAATTATTTGAATAATTGTTTAAAATTAGTCTTATCATTATATAAGAACACACTTGCAGGAGAAGAGGGTTAAGAACTTATTAGCAAGAGAAGAGGGTTAAAAACTTATGAATATATAAGTGATATTGATAAGATACTTAGGCACCGTTTGGGAAAAGAGATCTGGGCTAATTTAGCCACTACAGTCCAAAATTGGCTAAATTAGCCACAAACCGACAAAAACACATTCAGGGGCATAACTTACATACAAGGAGGGATGAAATGACCAAATTATCCCTGGGTCGGTGTTCACACCATCACACCCTCGAAATGTGTCTGTCAAACTCTTCACCCCGAGTGCCCTCTCATCATCTAGGGTTTTATCTACCATGAACACACCTCTTTTTCCTCTCAAAACCCTCCATCCAGACCATCACCACTCACAAAACGATGTTGATTCGAATGGGCGGCGGTCCTCGAACCTTCCCTGGCGGTGAATCAAAGTGGCAGTGGAAGCGTATGCAGGCGAAGAAAGCCAAGCAGCTCCTTCAGGCCCGCCTAGCCGGCGAGTGCCAGATCTATGAGATGCGGAAGCGAGCGGAGCTGAAGGCGGCGGTGTTGGAGCTCGAGCAGTCTTGGGAGGTGGTGGAGGCGAGAGCTCCGAAGCTTTTCTCAGTCAAAGCCGATGAACAAGTGAAGGTTTTGGCGGATTGGTTTCAGAGACCCGGTGGGTTCGATTTGTGGTCCGAGAGAGATAGTCCACAGTTGCTCTCGCTCGTTGATGGAGTCCCCTCGGCTAGGAGATACCCCTAATCCCAAAAATAACCATAGAGATACCCTAATCCCAAAATAGCTATAAAAAAAAAAAAAAAGTTTCCACTAATGCTGGCGTGGAGCAGAGAAGTGAAGAGTTGACATTCTTAAAATCACTTGAAGGGTATTTTGGTCATTTACCATGAACATACCTTACCAAAAAGTCAAAAAGCCAAAAAAGCCAAAAAAAACCCTTCCCAAACCAGGCTTTTTAGCCCCATGCTAAAATAGCCAAAAAAGGCAAAAAGCCAAAAAGCCAACCCACTTCCCAAACGGAGGCTTAAGTGTATGACAAATCACAAATATATATATATATCTTTAAATAATTCAGTTCAATTTAAAATTAAAATCATAACTATAAAATCATGGACCTAACTGCCAAGAACTAGGATTGAATCGAACCGATTTGTGATTTTTTTAAAAAAACAAATTCTTTTACTTAATTCGAATTTGAGTCACACCATCGGTAAGTAGGAGGCACCACACGAGACTCATGTTCATTAGTCCTGTGTGCCACTGCCACTGGCTTCTTACCTCTATGTTTGAAGCCTCGTCTAAACTTTTTTTGTTTGACTCCACATCGAGTCATCCTCACAAGTAGTGGCTCAGCCAAGAAATGAAGATAGTTGGAACATTTTAAAATTTTAATTTTTTTTTCGATGAATTTAGTGGTTGAGCCAAAAAAAAAAATGAATTTAGAAATTATGTAATACACAGGATTGAAGAGTTCAGAATCGAAAAAAGTTCGCCGAAACAGAGGCACATTTAAACGATAGAAAAAGAATCCAAAATCGACAATCCAAATCCACAATCCAAATCCAAATCCAAATCCAAAATCCAAAATCCAAATCGACAATCCGCAATGTCAACCACACCCATTCACGAAATCAGAAAAAGCCCTAAAAATTTGTTTATGAAATAAATGGAAAATGAAAGGAAAAAAACATGTCAAACCCTACTTGCATCATGAGAGAAGGGGATGGGAGAGACATTGAGAAATAGATAGAACCAGATCGACAGAGAGGGTGAGAGACGACAGAAACATACCTATGATGGTGATGATCGCCGGTGGTGATCATCGCCGATTTGCAGTGGTGGTGGTGGCGAGCGCCGGTGGCCTGCGATAGTGATGATCGCCGGTGGTGAGCGACGGGTTTGGTATAGATGGGTTTGGTATGTTGATGTTGGTGTGTGAGACAAAAGAGAACAAAAAACTGTGTGTAATATATACTCTGGGTGCCAAAATTACTTATTTTCCCTCTAAAAAAAATTTCGAAGATTTAGCGACTAAACGACTATTTGTCGCCAAAAAACCTTAACGACGACAAACAATTGGTCGCCTAAAGATGCTTCTTTGGCTGCTAAATTCAAAAATTCGTCGGCAATATTGAATATACAACGACTAACCCAGCTTTGGTTGTCAAAAAGTAATCAGAAATATGCCCTTTTTTTGGTGACAAAAACGTTTAGTCACAAAATGAAATTATACGGCGACAAAATCAAATTTTAGTAGCCTAAATTGGTAACAAATAGCGACTAAAGGTAAATTTGGTCGCCAATTAGACTATATGGCAACTAAAATACTTTAGTAGCTAAAAGGTTCAATCAATGCCGACTAAAGCAGATTTTTAGTCGCACAATCTGGTGTTTTTGGCGACTAAAATTGGTTTGGTCGCCAATTTTAGTCGCCAAACATGCATTTTCTTGTAGTAACATATAGGAAAATACTTAAATATGAACATAGCTTTACAAAGTTATTACTCACAGAGGGCTCCACTTGTGGAATAGATTGAGCAGCTAACCCAGACCATCTATTGCCCATGACCTACACAAACATAGAACGGATACATATTGAATTACACACTCGGAATCATTAACTTAGTTCTTTCTTATCTTGGTGTGTTTCTAACTTTTGTCCTCATTATTATGTCTTATTCTAGGCCTAGGAATGCCTAGGATGCAATGAGGATGCAAAAATGCACTGAAACACATTTAACAAAACTTGCTGAAAATGGGAGTTCCGCTCGAGCGCAACTTCCTTCGCTCGAGCGAACATGCAAAACATAAGTGATCGCTCGAGCGCACCTTCTTTCGCTCGAGCGGTCTGTAAAAGTACTTGTTGTGTGATTTTCACGCTCGACGGACGCTCAACGGTCGCTCGAGTGTGAGACCCATGTCCTCGCTCGAACGCAACTTTTGTCGCTCGAGCGGTCTACAAAACATGTGAACTTCTGGGAGCATGCACTTTACGCTCGAGCCAACTTTTTGTTGCTTAAGCGGAAGTGTGAAATCAAAGGTGGTTGCTCGAGCATAGGATTTGTCGCTTGAGCGGAAATGTAGAATCTAGGATTTCCAGATTTGCTCCCAAGCTTCAAAACTCGAATTCAATACATCAAAATTCATCCTTTTGGCCCAAAAACTTAAGGAAACATGTGTGAACTTGGAAATTATTGGAATTCAAGATCATTTTGCAAAATCAAGGCCCAAAAGCTTGCCAATTGTTCAAAATCAAACTCAAGTTTTTGAAAACATAGCATGGAAATGTTACCTTGACTTCAAAGTTTTCAAAGCATGATCATTTGAAATAAAAATGGTGTCACACAAGATGGATTCTCAAAATAAAAGCTAAATGGACACATGCATGAGAGAATTCCTTACAAACTACCTCAAAATACCATGGTATATGCATGCATGCATGTATAAAGTTCCAATTCATCAATTCTAGCTCAATTCTCAAATTAATCCACTTAATTCTCTTGAATGATGTATAGGGTAACTTAAACTCATGGAGTGTGAGTTAATTTCTTACCTTGAGTCCACAATTCTCTTTGGATTCTAGCTAGGCTCAACAAACTATCACCAATTCCTTCAAATTCTTGATCTCCCTTAGCAATTATCTCTTATGCTTCTTGATTCCAATCTCCTTCTTGGTCTCTCTTTTTTTTCTCACGTTGTATGTGTATATAGGCTCAAAGATGAAAAAGAATGAGTTGAACGAGCCTTATATAGGCTTACCTAGTAGTAATAAATTAAAACTAATCAAGTGGGCGTTAATTAATCTAATTAATTCGTTCTGAATCGAATTTCAATTAAACCTACCACAAAATTCCAAAAGTTCTAACTAACACAGAAATCAAGTCAATTTCGTAATCGGAAGTAGATAAGGCCTTCAATTCGCAGAACAGAATAGAAATGCAAACAGATATTTCTACGATGGACAGATAAAAACACAAATAGCACAACACACAAGCAATTAATGCAAAATTTCTCCTTAATTACTTATTAAGCCTTTTTAATCATAGATTATACGTTAATCATGGGTTGGGGTTATTACAATTGATGAACATTATTGGGTCTGATTCGTATATGATTTTATAAAAGAGTTATTTTGGAATTAGAAATTGGAAGCCTAAATGACTAAAGTGAAATTGATGAGTTAAATCAATTTAATTTTGAGTATTGGACCATATGAGAATTTAATTAAATAATCGATTTAGTTTAGTACAAATTTAGATTTGGTTAACTGGGTCCGAATTAGAATTAATTAAATTATGATGATTGGGAATTGTGGTTATTCTGAATAAAATGAGGTGCCCAATTTGAATATGTAATTTATTAACAAAAATTTTGCGTTTGATCAGAAATTGAAGCCTTAAATGATTTGGGAAACCAAAATTGATGATGAAAATAAGTTTAATTTGATATTTGGAACCTCTTGGGTGTTCGATTAAAAATCTGATTCAGATTAATAAAATTTGAAATGATTAAATTAAGTCTTAATTGGGGTTAAGTAAGTTGTGTGGTAATCTAATTATATCCAATTAAATATAAAATATGCAGAAAGAAAGAGAGTATTCTAGAATCTTTGATATAAAAAATAAAAAGAAAAAGAAAAAGAAATGAAAGCAAAAAGAGGGAGATAGAAGGCTGTTGGAAGCAGTCGATTGAGAGAGAGAGAGAGAGTTGTGTTGAAGAAATGAACTCAAGAAGAAGAAATAAGAAAAGAAAAACTAGGAAAGGCAGTGTAACGCCCCGAAAAATTACAATAATCCAACTCCAAACACCAATACAAAGTGATATAGATACAATAAGAAGCTTTCATTAATTAGAGTAATATACAAAAAGGTGACGCATGCCATATACATTCATAAATTGTTCATCCTAAATCTATAGCATGTGTTACGAATAGTGAAAAGTAATGAAAGCTAAACAAATATTCATCTACCCTAAAGGCTTACATCTTTCGAAGTAACTGCTTAGTTACAACAAAATGAGTCTGACTCAATACAATTAAGTCCTTGGCTATACAAAATAAATACAATAAAAAAGAAGCTCTTTCTCCAAATCTCCCCAAACTACTGTCTTGGAGGAGGCATATCTCCAATACTTGAAAATGGTTTTTTTCCAAATATTGTGAGCCAAAACTCAGTAAAAACAATCTAACACAATATATGAATCTTAACAAAGATATAAGTATAATGTGCATATGCAATGCCAAAAATAAAATCATTCATATTCCACAAAATCATAATATGCCAAATTTTACATCTCAATCCATTTTATGTCAATTCTTTTCAAGTCAATTCATTTCATCTCAATTCATGAGTCAAATTCATTTTTATCCAGACAACCCAACTGAGGCTACAACTCAGTGGTTCTCTACTCAATACAACCATTACACAAACACTACAATTTGCCATTTTATGAAAATTTCGTTTGCAGGAATCGACACCCATGTATACGCGTGGTTTTCAGGACTTTCACCCTAGACACACAGGCCAACTTAATTCAATGGAGTCCATCTCATTTCTTCTCCCAAACATGGAGTACATATTTTTTCTCTCCCAAATATCATACATATACAATGTATTTAAAACGCAGTCATATTCAATGACAACAGTTAAGAGGTTAGTTTCAATTTACTAATCCTCATGCAATTTCTACAACAATTATAGCTATTCTTCACCGATAGCCCAAAATAGATATTTCTAAACAGATATACAACCTCCAAGACCGATAAATTATCCAAATTTTCATAGGAGAGAGATAATACACATCCAACTCTACCATCTATATACATATTCATCTAATTTCATATTCCCAATACCAATTTCATTATTTATACAAAATAATTATTTGAAACATTTTAGGGCAAAACTCTATTTTCTTCCAAAATCCATCCCGAGTATGAAAATTAACAAGTTCATCACAACACAACCTCATATCTACTCCCATAACTATTTTTAATACATACATTTGAAAACCCCTCTTTTGATTTTAAACCCAAACCCTAGGTTTGTTCAAAATCATCCCAAATTCTAATATTTCTTACATATCAACAAATGAGTAAGTCAAAACTCATAGAATAGTGTAGAAAGTCCCTACCTCAAGCTTAGAAGACCAAGGGAAAAATGGAGAAACTTCAAAGATGCTGAAATCAAGAACTATTCGGATCAAAACGAAGCTCTTGAGATGCTCTACCTTTTTCCCCAAGACACTAGAGTAGGGAAACCAACGGACCTAGGTGAAAATGTAGAGAGAGAGAGAGAGAGAGAGAGAGAGAGTGACTTTTAGAGAGAAAGGGTCTCAACCTAGGGTTTAGAGTGAAAAAGTGAGGTAAAAAGGTGCTACTGCGAATTGAAATATGCACAGTCTGCTCAAGCGCAAAAGTTGGCGCTCGAGCGTCAGACACAATAAGTTGTTCCTCTTGAGCGCAAGAAACGACGCTCGAGCACAGAATACACACTCCTAGTAGTTTTGCAAACAACAGACAAACGCCCGAGCGCAATAAAGGCCGCTCAAGTTGAGCCTGCTCGAGCGCAAAAGGCACCGCTCGAGCGTCGAATACACCCTTCTAGTAATTTTGTAGACCTGCAAAAGTACTGAGAGTTCACAAAGCTTGCTCGAGAGCAAGAAGTGCCGCTTGAGCGGAGGAGCAAAATTTTGGGCAACAAGAGTCTGGAAACTAAGCAACCAACTTGCCCCAAACACAACCATCACAAGCCAAAAGCCAAATTTAAAAGATTACAAGGAAAGCAAGATATGACCAACAATATAAGACCATTAAACCCGAGTCCGGGGATACAACAAGAGTCGGGTCAAAACCGGAATCGCTATAATGAAATTGAAGGAAACCAACTAAACTTCTTGAGATTAAAGTTCAAGGTATGAAATCATGCTTGTTTTTTGTAAAATCTTTATATTACGCTTGAAATTAAAGATGAATTTGGAATCAATATCTTGTAATTGGAAGGAATTAAGAAGAAAATGAAGGAAATTGAGCTAGAATCATGGTTTTGGAGATTAATTTAGAAATTAATTATTTTTGGTTTGATTTTGTAGAATCTTTTTATAATACTTGAGATTGAGAAGGATTTGAGATTATATTCATGGAATTAGAAAGAAATTAGGTTCAATTGTATATAATTTGGAAGAATTGAGGAATTGAACTTGAAAGTAAGAAAGCTATGGAATTAATCTTATGGATTTTGTAAGAAATTGGATTTTGAGTAAGAGATTGAAGCTTAGATTTTATAAATAATTTAGCTAAAAGCTGAAATTAAGAAATAATTGGGTTCAATTTCATGTAATTGGAAAGAAATAATGAAAGGATGAAGCAATTTGGATATAGCGACCGGGTCCTTTCTCCCATTTTCTTTCTTTCTTTGTTTCACTCTCCTTTTACCTTCGCCGGACTTAGAGTGTCCGGAAATAGTCCCCTAAATAAAATTCTCGCTCATGTGTTGTTCGGTGTTGAATTTCACCCGTTCCGGAGGGTGCACGGTTGGGTTCGGAGTGTCCGGGGGCTGAACCAAAATTTTCTAGGCTGTCTTGGCTTGGCCGCACGTGCGACGGCCATAGGCCGCACGTGCGGGAGGCTAGGCCGCAGATGCGGAATGCAGGGGAGGCTGGGCAGTGCATATTGAAATAAATGCACATGCGTGAGTGAGGTGCGAGGAGGTGCCGCACGTGAGGGATTGATAGCCGCACGTGTGGGAGGGCACGCTCCGCACGTGCAGGGAAGGGCGTCGCACGTGCAGTCGACCTGAGTCTGAAAATCTGCATTTTTGTAACATTTTGGCCGAGTTGTATCTCATTTTAGGGCTTTGCTCTCTCACTCTAGAAGCCATTTTGCTCTCCCTTCTCTCTAGAAAAACCTCCTCAAACACTAAAAACTCTTTGATTTTGCAAATCCCTTGGATCTAGATTCATCATCCTCATCATCTCTCCCTCTCAAGCTTTGGAGATCAAGAGCTAGGGCTTTCTTGGTGGGGGAGAAATTGAAGAATCCTCATCTTGGGTCTAGGGTTTCCTCTCTCCTCTTCATCAAACCTTGAGGTAGGGTTTCCTTTGAGTTATATATATATGTTTATGTAAGTTTCAAGTTGTTTTTGTGAGTTTCCTTTACTATTTCGAAAATGGGTTTGGTGGTTCAAGAAGGTTGATGATTTTCATGAAATAAACTATATTTTGTGTTCTTTTGAAGACTTTCTTGAAATATTGGACAATGTGGATGAGGATCAAAGAGTAAGGTGGGGTTTTACAAAAGAGATGGATAAATGTGTGGGTTTTGCCAAAACCTAGAAATTTGGGGATTTCTTGAACAAAGGAGGATGAAGCTTCATGGTGATACTATATGTTGATATATCATATATATATATTGATACATGTTTTTGGGTGTATTGTTGTGAGCCATTATAAGCAAAGAAAATATGAGATGTTAGATGGGTATGAATATCTATATATTTATATATAATGATGTAACTTCTTTTTATGAAGAAATTTCTTATCACACAAAAGATTTTGAGAGTAGAAGTTAGTATCTACATGTTGCATTGGCTTAATTGGATGAAAATGTTGAAAGAGCATGAATTGTTGTTCTATCGTTACACGTGGTCAAATGTTAATAAACTCATGACTGTTGGTTGGAAGGGCATGGAAACGATGAATGGAATTGTTTGGTAATGTTGCTGGAATAACTTGGACATTTGAGAATTTCCTTGAGGCATGGAGAAATGGTTGCATTGCATACTCATTTAATTTACTATCATGCGTTGTGTATTTAGATTGAAATTATTTATTTCATGAAAGAAAATGATGTTGTGATAAGAACTATGGAAGCGTGTAAGGGGTAAATACGATGGTAAGTCCGGTTAGGGGGTGTAGATGAATTTTGTTAAGTTGGCCTGAGTGTTTATGGTGAAAGACCAGAAAACCGCGCGGATAGGTGTCGAGCCTTCCGGTTAATGCCGGTAAAAATGACAGTTTGGTAGTGCTCATAGAGTCTACTTGCATACACCAGCCCAGGGATTACCAGTGTCGTATTTACCGCCCCTTATGATTAAAATTGAATGTTTGGAAATGGATGAGATTAAAAAGGGTTCTTTCTAAAAATACGTTGATTTTTAAGAAAAGCATGGCACTTGCATTAACATTCAATATTGAGTTTCTTACATAAATGTATATACTTTGTTAAGGTTTTCTCTACTGGGCTTTATGCTCACCCCTATAGGACTTTGGTGTAGGTAAAGATGTAGTGATCTCGTCGAGCTGAGGGCGTGGATATGTGTTTGTGAAGAGTAGATAGCTCTTATTTTGTTGTGAACTTTTTGTAAAGCCAAGGGCTAATGTGTATGGGTCTGAGAGACCATTTTGTGTAATCGGGCTATTGCCCTGGAAGATGTAAGCCCTTAAGGGCATTTTATTGTTTTAAGAATTGACGCTTCACATGGTATAGATTCATGTATCCTTTTATGTTGTGAATGTATACTGCATGTGGAACTTTTGTGTTAAACCCATTTATTATATGTATGAAGATGGATAGATTATTGTCATTGTGTAGTGAATGTTTATTAATGAGGGTAGTTCATGTTGAACTATTTCGGGGGTGTTACATTGGAAATTAATTCTATAAATTGATAGAAATTGGGTTTTGGATGTTAAATTTAGGTTATGTTTCTTTAAATTTGTTAAGTTTGGGTTTAATTTTGAGAATTATTCCTGAATTAAGCTCTATAAATTACATGCAACAAAAATTGTTTGAAGATTTGATCCATGCAATGGAGTATATAAATGACTTTGAAGAAAAGTTTTATGAAAATTATGAGTCTATGAAGAATGAGCTTAATTTTTATATTAAAAGAGTTTTGATGTAAATGGTTTAAAAATGATCAAGTCGTCTTAATTATTTAAGAGTTTGTACGTTTTTAGACAAGCCATGTTTAAACCTAAGTTTTGGAATGATATTTTGAAAGTTTAATTCATGTTTTAGAATTTGTGGGTTAAAATTGGTTTTGATTTGAAGAAAATGAATTAAAGCTAATTTGGATATATTTAGAATTTGAGAATCAAAAATTGGTTTGATTTTGAATTAAATTTCGTGCGTGCAAATATTTTCCTCAGAGCTTTATAGCTTTAATTTTATGTTTTATAAAACAAAAGAAGAAAAATTTTGAAATTATTAATTTAGTAGTAATTGATTAAGAAATCAAGTAAGAAATCAGTCTATCTGGAAAAGAAGGATTTGGTAATGAAAGAATATGTAAAATAAGAATCCGATTCATTTAAATAAAGAAAGAATAAGCGTAGTAGAACTTCGGATTACTTAAATTGCAAAAAGATAAGAAAAGTTAAGTTTGATCAAGGAAGTGATATTGTGTTTCAATGTGTTTGTGTAGGTCACGTGCTATGGTTTGTCTGATTTGTCTCTGGGGCTATCTGTGAGTAACAACCTTGCAAAGATATGTTTGAATTATAAGTATTTTATGACTTATAAAATGCTTTGTTTCTAAAATGCTATTTTCTGACTGATTGAATGATTGTCCTGTTTTATGAACTGTATTTGTGACATCCTTAGCATCTATTACTACTACTATTATAGAGATCTCTGTCAGTTCTAATTTTTGGAACTTCTGTTTACTGTATTGGTGGCCATCATATATGACTGTTTGGTCTTTATGACCGTCTATTCGGTCTTCATGACCGTCTGTACTATTCTGCTATTGGATGTACCATGTATGACTGCTATGCTTTCTGTATGAAATATGGACCGGCTAAGCAATTGATTCTGATTTTCTGTTTACTGCTATAATTGACCAATTTGGATTATAGTGAGGACATCATTCATAACATCTTTACACTGTTATTATTCAATGGGCTCTATCTCACTATATATGTATATGTATGTAGGTGATCAAGCACGTGACTAGGCTTTGAGGTGTTGGCCTAGAATCTATTTTTGTCAGCCAACATATGTGCCTCCCGTGGAGGTAGGGGTGAGCAACGGATATATCGATCCGTCCAAACAGACCGAACTGAACCGATCTGCTGCATTTTGGACGGATGCGTGATGACGGGCGAACGGTTGTGGATTGATTTTTTCCAATCCGTTTAGTTTTGGATGGATGGCAAATTTGAGGTTCATTTGGCTGCAACCGAACCGCCAAATCGCGAGCACCCCTAGTAATTTGTAAGACTTTGTGTTTTCAATTTGTTTAAATATTCTGTTTGTGTTTTTAATTGAAAAAAAGTTTAAATATTTTGTTGAATATATTCTGTTGAAAAAGAGTTTTCAACTTGAATATTTTTTTGAATTGAAAAAAAAATAAATGTAGTATTTATCTATAATTTTTGGTTTTTAAATCTAACTCTAAAAATAATAAATAAAAAAGATGATATATACTGCTTGGTTTTTGTTTTCAAAAACAGATATAGATGTAACAATACAGAGGCATACAATCTCTACTACTGCTTTATTTATGGTTTTGGTGGTTTGAATTATTTTTATATTTTAAGAACCACATATTGTAATACTTTATGTGGATGAGGTATGCTGTGATTATAATATGTGGATAAAGCATGCAATGATTGTAATATTCTAAAGTTTCAAACTTTCTTTCTTTGGATGAGGTATGCAGTGATTGTAATACTTTTTTAAGTCATTGACTGTAATACTTTCTTTTTTTTTTTTTTTTTTTTTTTTTTGAGGAGGTGCACAAATTGAATTATGTTAAAAATTTATAAAATTTTAAACCGCCAAACCGATTCACATCCATCTGCCAATCTGCTCAATCCACATCTGTCGGATTGGCGGATGGATGCGAATTGATTTTCTCCAATCCACCAATTTTTCGGACGGATGGCGGATTGGAGGTTCCATGGCCGCAACCGACCCGCGCCCACCCATACGTGGAGGTTCCGGATATGTTAAGTGCCAAGGCTATGTGATTAAAGTTTAAGTTTTGGTTATTCTATATATAAGGCTAAGTCCCTTTTGTCTTCTCTATATGTGTGATGACGTAGGACTAATATGATAACATATCTGTATAAAAAGTTTAAATATTTACTATCTCATGTAAGTCTGCACAACTTAATGGACGATGTATGTTTGTATTTTGCTTCCGCTAGCCCCTAATATTATGTATCTATTTAAGAGGCCTTCGGTAATCTTAGGATTACTGGCCGGTCATGATGCTTAACCTATAGAGGCAGGTTTGGGTCGTGACATCTTAGCTTTTCTTCTTGAAGGTCGACACTACTGTCACGAGGGTCGACCCCTATGAGTTATTTCCAGATTTTCAGTTTGGTTTTGGGCTCTATTTTTTGGGGGTTTGATTTATTCCTTCCTTTGACTTTAGGGCTATTATTCTACCACTATAAATAGACCCCACGCACACTTTTTTCACTCACTTTTCTTTTCTCTCTCTCTCTCTCTCTCTCTCTCTCTCTCTCTTCTCTCTTTAAACCGTGACTTCTCTCTTTTCTCTCAAAACTCAACTTTTCTCACCTAGATCTTCAGATCTACTCCCTTAGAGGTACCTTCTCATCTTGGTTCTTTGCAATAGATTGTAGATCGTCTCAACGGCTTCCTTTTGATCTGAGTGGCTTGTGATTTCGTTGACGTTGGGTTTTTCTAAGTTCTTCTCTTCCACCTTCTAAGCTTGAGGTGGAGATACTCTGCACTTCCTTATTAGTTTTAACTTAGTTATTTGTTTTTATAAAACCACTTTGTGAAAGTAATGGATTTTTGAACAATCTTAGGTTTTGGTTTGAAAACAAAAGAGGGGTTTTCGAATGGTTTATCGGAAATGACTGTGGATAGATATTTATTGTTGAGATGAGATGAAAATATGGATTTTTACCATGGGAAATGGTTTATTAAGAAAAGAGGGTTTTGCCCAAGAAATCCTAAATGTTGATTTTGTTTTCATAAATGGAGTAAGATGTTGAAATTGTGAACTTGTGTTGATGTTGATGAGGATGATGGAGTTAGGTATGTATTATCACTCACATCTTGGAATTTGGAAAGTTTATCTTTATGGAAATTATTTATTGTCTAGAGATATCTATTTTGGGCTATCGGTGGAGGATAGCTATGATTATTGTAGAAATTGCATGAGAACTAGGTAGATTGGAACTATTTTCTCATCCATTTGCATTGGGTATTGTTGCATATTATTACATTGAAAATATATATATTGTTTTGAGAAAAATTGTGAATACTTGGTGAATCTGGGTAGGAGGTGTGGTTGCAATATTAAGTTGGCCTGTGTATTCATGGTGAAAGACCAGAAACCCACAAGAATAGGTGTTAAGCCTTCTGGTTAATATCGGTAAAAATAACAAATTGGTAATACTTGTATAGTCTACTTGTAGACACATACCTAGAGATTCACAGAGTTGTATTCACAGTCCGATTTTCTATTAAAAGGGAGATGTTTCATGGATGGTGATATAAACCTAGCATTGCATTGTTCGAAAGAGATAGAAAATGTTTTATCATGAACATTGCATATGCATTTCACCCTTATATCTTTATTAAGATTCATATACTGTGTTAGATTATTTCTCCTGGGCTTTGGCTCACCCTATGTGGGAAAACCATTTTCAGGTCCTAATGATATGCCTCCACCTAGACAATAGCTTGGGAGGTCTTGGAAGCAAGAGCTTCATTTTGTGTATTTTTGTTGTATTTATTTGTATAAGCGTATGGCTTTAACTATATTGGATTTTCCATCCATTTTGTTATAAACAAGCATTGTCTTGGAAAACTATAAGCCTTTAGGGCATTTCTTTTGCTTGATGTTCATTCAATTGTGTAACATATACTATAGATTCAGGGATAGGCTTATGAATGTATATCTGCATATATTACTCTGTTTTAAGCTTAATATGAAATTAATGGAAGATAATGCCTTCTTATTGTTGTCATTTATTAATATTGTAGTTAGGTTATTGTGTTTATTTCGGGGCGTAACAATCAAGCTCTCTCCAGGAATCACCTTACAATCACTGCATTTTAGACAGTCTACTTTCCTCACTAAAAAGTAATCTATTTGGTTCTAACTAACCCACTTTTAAAGGTTATCAAGTGCTCCTCCCTCTTCTTGTACACAGTATTGGCCACCACCAGGTCTAAAGCTAAGGCAAAGTCTAAAATACTCTTCCCAACCTCATTTCTATCACCAAAACCATATCCACCATGCACCCTCTCATAGCCTAGTTTATCTACTCCTACATGGCTGTTGAAATCTCTACCTATAACTAAGTTCTCTCCTACGGGTAGCTCCTGTAAGATCTCATCAATTTGCTCCAAAAAATCTCTCTTAGTTTGATCATCTAATCCTATTTAGGGAGCGTAAGCACTAATAACGTTCACAATATTCACTCCAATAATTAGTTTAACTAACATAATCCTATCCCCTTTTCTAATGACCGCTACTACATTTTCCATAGAACCCTTGGAAACTATTTTTTCTACCACATTCCTATGTCTAATCTTGCCACTATCGCACAGTTTAAACTCGGTATCCTCAATTTCCCTAGCTTTATCACCCCGTCCACTTAGTTTCTTGAACGCATGCTATACTAACTCTCCTCCTAATCATAACATCTACCAATTCCATAGTCTTACCAGTTAAAGTTCTTATATTCCATGTGGCTACCCTAAACCTATAATCTTGGACTAGCGTCCTTACTCGCGCTTGTCAGAAAAATGTGGAAACCCTTGCCTATTTTTCACTGCACCCAGGCGTCAATGCAGCGCCCCTTGCTCACTTTTCGAAACACCCGGAGGCAAGCGCAACACGTCACTTGAGGGGAACGACCTAATATTTAATTGATTCAAAGTAGGATTCATTGTCATAAGGGATCCGAGTGGCTTTTTTACGTATTGGCCGTCGGCTACCTAATACACAACCCTCCCCATTTACTTGGGCTTGGGATCGGCAGAGTTAATTATTTTTATGTTATCAAAAAAATTAAAATTTTAATATAAAAATACATTATTTTTAAATTTTCATTTTTCATGTTTGAGGTAGTAATTCATGACATGTATTTTTGACGGGTGGCGCTAGTAGCCCCTACATTTTTCTATGGACTCTCGTTGTTTGGTATTTTTTCAAGGACATACGGGCCAAATATCCAATTTTGAATTTTGTTTGGTGAGAGGTTCAGGTGCTGAATTAGCTTGTCTATGGGCAAGCTCTTATAAAATGACCAAACTACCCTTTATTTCCTCTCATACGTTTTATCTCTTGATTTTCTCTCTCTTTTGATCTCATATCTCTCTCTTCTCTCATCAGATCTCTCTCTCACAGTTCGAAGCCATGATCGAAGGTCCTCGTCGTTTTTACTTCGTCGTCGCCTCCTCACTATCGGAGGGCAACAATCTCATCATCGCCTTACTCTCTCACCGATCGCATCATCGTCCTTGATCTCCATTAATCTTCTCAGATTTGTTTACTTCAACCCTCAATTTCACTAATCCAAGGTCAGATCTTATCCCCACACACAGTATTTCTCTATTTGATTTCACTAATTTTAACACTTATGTTTAGTTTTAACGGCATGATTAGATCTGCAATTCATGATCAGATTTACCGTCATCGCACCACCACTTTCTTTCTACGGATTTCCTCACTCGCGGGTGGTGTCCTTATTGTCGCCGACGGTATCTTCTCCAATGGAAGGTCTTCCATGGCTACCTCCAATTGTGCTACACAAAGAGAGAGAGAGAGAGAGAGAGAGAGAGAGAGAGAGAGAGAGAGAGAGAGAAGTGAAAAATATCCAGACCAACCATGTATGTGTGTGTATATAAAGATATATATAGAGAGAAAGAGAATATTATAGGCCATGTTTGTTTCGCAACTTGAGTGACCGAATTGGACTATCATGGCTGTGGGTCCTACCCATAGCATGTTTAGTAGTGAAATGGGAGGGCGGATTGATAGTCCAAGGGGCTTAGTAATCCCTCTTAATAGGGGGATTAGCTTGGCAGGGTTTTGGATGGGATTAGAAAAATCGTGAGGGGATTGAGTCTATTTTACATAAAATAAAAAAATAAAAAAATAAAATTTACCAAGTGCACTTGTATGTTTTAATATTTGTTTTATTTTTTTAATATAAAAGTAATTTATTTATTTATTTTATATAAAAATAATTTAACAATTTCATCAATAACAATCTCCCAAACTATCATCAAAACAAACACACTTTTACTTAATCCCCTCACTAACAATCCCCACATTAACAATATCTTCACTAACCATCCTCTCACTAACAATCCCATAAAACCTAATCTGCCAAACAAACGTCACCATAGGATTTTCTAGAGAAAAATGGAGGGAAAACAACATAGATGGAGTACTGGGTTTGAGATCTAGCATTAATCATCGATTTCCATTTTTTTCTACTGTGTTTGTTTCCTGAAATAGTCTTGGATTGACGTGAATCTATGATTTTTGTTTGTTCTGGACATGTTGCTCAATTCAGGGAAGTTGGACTTTTTTTTTGTTTTTTTGGGAATTAAATGAAATTTGAATCCAAACAGAAATCCACAACATACATACATACAAACAAATTTGGATCCAATGCTGGGTTTCAGACCAGTGGGTCTCCCCTTTTTTTTTTTTTTTTTCTTTATGTCCACGAAGATGCCAAGTCTCCAATGGAGGTCTTTGATGAGCAGTTAGCCAAATTTGAATTTGAAAGTGAAAGTTTTCTTCGGTGATGATCTATTGTTTGAACAAATAAAAAATGAACAAATAAAGAACGAACAGATAGAAAATTTGAACAGATAGAAAATTTAAACAGGTAAAAAATTTTAACATATGGAAATTTCAACATATAAATTTTTTTTGAACAAATAGAAATTTCAACAAATAAAAAATTTGAATAGATAAATAATTTTAACAAATAAAAATAATTTCAACAGATAGAAATAATTTCAACAGATAGTCAACAAAAAGTCAAATAGATAAAAAAAGTTAAGTGGTAAAATTGGAAACAAAATGTTATCCAGGATTTCTTACCAGACTATTACACAAAGTGTGGACTTCTCATTAACAAAAAAACATCTCTTGAATCTAATGCCTTATACCCTCTTTATATTGAATTTATCACCAATTAACCCAATAAATTATAAGCAGAAGTTGCACCAAACAATTTGATACAGACTCTCAAATTAAAATAAGTTATAACCACCTCTTAAAAGCTGTACCAAACAGTCCCAAAGCCGGAGCTTGATTGAGAAGTAGAAGCAGTAGAGTAAAACCACTCAGCTTCTGACCTTTGTTTTTTAAAAAATAAATTAATAAAAATGTAATTTTAAAGTAGTGGAATTGACCGACTATTCGAGGTGGGTAAGGGGTGCGTGAAAAGTGTGCGTATTCATTCTTTTAATAGTAATACTTCATAGCTCGAAAAAGTTGGCTCAAAAGTGGCTCGAATACCTAAAACGACGTCGTTTTGGGTATTTTTTTTTTTTTTTTTTGTGTTCTTTTTCTTGCTTTTGAATACAGGCAGAGGGAAGAGACGATGTGAGAGAGAGAGAGAGAGAGAGAGAAGAGAGAAGAGAAGAGGTGAAAGAGAAGAAGAAGAAAAGATGGAGATGGCGGTGATGATGGAGAAGGAAGAGAAGGAAGATCGACGGGGTGGAGGCCTCTATTTTCATTGATTTGTTCATTTCCCTTTCTCTGCACTCAACTTCCAGCGCTCCCTTTTTTTTAAAATTTGTTTTACCCCAACTTCTTTAAAATCTTGCTTTCATTTTTTATAATTTTCTTGTGATCTTGCTTCTGTTTCAGATTCTACAATTTTTTTTTTTTTTTTTTTTTGGTGTGGTGATTGTTGGTTGTTGATGATGATGTGTGTTGTTGTTGTTGATGATCTCTAGTGGATCTGGATCTAAAGACGAAGGAAAAAGAAAGGAAAAAAAATTGTTGATGATAATGATGTATTGATGATGATGATGTTGATGTTGATGAAGATGTTGTTGATTGATGGTGATGATGTGTTGATGAAGATGCCCAACTCCCTCCTCTCTTTCTTGTCTCTTCTTCTTCTTCATCTTTAGAAAAACAAGAAAGAAAGGAAAAAAAAAAAAAATCCAAAACGACGTCATTTTGGACTTGGGCCATTCAAGCCTTGTTATTTTCGAGCTACCAATCAGAACTGTTCATTTAAACCGTTTTCAACTTGTGTCGTGTTGACCTGCTCTTTCAGCCGCAATTTGAGACTATTGGCCAGTTGGTTTGGGAGATGACCTTCAACTAATAACTGTGGATTTGGTTTTAATTTTTTGGATTTAATTTTTTGAAAATTGAATTTTTTTGTTTTTCGTATTTTTTTATTTTTAGTAACTATTTTTAAAATTTTAAGTCACTTATTTTTATTTTTTTAGATTCAACTTAGTTAAATGTATCTAAAAAGTAAAATATTTGTAAAAAAATACTTTAAAAAATCAATAAATACACAAGAATACAAAAATGTACTAAATTCTTGTATTTTTATATTTTTGGTATTTAGTGAATTTTCTAAAGATTTTTTTTATAAATGTTATACTTTTTAAGTGTATTTATATTAAGTGTATCTAAAAATTAAAAAAAAAAAATTATTAAAATATTTAAAAAAATTAGTGAAAATAAAAAAAATACCGAAAATAAAAATTTCAATTTTAAAAAAAGTAAATTTGGAAAATAGGAACCGAACAAGTTGAACAGAATCGGTGGACTTGATCATCTTAACCAAACTACAACTTGTATTTAACTCATTAAAAATTATTTGAATGTGAACAAGTTAACTTTGAACAATGTATTATGTTGCTTGATAAGCTCACATGTACCAGTTGAGTTCGACTCATATTCGGCTTATTAAAAATTTATTCGAAATCGACTTGTTACGTAAATAAATTATGCTTAAACATAATTTTAAGTTCATTAAATTATCAAATTAACTTGAAAAATGTTATAGACCCCAAATTTTTTACCAAATAAATGATCAAATATCTCACATGGGTGTGAACCCCACATTTTTGTGGACCTCACACCCATGTGAGATATTTGATCATTTATTTGATATCTCTAACATTACCTAATTAACTTTAAACAATCTATTATGTGGTTAGACTTGCCTCATTTTTAGCCCTACTATTAGCACTGGTGGCACTAACTGGAACATTATTGGTTAGTATTGTTTATGGCAAGTTGAATCTTTAAGAAAAACACAATTAACATATATTTTTTACAGTGGTGATTGGCACCCCCTCAAATCACCACCCCCACCACCCCCCCTTGACACGTGGCGGGTGGTGATTGGAGGGAAAAGAAAAAAAAAAGAGAAAAGAAGAAAAAGGTGACCAATCAAATCAAGAGGGGGTCCAAAGGGGGTCCTAAAAAGGGGGTCCAGCACATTATTCTATTTTTATACAAGAATAAAGGTTGGGACCCCCTTTACCCCCCTTTGCCACGTGGCAAGAAGTGAGTGGAAGAGCAGGAAAAAAAAGAAAAAGAAAAAGAAAAGGTGACCAATGAGAAAGAGAGGGGGTCTAAAGGGGGTCCTAAAAAGGGGGATGAATCATTGTTGTTTTATACAATTAACCATTGTTGGTGTTGATAAAGGTTGTGAGGTGGCGGGGATATTATGATAATACCGATATGATTTTTGTCGAAAAGATCAACAGAAGATGTTTTCATCTTTTAGAAGAAAAAATGTTCGCCACCTAAATTAGTTATACCGAAAGCATTTTTCCTTTGACTTTATTTAATTGTTGTACCAAATGCTTTCTGATTTTTGTTGGGTGGCAAAAATTTTACTAACAAAATATTAATTTATTAGATAAATTACATTGCTAGTCCTTGTAATTTGTTCGTTGTGTCATTTTGCTCTCTATCATTTCAATTAGCTCGATTTTGACACTTAATTTTAAACTTTTTGTTAATTTAATCTAATTGATAATGTTGATTACCATTTTTGAAAGAATTTGGTCATTGAATTTGTTAAGGTTAACTCACTAAATTGAATGAGTTTATAATTTTCTCTATAAAAGTATGACACATGATGCTTATGTGTGCATTTTCGATATATAGGTAAGAAATTGCATTGAACCAATAATATCAGTTTTATTATTTTGAACACCAATATATACCGCTTCTCCTATCAAATTGCACTGAACCAAACCAATTGAAACGATTCGGTTCAATGCAGTTTAATTGGTTTAGAATTTTTCAAACTTGAACCGCTTTTAAATATAATCACTAATCTATATAAAAATATTAAATTACAAAGATATCCAATCCATCCATTTAATAAATACTTTTCAATTCCTACATTAACAAAAATTTTAAAAAAATTGAAAAAAAAGGTTAAAAAATACTAAGGTTTCAAGAATAATGAGTTAGAGTTAAGATTATATATAATAAGAGTTTACAAACTTGGATTATAAAGATGATAAGGTTAATTAATTAAGGTTAATAATTTATTATACTTATTAATATCATTATATTATTAGATTATATATATTATAAATACAATATATATTGAAGCAGTCGGTTTCGGTTTAGTTCGGTGCACAAGATGCTTGAACTGATACCAAACTGAAAATCGAAAAAAATCAAATTTAAAAACCGCACAAATTGATTCTTGTCAAAAAACAGACCAAATATAGCCGGTTTGGCTGGTTTTTTCGATTTTTCTTACAACCCCATATATATCTATATATGTATATATAAACACAATACATAAATTATAATCAATTGGACCAAATTGAAACAAAATTATATATTTAGAGTTAATATTGAGTCAATTGAAATCTGAAGAATCAAAACAAGGTAAAAAAAAATATAGTAACCACTAGTGTAATTTGTCCGAATTTATTTCATTAACAATGAGTCTGTATAGCTATTATTACATAGAAAAAACAACAAAGTAAATAGGGAACTCTATAATGACTTTTTTTTAGAATGAAAAGTTCATATCGATCGTATTATTCTCTATATAAAGTATGTATAATTTTTTTTTTGTAAACAAGCACTCACAAATAGTTTTATTACAATCTATACTCTTATTCAAATTTTGACTGTAAACAAGTCATGGAATAATACTTCAACAATTTCCTTACAAACAGTTAAATAACAGAAAAGCACTCACAAACAGTTATATTACATACAAGCACACTTAACTAACAATTTCTAGCACAAAAATGCTCACTCAAACTCTTAATCTATGCCCAATTTCTAGTACATTTTCTCTGATAGCATCTTCGAAAACTCCATTTTTGTTTGATTCAAAACAAGGGAGGGAAGCCAAAGTATGACAATCTTCCTCCTAAAACATATCAAAGTGGTTTCACATTTTTAGCCAAAGGATAATGTTATGTAAATCAATATATGTAATGAAATTCAACTTCAGAAAAAATAAAATTCACCTTGAAGTTGCAATCCTCATTACTCTTCCCATGTTAAATCTCAAAAAAAAAAAAAAAAAAAAAAAAACCACACAAAAGAGAAACATGAAAATAAATAAATAAATAAAAGCAGCACAAAAGACATGATATTATTAGATGTTTCAATGCACTAGCTCAAAGGTTAGTCTATAGTGTTTCCACTTTGTTGATCAAGATTTTTGGCCATTTGTTTATCATGCGGAATACTTAATCGAGATTGGTGTGATATGAAAACAAGAAAGAACAAAATAGAAATTGTTAATCACACGTACACACAAAAACACAGAATAAAAGGTGGTTCATTCCAAAACTAAAGCATACATCTATAGTCATTGTGGTTATGCAATGATAAAAAAAAATTACAACCAAGATACATGGATAACAACCCTTTAATTACATATACTTCGTTGGATTTGCTGTTGAATGATTAATATTCAATAGTTATTAAAATGATTACTGTTTCTAGGTTTGAGAGATTGGATATTGATAGAGGTAATTTCTAGTAACCACCCAAAATAATTGCCAAATACCTCAAATTAAGAAGTTGTGTTATTTTGGTTCGAAAGAAGGTACTCTCGTACCAGAAGTGCAACACTCTAAGAAGTTTGAAGGTCCGACAAATAAACGAGGACACATCATCAAACGTATAGTTCAAATAATCAATTTCTTCTATTGAATCATTGTTGATGCACAAGAATGATTGAACAACTGCTGGGGAATAAGATTCAAAGGCAACATGATCAAATTGTTCTAAGAAGTCAGAATGGATGCACATGCGACAATGGGTATTTGTTTTGTAGTTACTTGAAGAATAAGGATAAGCATCTTTACAAGTGCGAATCCAATGTAGAAAATTTATTTCCCTGGCTTCCTTCAAGCATAAATCATGTAAAAGATCATGCATACAACATGCTTTAATTCGACCATCAAACTTTTTTTGAGCAACAATTACTAGACTTCTCTAAATTAGATCCATTAAGTAACCCTTCGCTACTTCCTCCAAGCTTTTCTACTCAATTTTTTGTATAAACCGCTCAGCTGTCCATAACCAAATTAATCACCGCACTGAGATTTCTTGATCTTCTAGAAATGCTCCTAAATAGAGGAAGCGTGGTTTCAAGTGACGAGGCAAGTGATTGTAACTCAGTGCTAGTGTGTCCAAGCATTGGTTTGGATCACTAACAATGTACGAGCTTACACTTTGGGAAACTTATTTCCAATATTCTTCTGTCTTCTTGTTCTTTGCAAGAAGACTTGTAGTTACAACAATTGCAAATGGAAGCCCTTTACATTTTTTCATTATTTGCTTCCCAATTTTAATTAGTCTGCAGGGCAACTTTCTTTCTGAAACACCTTCCATTGAAATAATTCCCAACTTTCTTCTTCATTTAGAAAGCGAATACGATGAGGTTGGCTATCAGGTGAGGCATGCATAGCCACCTCTCTGTGATGACTAGTAAACATAACTATATTTCCAATGTTGTCATTTGTTAAATACATTTTAAGATTGACCTATGCACCAATATTCCAAATATCATCAATGACAATGAGATATCTCTTCCCCTTAAAGTGCTTGTACAACTTTTCGCCTAACATTTCATTGCTCAAGTTTGTAACTTTATCGATAAGGAGATTAACAGAATGTAAAATGTTCAACAACATTTATCTTTTTTTGGGTACTTGAGAAACATAGGTCCATGCACAAATATGGAAGTGGTGTGTGATATAAGGATCATTGTACACTTTTTTGGCTAAAGTTGTCTTACTGAGTCCAAGCATCCCAACAATTGATATAATGTGTAGCTGCTTCTTCCCGCCAGCAAGTTGCCCTTTTACAGTCAATGCCTCGCCGTCAAAGCCCACCATAATTTCTTCTTCTACCATGGTTCTGTTCTCCATTGATGGCACTCCATCAAAGAGCTTGTAGGACTTGGATCTGATATATCTTGTCATAAATCTGCATCACTTTTACCTGAATGGGCTTAATCTATTCTATAATATCACTGACGTTTAAGCGAAAATCAAAGACAAAGCTAATTTTCTTACCCTTGTTGTTGTCCCTTCGCCTCACAATGTTGGCTACAAAAGAGCCGACGATTTCTCCCGTCTCGTAGGCCACACAGCTAATTTGCATTGCTAGGTTTTCGGCTTCATCGTTCTTGTAACGCCCTCAAAATAATAACATTAATCCCAACAATATAGACATGCTAATA
Source organism: Camellia granthamiana (assembly GCA_036172215.1). Lineage (NCBI taxonomy): Eukaryota > Viridiplantae > Streptophyta > Magnoliopsida > Ericales > Theaceae > Camellia > Camellia granthamiana. The sequence goes on from CM069913.1 coordinate 105,080,797, forward strand.
TATAAGAAATTTACATCTTTCCATTCACCAGAGTCTTATTACAAGAGTATCACATGTTAACAACAAAAGCAAATGCCCTAAGGGCTTACAGCTTTCCAAGTTAACACTTGGTTACACAAAAGTAGAGTGCTAACTCATTTACACATAAAGCCCTTGGCTTGAATTTACATGTAATACAACAAAAGGAAAGACAACAAAAAAGTCTGTCCGCCACTAGCCTCCCAAGCTAAGTCCTTGGAGGTGGCATGCTTCCTGTACCTGAAAATGATGTTCCCATATAGGGTGAGCCACAGCCCAGTAGAAATATACTAAACCAATTATGAACAATGACTAAAAGATTAACATTTGATAGATGGTCAACACTTTTACATTCATTCATAATATAACGTAATTCCAAGACACTTAAGTCTATATTTCCTTTCACTTCCATTTCCTTTCCTTTTACTTGCCATTTCATAACCTTGGCTCAGAACCTGGCCAAACATCACACATGAGACAAACACTCATGCCAACACTTTCCACTTCATCAAAGATAAACATAACAGTTATATCAATACTTCCAACGACAAGCATATCCGCTCTGTCAATACACTTCTAGATAGGCATACCCGCTCTATCTACGGAGTTCATCCCCTATCTCCTCCCAACAACATCCGGTTTAGAGGTTCATCCCCTATCTTCCCCTAAACCGTGGAGTACATCCCCTATCTCCTCCAACACAACACAATGCATATAAACAACAATTATATACATTACAAATCAACACAATTAATTATCCAAATTAATCAATCAATGTAATTAGGGCATTCTCCATAATTAACATCACAACCCTTAGGTTCCAATTTCCTTAATGTTTCAACATTAATTCCATGTTTCTATACCAAACATGCTTCTAGGTTTATCATAGATGAAAACCCCCAACTTTTGTAAAATTTCACAATGGCCCAAAGTTTCCCAAAATCACACAATAACCCCCAACATATCAAAATGCTAAAATTTAAAGACAAAACTCATAAAGAGGAGTAGGATATCCCTACCTCAAAAGATGAGTTCCAAAGGAGAAGGACTCAAAACCAAAATGCTCCAATCACCAAACTATTCGGATCAAAAGAACCCCCTCGACGATCTACACCCTTTTTGTGAAGACCCAAGGTGAGCAAAACACCCTAACTAGATCAATACTAAGAGAGAAGGTAAGGTTCTTGAGTGAGAAGCTCTGAAAATGGCGTTTTGGGTAAAGTAAGAGAGAGAAGATAAGTCAAAAAGTGATTTAAAATGCCCAGTCTCACTCAGTTATGCGACAGGTCCGCTCGAGCGTAAGACACTCCGCTCGAGCGTCAAGACACAAAACACATGGTCCGCTCGAGCGCAACATTGTCCGCTCGAGCGCCAAGACACAGACACAAAGTTCTTCCGCTCGAGCGTAGATACCAGTCCGCTCGAGCTCAGATCTCCCCCTCCCAGAACTCTCACCAAAATACACTGTCCGCTCGAGCTCAACATCACCGCTCGAGCGCAACCAGCTCGAGCGCACCAAACCCGCTCGAGCGCAGAAACCACACTTGCAGAAGTTTTGCAGGTGCACGAAATACTGAATGGGTGCATTCTCCGCTCGAGCGCCAAAATCCCCGCTCGAGCGCACAAGCAACACAACCTCTCCGCTCGAGCGTGAACATCTCCGCTCAAGCGGACCAGCCAAAACCTGGGCAACTAGACTTTGTTCCTAAGCTCAACCAACCTGTAACAAACCTGCCCAACACATCCTATAACTCAAATACAAAGCAAGAAAGGATGTAAACAAGACAATACTCAACTACCAACGTCCACGGACACATGTCCGGATTACTGTACAACAAGGGGTAAACCCGGGATCGCTATAGTTCTACTCATGCAGCTGCTTCTCTCCTATATCCTTGAGAATTGCTCCTAGGAATCTTAGACTATAGTAAAGAGATTGGATTTAATGGCTCTCATTTGCAATCAAATTGTCCTCACTGTTTATTAGCTGCTTCAATTCCTTCAAGACAAAATCCATGCAATTCCATCCATCACTCCTCTCTTTCTCTCACACTCATATACAGACACAGTTGTCTCTCTCTATCAATTTCTATGGTCTGAAAAAGGAGTAGAATTAGGCCTTAAATCAAAAAGACTTGTGCCAATTCATCCCCATTGCCACCTATTCCCACCACCATCCACAATGAAAAAAATCAAAGCCCAGAAAAAATGAAATTAAAAAAAAAATAAAAATAAAAAAACGCAACAGAAATCAAGCCAAACACCAGAATCATTGAATGGTTTGAGGCAATTCATTAAACACCTTGCAGCTTGTGATTTTTAGAGTGCCTTGAAATGGGTTGGTTGTGTTGAAAAAGAAGAAGAAGAAGAATAAAAAAGAAGCAAGTGGGTTATTGATTTTGAAAGCAAAAGAAGTAGAGTGGAAGCAGGAGAGAAAGAAAGCATTTGGCCCTATTTGGTGAAGCGTTTTTTAAGTTAAAAATTGATAATCAAAAAGTAAAAGCTAAAAGCACCATTCCCCAATTTCTAAATAATCAGTTTTTTCAGCTTATTTAAGCTATTTTTACCTAATAAATTAGAGTAAATTAGTGATAAATCCAATTTAAAGAGTGACTAAGGCATTAGGTCTAATGGATTTTTTTTTGTTTTTTGTTTTTGGGTTAGTGAAAAGTCCACCATTTGTGAAATAGTTTGGTGAGAAGTACTTTTTATTAGTTTTGAAGGACATTTCATTTCCAATTTTACCTCTTAATTTTTCTATTGATTTTTTTTATCTGTTGACTTTCATTGACTATCTGTTCAAAAAAATTTCCTATATGTTCAAATTTTTTACCATATCTATTCAATTTTTTTCCTTATCTATTCAAATTTATATCTATCTATTCTATTTTTTTTCTATCTGGTCAAATTTTTTAACAATCTGTTTAATTTTTTGCCTTTATCCGCCAAAATTTTGCTATCTGTTTAAATTTACCACCTAATCTATTGAATTTTTACACTTATCTATTCAATTTTTTATCTGTTCAAATTCAACAACAAACAGAACAAAATTTATCTGTACAAATTTTTTTATACATATAGGTGGAGTGAAATGTAGAGATGCTTCAAAATGCATGAAATCATCTAAATAAATAATGATAGGTGGCTTGGTCATTTTGCTTGAATTTGTCCTTTTAGACAAAATGTTTGAGCGCCTGGACCTTTAGCCAAGAAAAAGTCAAATTTGAATTTATCAATCAAGTGCCCTTTTTATAATGACAATTATAATCTCAATTAAAATTGCTATATTAGATACAAATTAAAATGAAATATCCACCCTCACAAAAACAACTCTTAGAATTGAACACCCAACCCTAATGAAACCAAATTGAACACCCACCTTTGAAAACCCAATGCACATGGTCTATCATTCATAGAACAATAGGGCTGAACAAAATTGGTGGAAAAGATTAAGAAAAGTGGGTAATGAAGCCTGATCGAGATAGCGCGGAAGAGGTTCGAAGTGTATCGATAATTTTTTTTATTAGAAAGTTCAATTATAATTGACAAAAAAGTAAAACTCAACAAAAAATAGTTAACATATTTTTATATATTTCCTCATTGGCTTAGAATTCCAAATAATGATTTGAATTTCTCTGAGAAAATTCCATGAAACCAATCACTTAAACTGTGTTTGGTTGGGGGATTTGAAAAAGAAAAGAAAAAATGTATGTGAACAATAGTGGCACTAGCAGGAATAACATTGGTTAGGTATCGTCTCAGTATGGCAAGTTGAATCCTCTTTTCTTTTCTTTTCTTTTTTATTAATCCCAAAACAATTGAAGAATTAATAATCATGTTTTACTGTTATTGTTGCACAGGCTTTAGTCATGGGTCAAGATCCAGGACAATGATCTTTGATCGAGGTAAAAAATCTTCAAGAGATGATCGGAGCAAGCTCATTTTGATGCTGAGGGCATCATATGCATTAGCATTAGTAATAATCCAAATATGTTTTTGTTGTATTTATTTTTGTTTTTGTTTTTGTTTTTGTTTCCAGGGATTCACAATAGGCGAGTTCATGTACATTACAGTTACCGGAGTGCTAACAGAAATGAACAATAGCAGCAACTCAGCAATAAAAGGTATTGTACTCCAATTAACCTCACTGATATTTGGAATGGCTGTCGCACTTTGTATACCCCTTGTTGAATAAATATAAAGCACCTTCTAATCTGTGTTTAGTAGTTTTAAAGATCAATATAATCTAAGTTGTCAATCACCTATTATCAGGAGCGATATCAATTTTTATTATTTTCCTAAATTTTATATTGTGTCATGTACTTTTAGTAATAGAAAGATAGAAACTAAAATATTAATTTGTATTTTTCTATAACCACACAACATGTGTTCTTGATAAGTATGAGTACAAAATATAGTTTTACACCTAGTTTGTTTCAGTCAAAATATCTATATGTTATATATATTTGGTTACAACTTTGAAACTAATGTATTAGTAATTATATTGGTGATGGTGGTAAGTTAATGGACCAGCGACAGTCTATTTAAGTGATACACTAACTTTACTAACAAACTAACAGATTTAACTACATAGTATGTTGACAAAAATAAATAAAAAAATGCTTAACCTGAAGGCATTCTCCCTTTTGACTTTATTATTATTATTATTATTATTATTATTATTATTGTACCAAATGCTCAGTGGTTTTTGGTAGGTGGTAGGAATTTTACTAACAAAATATTAATGCATTTCATTAACAACAGAGATTTCGTATAATTTTTTTGTATAGCATTATTTATTTTGTTTGCAACCATTTTCCTATGCAAAATCTATCTTAGCTAGTGGAATATCTAAGAGAGCATTTCCACATAAATATCAGAATTTTTGCAGGAACTTTGATAGCTCAAATCGCTTTCTATAACCTCAACAAACTGTTTTCCTTTGTAGTTCCAACCATAACCTCATAACCTGAACCAAGATGATACTTACCTTTCATTGATGAGTGCCAAGTCCAATACGTTGCATTCGTAATTGAGATAGATTTGCTCACAATGATATTAGACAGCTTATAGCACGACATTGCAAAAGTGGGTAAAAAGTATACACAATCGACTCAAGTAACACCTCCTTCCCCGCCAAAGGTAAAAATTTATCTTTCCATTCTGCACACCTTTGTTTAACCCTATCTGTGACAAATTTAAAGAGCTCCCTCATTGACCCATCCATATCTAAAAGCAACCCCAAATATTTACCACAAGATGCACTGACAGGAATGGATAAAATCGAGCTAATCTTTTTGCCATCATTGATTTCTGAAGATTAATAAACAGACCTGAAGATGGCTTAGAGAAGGGCTCCCTTCTCACACTCAGATCCCAAGAATCTCCTTCCTGGTCTCTGCCTTCTTAAACATAGTCAACAAACCTTCATCACAAATTTTTTTTTTTAATAAAAAAAAAAAAAAAAAGAGGAAGAAGAAGAAGGAAGAAATGGTGATAACAAATCCCTTTGTCTCAACCCTTGAGATGGAACAATGAACCCATGTTTGTGCCTGCTAATCAGCAAAGAATGAGATACAATAGAGACAAATTCCATAATCAAACGGATCTACAATGCTGGAAATCCCAACTTGCTCATAATAGTCTCCAGAAACAGCCATTCAACTCTATCATAGGCCTTACTCATGTCAAGTTTCAATGCCATAGCAATATTTCTACTATACCGCTAATTTATCTCTATGTATAACATTACTCATTTGTAAATCAAGATAACAATGATGAAAATTCTGTTTTTAAATCAAGAGACCACAATATGCCACATCATTCTATACAAAAAAAATTTACAATTTTTCTGTCTATATATCACCACTCACAACTCTAATGCCCTGTCCCTTCCAGTTGAAGTGGCTGGCCATACCAAACACCTAAATCTGCTTAAACCATGTAAATTTAGAGTCACAAACTCTACTCCATTTTTATATTTTGATGGTAAACAAATCATAGAATAATACTCCAACAATTTCCTCACAACAGTAGTTATATATTACATACAAGCACTCACAAACAGTTATATTACATATAAGCACACTTAACTAACAATTTCTAGAACAATCAAACACTCAATCTCTAATTGGTACATTTTCTCTGATAGCACCATTGAAAACACCATTTCTGTTTATTCAAAACAAGGGAGGGAAGCCAAGCCATAGCAAGACAAGCTTCATCCTGAAACATGTTATAAAACTGGTTTTACATTTTCAGCCAAAGGATATACAAGTACTACCAAAAACAATGAAATTCCACTTGAGAAAATTAAAATTCACTGTGAAGTTGTATTTCTCATTAATCTTCCTGTGTGAAATCTTAAAAGAAAAAAAATGTTCAAAAAAGAAAAAGAACATGACAAAAAATAGAAACATCACAATAGACATAATATTATAAGATGTTTCAATGCACTAGTTCATAGGTTAGTCCAAAATTTTCCACTAGTTAGATCATGATCTTTGGCAAGTTGTTGCCCATGCTAAATACCTAATCTGGATGGGTGAGACATGAAAATAGAAAGGAACAAAATAGGAATTATAAATCATACACAAAAACACAAGATTGAAGGTGGTTCATCCCAAAATTAGGCATACGTCCACGGTCATTGCGGTTATGCGATGATTAGAAAAAATACAACCAATATACAAAGAACTATGTATTCATAGTTGGATCTACAGTTGAGTGGTTAATATTCAATACTTATTAGATGAACTTTTCTCGACAAAGATTGGGTAACAAGCCAAGGATCAACATCCCTTCTCACTCTTTCCTGGTTTTTCTTATGGTTGAGCTCTTAAACTTCCATTTGGTAATGTTTATCTTTATAATCTTTTGTTTATGTTTTACAAATATTTTGAAAACAAGAAACAAAATGAAAGTCCAAATCCAGCATCAATTTTGACTCTCAATTTCTTGATCTAGTTTCACTAGTGCAATGTGAAACGGAAAATGAGAGTCCAAAATTGGCAACTTTTATATTTAAAAAAAAAAAAAAATCGATTTTATTACACAATATTGCCAAAAATTGACTACATCACCATATTTTAGAGTCGCCACCTAATCTTTTGGGGAAATTAGGAAACCCATGACTTATGCCAAAGGCCACCGTCCGTCATAATCAAATTGTCTCGGCTTAAGAACATAGGTATGAGAGGGGAAGGTCATTAATTGAGCACTCCACTCACCTAATCAAAGATTGGCCTCTACTAAGTCATAATGTGGTTTTTATAATCAATGTATATCCATGTTCTGATTTATTAATAATGCTACCATTACTATCTAAGGCATTCAAATATAGATTGTGTCGTAAATTTTGGTTGTGCTTTGATTTCATGCACTTTTGAAAAGAGTTTTTTTAATAAAATCTGCAACACAAGAATCATCTACACTCCAAAATAAATAACACGACCTCCATCCACCAGCATTCAAATAGATATCTCACTTAAGCACTTAGCCTCATGTTATAGCAACATATATAGTGAGGAACACGCACATGCAATATGCTAAATCTCAAAACGCTCACCTACTACTCCAAGGCGAGTCTTCAAGACATATACAAATATATACAAATATGCAAATTACTAATGCAATACACACAAAGCATACATCTAGGAGTCCAGATACTTAGACGTGACAGGAGTATAATCTCAAGACATGGATTTATGCACGTATTCATCTTTGAAGGTAGTAAATCCCACAAATGAAGATGATCGAGACCCGAATGCATGAAAAGTGAATGCGATATACAGGCATGATAAAGAAAATACGATGCAATACCGAAAGCAAGTAAATAAAAGTGTTAGAAGGACGTAGGGTTGGAAGATTAATACAACAATTTGAATAAGAAATGAGGGGAGAGAGATTATTACAATAAAGAATTAATCCAATCTAGTTACTGCTAAATCTAACAAATCATACTAAATAAACAATCCAGAGGCTCTAGAACTGCTCTGGAGAGCATCTCCCAAAAACTGTCTATTTTGTTCTTGGGGGGGATGACTGGCCAGACATGGAATGAGCTGGCCAAAGTAGAAGTGAGCTGGCCGAATTCCCTTTATAGCTGGGGATTAGGTTAGTGTAGAATCTCATGACAGTGGTTAGAGGGATGCTTTCTGGGTGATTGTCACATCTTTCACCCCCTCTGTTGATAGGAATCACTTAGAGAAGAGATGGATGGGCCAAGGCCCTCAACAACAACATAAACAGATATATGCAACATATATTTTGCGCACAACAACAAATTAAATGGATCAAAATCAAAACAAATTCAAGCCTAAGAAATAGATAGGAACCTTCATCTTCTCTTTGTGAATGAAGGCAAGTTAATAATCCATGCTATTAAGCAGAAAGTGTAGATTAATGTAAATCATTTATTGAAGGAAGCTTTGCTTATTAAAACAAGAGATTCGTCAAATTCATTGAAAACCCCTCATCTAGTCATAGAACAAGGATGATAACACCCCTTTCTATGTTCACAAATGATTGAGAAGGGAGGTTTCAACTTCTTTTGACCAAAAATCTCTAGTTTTACTTCCAAAATACTCAATAAAAAGAAAGGGAACAACACTTATCATCACCAAATCCTATGGATCACTTAGGTAGCCTCATGAAACAACCCCTAACACTCATTTTCATTGAGTCAAGGGTCGAAACACATAGATTAACATACTTGAGAGATAGGATAGGTGAAGATGAGTGGTGTAATAGGGAGGAGAGTTATTCTACTTATTGAACTTGTAGATAGATGGCTAAGATTACTCCCAAGCACATCCACAAGGGTCCAAAATATAAGAAAGCTACATAGTTGAAGCTATGAAAAGCAAAGAAACAAAAGAAATAGCTATCAACTTAATAGATGAGTAGCTAAGGTTATTCCCTTCACATCCATGAGGACTTACAACAATCTCATAATGACAATAAAGCTTAGAACAACAGAAATTGAGATAGAAAAGTGGCTTAGATTGTGAGAAAATCACCGCTTAAGAGGATAGGCCACTTTGATTCACAAACTCCCTTTTTAACTCCCTCAATTCACTTTGGATAAATTGTTTAATGTCCAAGAGTCTTATCAAGGTGGTTAGGATCAAGCTTTCATGGAGTTCTGATGTCCAAAGTTAGGAAGGTGGTAGGTAAGAGGTGTGGTTAAGAGAAGAGAGAGGCAAGAGGCTTTTAGAGCCTTAGTCAAAAGTTTTCAACCTCTCGGAAAGAGCTAACGAGCTCTTATACATAGGGCCCAAGACACAAATATTTGAGATATTTGTGGTAGGTAAGCCAAACAAGCTGAAATTCCCGAAAATGCTCTGTACCCTGAACATTCAACCGGCCGAGCTTCTTGGTGATTGGCTGAGTGCTTTTGTGGCCAGCCATAAAATGATGTCCGTCCAGTCAGTGGGCACATCATTAGATCAACAAGAGCAGGTTAGCCTGAATTGAAGGGAGAAACAAGTATTTCAGAGGATTTCACCATTTCCATTTACTTCCACTATATTCTTTGCTCGATTTGTTTGAAAGAATACCTTGTTTAGGATCTCAAAAATATGAGCCTCAGAACATTGCTATAACATCTGGAGCTGCACCTACTAAAAATTGTTTTGAAAGAAATTCCATTTTGGTCGAAAAATATTTTGTCCAAAACAGGTCGTTGGAGGGTTTAAGGCTTGATCCTTAGAACTTCTGCCGTGGAACTTGCACAAATTAACACCTCTCGTTTTCATCATTGGGAGCTCAAAAGGGAGTGCCCAAGTCCAAAGGCTAGTCAAAAAAATGGGGTGTCTACACCTATATGAAAAATAAAGGATATATTGTTAAATCAAATGCTTTGTTCCTCCCAGTTAAAGTGGCTGGCCATACCAAACACCTTAATCTACATAGACCATGTAAATTTGGAGTCACAAACTCTACTCCTATTTTATATTTTGATTGTAAACAAGTCATGGAATACTCCAACAATTTCCTCACAAACAATTGAATAACAGATAAGCACTCATAAACAGTTATATTACATAGGCAATCACGCTAGCAAACAATCTCTAGCACAATAATGTGGCCAAGCGCAATCAAACTCTCAATTTTTTAGCCTACTTTTGTGTATTGATACATTCTCTTTGATAGCACCTTTGAAAGCACCATTTTTGTTTGATTCAGAACGAAGGATTAAAGCCAAAGCACGACAATCTTTATCGTGAAACACATTATCAAAGTGGTTTTATATTTTCAGCCAAAGGATATGCAAGTACACTGCCAAAAACAATGAAATTCAACTAAGAGAAAAAAAAAATCACATTGCAGTAGCATTCCTCATTAATCTTCAAGTGTTAAACCTTTATTTAAAAAAGAAAAAGAACATGACAAAAAAACAGAAACAGCACAAAAGACAACATTATTAGATGTTTCAATGCACTAGGTCACGGGTTAGTCCAAGGTTTTCCACTTGTTAGATCAAGATCTTTGGCTAGTTGTTACCCATACGGAATACCTAATCAAGATAGGTGAGACATGAAAATAGAAAGGAACAAAATAGGAATTGTAAATCATACGTACACACAAGAACACAAGATTGAAGGTGGTTCATCCCAAAATTAGGCATATGTCTACAGTCATTGCGGTTTTGCAATGATTAGAAAAAAAATACAACCAAGATATAGAGAAATAGTTGGATCTATGGTTTAGTGGTTAATATTCAATACTTATCAGGATCAACACTTCTCAACAAAGATTGGGTAACAAGCCAAGGATCAACATCCCCTCCCATTATTTCCTGGTTTTTCTTTTGGTTAAGCTTTTAAACTCCTATTTGGTAATGTTTATCTTTATAATCTTTTGTTTATGTTTTACAAAAATCTTGAAAACGGGAAACAAAAACTTATTTGGTGTCTCATTTTTGTTTCCAAAAAATGGAAATAATTTTGAAATTTTACTAAATTATACGAGGAAAAAAAAAAGGTATTGTTCTTAATACAAATATCCAACACAAAATTGATAAAAATGGTACTACCTATGAAGCACGGGTGCCGGTACAGATATGGATACGGGTACGATTACGTTACGGGTATGTCGATATGCTAAAATCTAAAAAAAGTAAGATACGGGTATGGCTAGGGTATGCCAAATATTTATTTATTTATTTATTTATTTTTAAATTTATAGCTAAACATCCCACCTACAAATCAAAGTTCAAAGCAATAACAATAAAGAGAAATTACAAAACCCAAAATAAATCAATATTCAACAATACAAATACAATACTATACAACAATAAGTGGAAGAGGGCAAAGTTACTCAATAATAATGTAAAGAGTTGGTGGTTTCAAATTACATAAATTTTTTGAAGATGATTAAAGAGAAATAAGGTTGTAGACTTGCATCAAATTCCAACTTCTAAAAAAAAAAAAAATAATGAAATAAAAAATCAACTGTTGTGGGGTACCCATTGAATACCCATAGCGTACCCAACTTTCCTAGACTGTATACGGCGTACCTGATACATATACGATGTACCCGATACGCGTATAACCGTACTAGTAAGCGTACCTGCACCTGGTAAGTATCCGGTACTTGTATGACAACATTTTTGGAGTACCCGTGCTTCATAGGGGTACTACTCATTTTTTCGAATATTATATTTTAGCAGATGCATTAGAAGAAGAGATTTAGTAAGTTGTTTAAACATCAACTTCATCCGAGCACAGTTATCCCAGCCCTGTGCTCACGTGGTATACTCAAATCAACATATCCATCATTGGAGGAAACTTACTAATTAGTTCTGAAGATGGTAGGTCATGACCTGACAATTTGCATTGCATGTACACTCAAGTCATCAACTCATATATGATAATGCTTGCACGATTACATTTGATGATAAACCATTTGTTATTTAGCACAAACACAACAAACAAGTTCTATGTAGAGGTCATCATCAAAATGGTCTCTATCAGTTTCCTTCCCTCTCATTTTGATCACTGTTCAAAGGCTTTTTCTATTTTACTACTTCTCCAATTGCTACTTGGCATAAGAGACTTGGGCATACTTCTTCAAATGTTTTTCATTATATAGCTCGTTATTGTGAAGGTTCATCTCTCATCTCACAACTCTTGAGATAGGAATATTTTTACCATTTTATATCTATATTTTGGTTTGAATATGTGTTAATTTCATGGAACAGATATGTGATTAGGAGGGGACAATGATATATATCTATATACATATATATAGCTATGGACATAAATGGTGATAGTGGGTTTAGCCTTAAGATTTATGGAAGAATTGATTAATTTTTAATGAAAACTAGTGAACACATCTTGAATTTAGGCAAATAAAAGAAGGAAATGAAAAGCCCTTATTGTCTTGTAAAACCCTAATCAATGTTCATGGGTCTTGATTGGTCATAGAAGGGAAATCATGCATAATGTGAAATGTATTTAGATTCCTTGTTTTGGAATAAAATTTGAGTTTTGATGGCTTGTTTATTGTACGCTATGGTCTTACCCACGTGGGGAAAATTAAGGTGCCCACTTGCCCAATCTTGTGTGGACGATAAATGAGGAGATGTTTGAGGTTTCCATGTGCCCGATCATGTGAGGACAATAAATGTGGAAAGTTGAGGTGCCCACTGGCCATCTGTGTGAGGACAGAGAAATGTAGATGTTGGTTAAATAATGTGTATTGGAGAATTAAATGCTTTTGAGTAAGAGGTCTGATAATGCATATTTAAATCAAATGTTTATATATTTGGTTAAATGTATTTTCTACTGGGCAATTGCTCATTCCTATCTAACAACATTTCAGCACTTGGCGAACTGCAACCATATCAATGAAGAAGAAGTTGACCAAACCCTTTTGTATTAAACTTAAAGATATTTTGAAATTATAATCTAATAGTCGAACTTTTGCATTGTTTTCTTTTGGGAAATTATTGGCCCTTTTTTTCTTTGATAGCCATATTTGAAACTTGTAAGCCCATGAGCCAATTGTTTTGTTTGCTCTAACTTATTGAACTGTGAATGGTTAATATGTAATTTGTAACTCTGAAATTATAGTTCAATGTGAAAGAGAAAAGTTGGGATTCGTTGTGACTGTGAGTTTATTATTATATGTAAATCCTTGCTGTGCTAGAGAGTTTATAGTTTTAGATTTTGAGGCCTTACAAATTGGTATCAAAGCGAACCAAGTTTGAATACCTTGAGCTAGTGGGAAGTGACTAGCGCCATGATGGGTTTGTTATGTTAGGAAAGGATGTTAATCGCTAAACATGATTATGTGTTTATGTGACTATATGGGTATGGGGTCAAACTTCAAGGATACAACTTGCATTCACTGCATTCATTGAATTCCTCTTGGAAAAGCACCTAATCAATGCTTTTTCCACTTGGAAGTCTTTGAGCACCATGAAACATGTTGATATCTTAGGTGGGTGACCCGTATGTGTTCCATATGTTTATGTGCTTATGTGGTTTACCTTATGTGAAATAGATACATGAGTAGGGTTGAGACTATTCGGGTGTGATTCGTGGAATGACATGTGAGTACGTAAATTGTGAGTTAATCCTACCTTATCTTTACTTTTATGTAGGATGTCTAGATGTGGCAGAGGCCATGGTAGGCCTCATCGGGATGGTCAGGGTGTTCTGGCCCAACAAGACCTTCCTCTTCAAGAAGAAAGCGTAAAACAAAAAAACGTGGCCGCACCTCTAGCCCAAGATACAATGGGGGCACTAGCCTGGGAAATGGCCAGGGCTCTTAGAGAGTCCATGGATATATTGAGAGCTGAGCAAGCGGCTAGGACCATAGAAGGAGAAACTAGAACTTCCTTTGTAAAGAAAGAATTTTTTCATTCTAATCCCGCTGAGTTCACTGGCGGGCCGAATTCGATGAAGGCCGATGAGTGACTAGAACAAATTATCAAATCCTTTGAAATCTTGGATATCTGTGAAGGAGAGCTTTGAGTAGCGTTGACGGTTTATCAATTAAGAGGGAAAGCCAGTCAGTGATGGAAGTTTATGAAACACCTAGTTAAGCACACTTGGGAGGCATTTACACACGCCTTCCAGGAGAAATTCGTTCCTCCCACTACTAGAGAGCGGTTGATGAGGCAGTTTGAGGAGTTGATGCAGCTTGACACACCAATGGCTAAGTTTGAAGCCACTTTCACCTGTCTTTCCTGTTTTGCACCCGAACTTGTGGCGACAGAGAAGCGCAAATGTTTAGAATTCAAGAAGAGATTAAAACCAAAAATTCTAAAGAAGATGGTGGGTAATATGATTAGGGATTATGATCGGTTAGTGGAGGTCGCAACACATGTAGAAATCATGATAGACGTAGAAGAGACAAGTTAGAAGTTGAAGAGTTAGGATACTCGAAATCTTAGGGTGATCTAGGGTCCTCTAAGAAGTCTAGAGGTTCGTCGTCTTTTTAGTCACCACCTCTACCAGCCGTGTCATCGATTCCTAGGCAAGGGAAGAGTACAGATAATACAGGGCAAAATGGAGTTACTTGTTATCGGTGCGGTGAGCAAGGTCATAAATCCGTTGCATGTCCACAAAGAGGTAGTCAACAATGCCAAACTTTAGCTTGTTCTCAGAGCCAGACACCGAGTGGAGGTCAATCACCCATCTGCTATCATTGTGGCCAGTCTGGTCATATGAAAAGATCTTGTCCACAGATAGCCAGGACGGCTAGTGCATTAGGGTTTCAACTGATGAGAGGTTTTCATTCAAGTCAAAGTCAGAGACAGACTCATCAGCCAGTTCGATCTGGATAGGAATCTAGGGCGGTACAAGGGGCCACTTCCGCACAGTCAGTGTAACCAGCCTATGTTCAGAGGAGAGATTGAAGTGAACAGGGACCACAGGGGCGAGTTTATGCCATTACCACCCATCCGAGCAGTCATCTGGTCCAGTAGTGAGAGGTACTTATCTTATCTTCAATACTTGGGCTAATGTGTTGATAGACACCGGAGCATCACACTTATTCATAGAATCTACATTCACATCTATTTTGGGATTAGAAAGTGAACAACTAGAGTCTCTATGTAGACGTCCCCGAACGTCCCGGGAGGAGATCCCGTTTTGTTCATATTGGGCTCACTACAGTTCAGGACTCAATGTTACGGTCCTGTATCTAATCTCACAGAGTGCAATGCAAGATCGATGAATCATCAAAGAGTCCAAATCCGGCAAATCGTTTTTGAAAACAGATTTTTTGAAAGAAGTGCCAAACATGGACTGCTTTGCCAGATATAGAGTTGCCACCTAAATATTTTATTTTGGGGGAATTTAGGAAACCCTGACTCGTTGCCTAAGGCCACGTGTCCGTCATCACCAAAGTTGCCTCGGCTCGGGAACTTGGGTACGATTAGGGAAGGTCACTTCATGAGCACCCCCGCTCGCCCTATCAAAGATCGGCCTCTACTAACCATGATATCGAGTTTTGAAAACATTATGTGCTCTTATTCCGGTTATTAGCCTAGATTTACTACGTGATGCGCACAGCATACAAGTATAGACTGGGTCGCCTGAATTTGAACAAAACATCTCATGTTCGTTTTGAAAAACGGCTTGAAAGTGCTACTCACAAGTAGGCTAAGACGTGGATTTGCCACCCTCAGGTGGGTGTAAGAAAACATGATTTTGCTACTCTCAAGTGGGCTTAAAACTCTCAATCGGTGAATTGTTCCAATTCAAATAACCCAACCTTCACCCACAGGAATTCAGGCAGATATATCACATAAGCAGTTAGCCTCATGGTAAGCATGCTATCATGGCAGTCACTCACACGCATGCAAGGATGCTAAAGCATAACCACTTACCGAGTACTCCAAGCCAAAACAGAAGCTATGTTAGAAATCCATGCATGATCCTAACCATGCTAAAATGCCTAATGCAACACATGCAGGAATGCAACTACAATAGGCTCGACTATTCTAAAGAGGACATGTGAAATGCTACAACTAACAAGTATTCAACTCGGAATTGAAATACAATGCAGTTAGCATGATGCGCCGAGCCTGGTGCATGCAAGACAAATGAATGGATGCAAACATGTGAGCATAAGTATGCTAATTGAAACATGCCCTAATCTAACCATCGTAAGCTAGTAAATAAAAGGGAAAAAGACGTGGGGTTGGAAGACATGCACACACGCACGCACACTTATTATACAATTTCCCTCGCTCGGAGGGTCCGAATAATA
Source organism: Camellia granthamiana (assembly GCA_036172215.1). Taxonomy (NCBI): domain Eukaryota; kingdom Viridiplantae; phylum Streptophyta; class Magnoliopsida; order Ericales; family Theaceae; genus Camellia; species Camellia granthamiana. The sequence goes on from CM069913.1 coordinate 105,097,045, forward strand.
ATACAAACCGAATAAATAATTAACTACCCTAGCTAATTAAATATTACAAAACCCTTAACTAATTAACAAATTAATTAAGCTACTAAAGCAGTAAAACAGCCTCGGGAAGAGGGATGAATGCATGCTCGGATTGGCTTCGCTCGGAAACCCAATGCCATGCCGCTGTTGCCTCTATTTACACTATTATGCGCCTCTGAGACTTGCACAAATCCCAAGGTTGCTTCTAAACCACCCCTTGATCAGAATGGGATGCCACCGGCCAAGATAAAAAGCCACCGGCCATGGAAACATGGTCATCGACCAAAAGTGGAGCCATCGGCTGGATTTTGGTAGCCGGCCGGCACTAAAGATGGCCGACCGGCCATCTGTTCTTGCAGGACACTGGTTTTGCTGCAACAGAGGACAGATAGTGCATGGCATAGGATTTTCAAAGCAAAATGTTGCACGACTACCCTCCCCATCATGTTATGGACTCAAGGGAGTGTGGCCCTCGGTCCTCGGGCCACCAATCACACATTTCGATGCATGATGGCCAAAGGAGCCGAAGTATGCAATTTCAATGTCAAATGGAATGCACACCAAACACATAAAGGACCCAACCTCTATCATGCTTGATCAAGAGGCAAGGCATGCATGCAAAATGCAATGCAATAAGCATGCCAAACCATGCAATATAGCTCAAGCATGCAACATGGACATTCAAGCATGCAAGGCAAACATGTGATGACATGTAAAGGAACAAGATATGCAATCATTCAAGCATGCCAAATGCAATTAAACATGCAACAACATGTTAATGAGCCAAGTATGTAACAACATGCAAGGGATGGTCTTAAACCAATATGGGCAACTCTCAAATAGGCCCAAATCAGCGGCCAAAATGATGCAACAAAGGCATGAAAACACACACACAAGCATACATACACAAGGGCCTAAACATGGAGCATAAGACATCAACTTTTCAAAGCATTGAAAGGATGGAAAATGCAAGCATGCAAGAATGAAACATGGACTGAAATATGATCTCTAATGATGCCAAATCACGAGAATAAGCCAAGTAAAGCATGCTAGTGACCCATACACCCAAAGCTAGCAAGCTAAAATGCATGATGGCTATACAAATCATGGCAAACATGATCAAAACAACCAAAACCAGACCTCAAGTATGGCAAAACAAAGCTAAAATCTTCATGAGGTTAAGCCAAAACATGTAAGCATGGTGGTCTAAACACAAGGTGAATGTTAAGGCAAATGAGAAGATTTGCAAAGCAAGTACATGAAGCATGTAAGAGTCAACTAAACCAGTAAAAGTCAGAGCTATAACATGCCAAAAAAAAGCCCAAAAACCCACTGAAACATGGTCAACACATGTTAGAATGAGGTGCTCCTTTGGAAGGCCATGCAAGGGGTTGCTCTACACATGCAAGAGGCAAGCCTTAAATGAAAAAAAAGGCTCTAGACAAGTTCAAGCAGGCCCTAAAACTCACTGAAAAATGCCTGAACCGAGCTCAAGAAGTGTGCAAATAAGGGCTCCTTTGAAGGGCCAAAAATGCTAGTAAACAAGACAACAAAGGAGAGAATCACCCCTCTCTTTCTTAGGACCTCAAAACACCATCCCCACCACTGAAATCCCTCTAGATTTCAGTGGTGGGAAGGCCAATACAAGGTGGTCCCGAAGCTCACAAAAAAGGCACAAAAATGAGGCCAAACAAGGCCTAAGAGGGGGTAAACAACCCCAAACACAAAAGTGATCTTAAACAAACTTAAAAAGGAGCTCAAAATAAGACTTGTTTTAGTTTATGACAAAGCTCGAAAATACTTACAAGTAAGGATAAAATATGAAGCAAACTAAAGACCAAAAGAGGGTAAAGTGTGTTACCCTTGTAGCCAAAAGGGGACAGTAGCTTCTTGGTCCAGAAAACCAGTTCCTTAGCCTCTGAAAATGGCTTCCAAGATCCTTAGGTTGATGATGGAGGTGTTAGGCTAAGAGTTGGTGTGCAAAGGGGCCAAGAACTATGGACTTTGGAGCTCAAAGTAGTGAGATATATATGGTTTTTGCCTTAGCAAAATTTTTGGAACCCTTCTAAAGGAGAGGAAGGGCCTCTCTTATAGAAAAACAAAGGTCCAAGCTTCTTCAAGAAGCTTGTGCAAAGGTCCAAGCTTCTTGAGGAAGCTAGAGCAAAAAGGGTCAAGCTTCTCCTAGAAGCTTAAAGCAAAGGGCCAAGCTTCTCTTGGAAGATTAGAAGGGTTCAAGCTTCTCTTAGAAGCTTAGAGCAAAGGGTCAAGCTTCTCTAAGAAGCTAAAAAGGTCAAGCTTCTTGGAGAAGCTAAAAAAAAGGGTTCAAAAGGTTCAAGCTTCATCAAGAAGCTAAAACAAGGGTTCAAAAGGTTCAAGCTTCCTCAAGAAGCTAAAACAAGGGTTCAAAAGGTTCAAACCCTCTCAAGAAAAGGTCTCGGCCAGAAAAAGTGGCTGATTAATAAAAAAAAAATGGCCGGCCGACCAAAAACATTGCTAACCGGCCAATACCTTTGGCTGGTAGCAAGAAAACAGGGCCGGTGGCCTTAAGAAATAGCTGGTGAGGTGTGGGGGTAGCCAGGAAGCCATTCCCTGCCCTCAGAGACAAAAACCCAAGTGCTTGGTCCATAACCAAGCACAAAACAGACAAGTCGAGAGGTCTTGAGGCAAGGCGCACGGCCGAAACCTCCGAGAACTCAAGACGAACACGAACAGGGATGATCATCAAGTGTTCAAACAATGACGTCCAAGTCTTGAGTACAGTCAAAAATGGGGTGTCTACAGTTGCCCTTCTTTGACAGAACTCGAAAGTCATAACAATAACGGGAGTGAATGTCAAAGCCTAGAGACGACCCATTTTTTATGAGGCCGAAGACTTAGACAAAGCATACAAACTACAGATAAAGATATGCGCCTGAGGGCAGGGGCAAAATGCAAGACAATGCACAAAGCCGAGCATAACTTATGTTCATACAAAGAAAGCTGTAACGAAGCATAACATGCAACAGTTTTAAGCAAGCATCAACCAAACTACATTACAATGCAGAAAGGATGTAAGAGAATTACTACAATTCTCACTGCGAATACAGTGTGCATGTGTGATAGATACACAAAGCGAACGTGTGATAGATACACAAAGTGAGCATGTGTGGTAGATACACAAAGCGGACGTAGTGTGATGGATACACAAAAAGGTGAACACAAAGTATGATAGATGCACTAAGTGAACAAGGTATGATAGATATACAAGGTGGGTGTAGTGTGATAGATACACAAGACGTGAACAGAGTGTGATGGATACACTAAAGGTGAACACAAAGTGTGATAGATGCACTAAGTGAACAGAGTATGATAGATACACAAAAGGTGAACACAAAGTGTGATAGATGCACTAACTGAACAGAGTATGATAGATACACTAAAGGCGAACACAAAGTGTGATAGATGCACTAAGTGAACAGAGTATGATAGATACACTAAAGGTGAACACAAAAAGTGATAGATGCACTGAGTGAACAGGGTATGATTGATATACTAAATGTGAACACGAAGTGTGATAGATGCACTTAGTGAACAGAGTATGATTAATATACTAAATGTGAACACGAAGTGTGATAGATGCATTTAGTGAACAGAGTATGATTGATATACTAAATGTGAACACGAAGTGTGATAGATGCACTGAGTGAACACAGTATGATTGATATACTAAATGTGAGCACGAAGTGTGATAGATGCACTTAGTGAACAGAGTATGATTGATATACTAAATGTGACCACGAAGTGTGATAGATGCACTTAGTGAACAGAGTATGATTGATATACTAAATGTGAACACGAAGTGTGATAGATGCACTTAGTGAACAGAGTATGATTGATATACTAAATGTGAACATGAAGTGTGATAGATAGACTAAGTGAACAGAGTATGATTGATATACTAAATGTGAGCACGAAGTGTGATAGATGCACTTAGTGAACAGAGTATGATTGATATACTAAATGTGAACACGAAGTGTGATAGATGCACTTAGTGAACAGAGTATGATTGATATACTAAATGTGAACACGAAGTGTGATAGATGCACTAAGTGAACAAAGTATGATTGATATACTAAATGTGAACACGAAGTGTGATAGATGCACTTAGTGAATAGAGTATGATTGATATACTAAATGTGAACACGAAGTGTGATAGATGCACTTAATGAACAGAGTATGATTGATATACTAAATGTGAACACGAAGTGTGATAGATGCATTTAGTGAACAGGTGTGATGGATACACAAAAGATAATGACGTGAATATGTGCATGATAGATACATAAAATGAGGATGTGTGTGATAGATACAGAAAATGAGAATGTGTGTGATAGATACAGAAAATGAGAATGTGTGTGATAGATACAGAAAATGAGAATGTGTGTGATAGATACACGAAATGAGAATGTGTGATTGATACACTAAGTGAAGAGAGTGTGATTGATACACTAAATAAATGAAGTGTGATTGATACACTAAGTGAATGATTTTAAACGGAACTTCTTTGAATGAACCTTACATACAATATCGTGCATGAATGAGAAAGAAACTTGATAGGTACAATGCAATACAATGCATGATGCTTAAGGAAAGCAATAAATGGACAAAGCAGCGCTTTAGAAAGCACCTCATGAGGTGAGTGGCGGTGAACCCCTCTTCTCCGATGGGGATCTTCCATTGTGCTCTTCGAACACTTACATTCAACTTACAGTACAAAGGCTCTGAAATACTGACAAGGGTTCTTCACGTAGAACACTTTGGATGCTGCCTTTCTTCCTGATCATATTCACAACTTTCCCTATTCTCCAACGGGGTGACAGACTAGGTTGGTTCAGTATCCAGAATTGAGGTGCATACACGCTATCTCAACCTATGGGGCTTCCATACAGATTTCAAGCTGAGGACACGCCTCTGGGTATTTAAACCAGACTTTAGTCTCAAAAATCCCGAACCTTTGCGTTCTAGGCAATAGCCATTCGAACTCTAGTTTCCACCGTCGCAGTTGGTCTCCTAGGAACTCATTGCGAACACAGCCGAGATGCCTCTAGCAGGGAATGGTACTCAGGGAGAGCACTTTTGATCGCCATTCTGGCTTGAAGAAGACTTTATCTTGAGCTTGAGGTAGAGGCACACTCATACTTCGGAGCATTGGCAAGACCTGAAGAGGTACACACGGAATGTAGTCTCGGAACTTACTGAAGTTGAAACAAACTCAGATACCCGACATTTTCCCTCTTTTCTTTTGCTTTGTAGTCTGGAACCCATATAGCTTCAAATAGGTCCTAATTTTACTGTTCTGACATGACCTGGTGTAGACGCGCCCTTAGGCCCCATTACAGTTTGGACTCAATTTGTGTCACGGTTCTTAATCTGAACCAAAGAGTCCAAATCCGGCAAATCGTTTTGAGAAAAACAGATTTTTAGAAAAGAAGTGCCAAACATGGACTACTTTGCCAGATACAAAGTCGCCACCTAAATATTTTATTTTGGAGAAATTTAGGAAACCCTGACTCGGTGCCAAAGGCCACGTGTCCGTCATCACCAAAGTTGCCTCGGCTCGGGAACTTGGGTACGATTGGGGAAGGTCAGCTATGAGCACCCCCGCTCTCCCGATCAAAGATCGGCCTCTACTAACCATCATATCTTGTTTTGAAAACGTTATGTGCTCTTATTCCGGTTATTAGCCTAGATTTACTACGTGATGCGCACAGCAAACAAGTATAGACTAAGTTGCCTAAATTGGAACAAAATATTTCATGTTTGTTTGTTTGAAAATGGTTTGATGGTGCTACCCGCAAGTAGGCTAAGACATGAATTTTGCCACCCTTAAGTGGGCTTAGAAAATATGGTTTTGCCTCTCTCAAGTGGGCTTGAAACTCGCGTTCAATGTATTGTTCCAATTTAAATAACTCAACCTTCACCCACAGGCATTCAGGCAGTTATAACACGTAAGCACATAGTCTCATGGTAAACATGCTATCATGGCAACACTCACACTCATGCAAGGATACTAAAACATAAAAGCTTACCTAGTACTCCAAGCCAAAACAGAAACTAGTTAATAATCAATGCATGATCGTAGTTCATGTTAAGATGGCTAATGCAACACAGGCAAAATGCAGCTAGAATAGGCTCAGCTAATTTAAGATGGCATATGAGATGCTACAAATAACATGTATTCAACTTGGAATTGAAATACAATGCCGTTAGTATGATGTGCCGAGCCCGGTGTATGCAAGACAAATGTATGGATGCACGCATGATAGCATAAAGTATGCTAATTTAAATATGCCCTAATACTAACCATCAAAAGCAGGTAAGTAAAAGGGAGAAAGAAGTGGGGGTTGGAAGACATGCACACACTCACCCACACTTATTACAAATTCACCCCCGCTTAGAGGGACCAAAAGAATAATACAATTTAATTAACCTTCACGCTAATTAAATAATACAGACCACCTAATTAATTAACAAATCAATTAAGTACTGGAAGCAGTAAAAGGCCTCGGGAAGAGGGTCCAATGCATGCGTGTTCGGGTTTGCTCGGAAATCCACTGCCATGCACAAGTTGCCTCTATTTTCCCTGCTCTGATCCTCTGAAAATTGCACAATTCCCAAGGTATGCTCTCTGGACACTGTGGAACACCACCGGCTGAGGGGAATAGCCACCGGCCAAGAGGAATGATCACCGGCCGCTGATTAAGATATCGGCCACTTATAGATGGCCGGTCGGCACTAGAGATGGCCGGCCGGCCAAATATTCCTGCAGAATCCTGTTTTGACAGCAGCAGAGGGCAAAACAAGGCATGGCAATGCATTTCAAGCAAATGTGTGCACCACCACATCCCTTATCATGTTTATGACTCAAAGGGGTATGGTACTCGATTCTCGGACCACCAATCGCGCATTTCAATGCGTGATGGCCCAAGAAACCAAGTTGTGCATTTTGATTTCAAATGACATGCAAACCAAATAAACACATAAAGCCCAACCTCTATCATACTCAATTCAAGAGGCAAAGCATGCATGCTCTATGCAATGCAACCTAGGCATGGAGGCTAAGTATGCAAATGTGCAATGTGCACTAGGTACACAACACTTAAGCATGAAGAGACAACTTTTAAGCACACTTAAAAGGAGATAATCATGGACTAATGGCATGCATATCAAGCTTTGAAAACATGTAGAAGATGATGCCAAATCAACTTACCAATGCAAGTAAGACATGTAACCAAGCCCAAGGACTTAAACTAGGATCAAATGACACATGAAGCAAATGACCAAAGTGAATCAAAACAGCCCTAAATGATGCAAAAGTAAGCCCCAAAAACCACTTAGATGGCATCTAAAAGGTCTAAGTATGGAAGCATACACGAGGGTCCAAGTATGGAGCATAAGACAACAACTTTATAAAGCATTAAAGGGGCATCAAATGCAAGCATACAAGCACACCACAAGGACTGAAATGACATGGCAAGTGGTTCCAACCCACTGAAATGATGCAAGGATGGTACGCTAGAGGGGTCAATGCTTAAGGCATACAAGGGGGATTACATGGTAGCTATACAAAGCAAAGCATGGACGACCCAAATGACCAAAAACAGACTTCAAGCATGTCAAAATAAGCATATAAGCTTCACAAAGCTAAGCCAAAACAAGCAAGCATAGTGGTCTAAATGCTAGATACATGTTAAGGCAATTTCATGGCATTACAAGACAAGTATGCAAAGCAAGCATGGTGTGTCTAAACCAACTTAAAACAGTGCTACAACATGGCAAAATAAGCACAAATACTAGCTAAGACATGGCCAACATGCACTTAAAAATGATGCTCACACATGAGGCTTAAATGGCACTTTTTGAAGGCAACAAGGAGAGGGGATGGCCCTCTCCTTCTTAAGACCTTAAACCACCATCCTCACCACTGAAATCCCTCAAGATTTCAGTGGTGAGGAGACCCAAACAAGGTGGTCCCGAAGTTCACCAAAAATAGCACAAAATGGGGCCAAACAAGGCCTAAGAGGGGGTAAACGACCCCAAACACAAAAGTGACCTTAATGAAGTATCTTAAACACAAAAAAATAGAACTTTTTTATGTTATACACAAAGCTCAAATCAGCATGCAAAATAGGCTAAAAGTGTGTACAAAAACGGGGAATAAAAGAGGGTTAAAGGCTCACCCTTGTAGACCAACGAAACCAGCAGCTCCTTGGACAAAAAAACAGTCCCTTAGCCTCTGAAAATGGCCTCCAAGCTCCTTAGGTTGATGATGGAGGTGTTGTGCTAGGAGGTGTAGTTCAAATGGCCAAGAACTAGACCCTTTTGAACCTTCTAACCCACACAAATGTAGAGAGAGAGGGAGATATAGAGAGAGAGTGATATATATATGATATATATCAGATTTTGCAACCCTTGAAATGGGAGGAGAGGCCCTCTATTTATAGAGCAAGGCAAAAGGCCTAAGCTTCTTGGAGAAGCTAAGGCAAAAGGGTCAAAGGGGGCAAGCTTCCAAGGGAAGCTAAGGTAAAGGGGCCAAGCTTCTTGGAGAAGCTAGGCAAAGGGTGCAAGCTTCTCTTGGAAGCTTAGAAGGGTTCAAGCTTCTCTAAGAAGCTCAAAAGGCCAAGCTTCTTGGAGAAGCTAAAAAGGATCAAGCTTCTTAGAGAAGCTAGAGCAAAAGGTTCAAGCTTCTTGGAGAAGCTACACAAAGGTTCAAAAGGTTCAAGCTTCCTCAAGAAGCTAAAACCAAGGGTTCAAAAGGTTCAAGCTTCCTCAAGAAGCCGGAACCAAGGGTTCAAAAGGTTCAAGTTTCCTCAAGAAGCTAAAACAGGGGTTCAAAAGGGTCAAGCCTCCCCAAAAAAAGGTCTCGGCCAGAAAAGGAGTCAATCGGCCAAATTAATGGTCGGCCGACCAAACAAAGTGCCGATCGGCCATCACCAATGGCCGGTGGCAAGAAAAGAGGGCCGGTGGCCTCAAGCCATGGCCGGTGAGGTGATGGGGTGGCCGACAAGCCATTCCCTGCCCTCAGAAGCAAAAACACAAGTGTTTGATGCAAAATCAAACACAAAACAAACAAGTCGAGAGGCCTTGAGGCAAGGAGCGTAACCAAAGCCTCCGAAAACTCAAGACGAACACAAACAGAAATGATCACCGAGTGTTCAAACGGTGACGTCCAAGTCTTGAGGACGGTCAAAAATGGGGTGTCTACAGTTGCCCCTCTTTGACAGAACTCGAAAGTCATAACAATGACGGGAGTGAATGTCAAAGCCCAGAGACGACCCATTTTTGACAAGGCCGAAGACTTAGACAAAGCATACAAGCTACAGATAGAGATATGCGCCCGAAGGCAGGGGCAAAATGCAAATGACATGCACAAAACCGAGCATAACTTATGATCATGCAAGAAACATAGGGTCGTATCCCGGTGTTTCGGAAAGGTATAAGCATTGGAACGTATTCCAAATGCTCTTAACCAAAGAGGGAGAAACATAGGGACATATCCCGGTGTTTCGAAATGGTGTGAGCATTGGAACGTATTCCAAATGCTTTTAACCGAAGAGGGAGAAACATAAGGACATATCCCGATGTTTCGAAATGGTATGAGCATTGGAACGTATTCCAAACGCTTTTAACCGAAGAGGGAGAAACATAAGGACGTATCCCGGTGTTTCGAAATGGTGTGAGCATTGGAACGTGTTCCAAACGCTTTTAACCGAAGAGGGAGAAACATAAGGACGTATCCCGGTGTTTCAGAGTGGTTTAAGCATTGGAACGTATTCCAAATGCACTTAACCAAAGAGGGAGAAACAGAGGGACATATCCCGGTGTTCCGCAAGGAATGAGAAACATAGGGATGTATCTCGGTGTGTCGGAAAGAAGAGAGAAACATAGGGACGTATCCCAGTGTCTCGGAAAGAAGAGAGAAACATAGGGACGTATCCCAGTGTCTCGGAAAGAAGAGAGAAACATAGGGACGTATCCCAGTGTCTCGAAAAGAAGAGAGAAACATAGGGACGTATCCCAGTGTTCCGGAAAGAAGGGAGAAACATAAGGACGTATCCTGGCGTTTCAAAAGGAAGGAGAAACATAGGGACGTATCCCGGTGTTTCGGAAAGAAGGAGAAACATAGGGACATATCCCGGTGTTTCGGAAAGAGAGAAACATAGGGACATATCCCGGTGTTTCAAAAAGGGAGAAGAAACATAGGGACGTATCCCGGTGTTTCGAAAAAAGAGGAGAAACACAGGGACGTATCCCGGTGTTTCGGAAAGAGAGAGAAACATAGGGATGTATCCCGATGTTTCAGAGAGAGAGAAACGTAGGGACGTATCCCGGTGTTTCGGAAAGAAGAAAGAAACGTAGGGACGTATCCCGGTGTTTCGAAAAAGGGAGAGAAACGTAGGGACGTATCCCGGTGTTTCGGAGAGAGAGAAACATAGGGACGTATCCCGGTGTTTCGGAAAGAAGAAAGAAACGTAGGGACGTATCCCGGTGTTTCGAAAAAGAGTGCGCATAACAATGCGATTGAAATGTGCATCACAATGCAAGTGGAAGATGCGTGACAACGCAAATGAAGAGGTGTGCATGACAATGCAAGTGAGGTGCACAGAAGAAGTGCGACAAAATGCATTTTCTATGCAAGTATGGGGGCATTTTCTATGCAACATGGAAAGCATATTCTATGCAATATTGAAGACATGTTTCGTGCATAAGACAAGCATATTCTATGCAACATTGAAAGCAAAGCATATTCTATGCATGAATCATAATGATGCGCGACATGCATGAAACAGAAGTGTATATGAAAGTGCATATTCTATGCAATAGAGAGGCATCAAACATGTACTCTGGTGCCTCCGATTTACCTCTCAGAGGACTTTGCAACACACTCAGCTCAAAAGGGGACACCCTGTCTATTATTGGCGAGAGACAACAACTGGAGCTGCTTTAATTGCCATTCTGACTTGAAGTAGGCTTAAGCTTGGGGTTGAGATACACTCATACTCCAGAGAAAGGCGATGCCTGACAAGATGCACCCGGGATGCTGTCTCAGAATTTACCAAAGTTGAAACACACTAAGATGCTCCAACTTTTCCTCATTTTCTTTTGCTTTGCAGTCTGGAACCTATATAGCTTCAGATAGGTCCTTGTTCTACTGTTCTCACATAACCTGGGTTGAACCCTGCAGTTTTATGAAAGAACAAATACTGTTTTGCACAAATGTGGAGAATGGCACAACACTCTGAACACAAGATGATTTTTTTTTGAAATTGAGAAATGAGTTCTCGACCGGGTATTGAGCCTACAACTGAATACAGCGAAAAAGACTCAATAACAGAAAACAAAAAGGTAAACAACCTAAATACATCCATTGACACTCGAAATGACTCAAAACAAGAATTGAGACCAACAAAACAAAAGACACAACACACAGACGTGTTACCAAGACAAGAGACCTTTCAGTTCGCGAGGAGCCAGTTTCTTCGGGTATTGTTTCCCACCCTTTCTCATTTGTGATTCTCACATCACTCTGGCACTCAATCTCTATTTTTCTAAAAAAGCCCTTTTCTCACTTTTTTTCTCATCGTACATCTCTCTATTCTTCAATCTCTCATTTTTTATTCCTCCCCTGGGTGGTTGATGGATGAATCAGGAAGTTGCGGGCTCATGCCCCTAGCATTCCGCTAGATTCTTCTTCTTATTCACAACAGTGAGTTTCTTCCACAGAGGGGCTGCGCTACAATTGGGTATGTAGCAAATCTGCAGCTGACATCGGTTAACGATGCTCTGCTGGGGAGTTTGGACGTGATTAGATCTATCCAGATGAGGAAGTGGAACATCTTGATCCATTCCAGTTCGTGCTTCACACTGGGCTTGATACCTTGTTGCTTGGAGGATGAGAGAGCTTTCAGCCCTTTGTTGTTAACTTCAGTTGTGCCCTCTTTTGGCAGGTAGAGTGCCCTTCTTGGCAAGTATGTTGAAAATGGGGGAAAGACAGGAAGCCTGACTCAACTGTGCCCCTAGTTCATCATTTTGACCAATTTTTGTTTTTGGCTTTCTACTAAAACAATTTTGATTAAAATGAGAGTTAGATTAACATGCTTGTTCGATTTTTGATTTGAAATCATGCAAGTCAGGTTATGAGCACTGAAAATTTTCCTTTTTTAGGTCCAAGAAAATGGTCCAGCTTTAGAAAAATGAAATAATTTTTGAGAGAATTAGTCAACCTCGGTAAAAATTCTCAAAAACTATTTTTACAAACGGCCAATGCTCAACAAGCATGGAACCTACTCTTGATATGCACAACCTTGGATCTGGAGGAAAATTGCCCCTTGCTCGAAGAGAGCTGCATGGCAACGGAAAGTTGCCCCTTGTTTGAACGGCACCGCAGTGCATTGAATGGCAACGAAAAGTTGCCCCTTGTTTGAACGGCACCGCAGTGCATTGAATGGCAACGAAAAGTTACCCCTTGTTTGAATGGCACCGCAGCGCGTTGTAATCAGTCTTCACAGTGAAGGTCACTACCAAACTCTCGGATACAGAGAAGGCAAAGATGATCAAAACCATTACATGGACACAATTGATTTGGAGGTGTTTGTGGCTGGACTTCAGAATGAAGTTGCCTACGTATCCCAAACATGGGAATCAAGCCTTACGTAGTTCCGGGTAAGGTACACTCGGGTATTAACCTCTCCTTTTGCGCTCTAACTTTTGCCAAGGCTGCCCTTCTGGGTTTTCAACCTTGTGAGCTTTGTTCTTCTTTTCCTTTCATTTCTTTTTGTTCTTTTCTTCTTTTTTTTCTTTTCTTTTCATTTTCTTCATCATCATTTTTTTTCTTTTTTTCTTTTTTTGTTCTTTTTCTTCTTTTTCTTGCTCTAACTTTTGTCTAGGTCGCCCTTCCGGGTTTTCAGCCCAGCGAGCCTCTCAAGGGTAAAAGTGTAGCTTTGTCCATGTCAAATGGTTCTAGGATCTTGAGGCCATCTGATTCCAAGAGAACGACTGCTGTTTGCTGATGATGTTGGAGTCCATCCAATGGGGGTTGAATTTGCCCCTAGTGTTGTGGATAGGAACTCAGTTGCCCTTCAGTAATGCTTCTTCTTTCCTCCCTTCTGGAGTTTGGCATTCTTGCCAATCTTCATCTTTGATTAGCGGAATGATCTATCTTTGGCTCTTCGAGCACATCTGACATTTTTCTGCCCCTAGTTCCAAGGGTATTTCTGATCCAGCTTTGCAAGCTTCTTTTGATAACACCTGATCTTCTTGATCTGACTTTTCTTGCCCCTAGTCCACGGGCTGCTTTGAATCTGGCCACACAGGCCTCACATCATGATTGGCCTTGGAACATTATGAATCCAAGTTCGACGTTTGAAATCAAAAGGGGTCGAGTCTCGAGGCTAAGAGCGATCCTAAGCTGCACAATCTCAAGAGCGATTCCACACAGGTCTTCGCAAGACCGCGCAAAACATTTTGTTTTTGAAATTTTTTAAGAAAGCGACAAATCGCTCGTGCTGAAGATAGTGTGGAACCAATCTAGATCAAGCCAGGATCCTTCTCACTACTCACATTAACAAGCATGATATCGTTCATTAAAGGCTTAGCATGCCTCTCTTTCTCTCAATTGATCAAATTTTTACAAATCCCGAGGAATTCTTTCCTCTTCGTTTTCATCACAATGTTCAAAAGGTTTTGAAAAATTCAGGTCAATGCAATGATTTCAGAGCACAAAAGAGCAGGTGGAATGCAATGCCGTTTCATTCAAGCTTCTGGCACAACTGGCGCAAGGCGGAAGCAGACACAAGAGTGTGAAAACTACTGCTGTTTTATTCAAATTCGTTGGCACAACTGGCTCCCTAGCAGAAACAGACTCAAAAGAAAGTGAAAAGACAGACACAAAACAAGCGAGTGATGTCCGAGGTAACACCCCCGAAATCACCCGACTCTAACAAAACAGGACTGACTCGATACAACAAGACAGACCCGACTGACGCAGTATGAAAAGACTGACTCTGAACAAAGAGACAGACTCAAAACAAAACAACAAAACTGACTCAATACCCAAGCCAGAACGTACAAAAACCGGCATTCACAAATGCTCAAAACAGCGCGTGCCATACACCACATCTGAAATAAACTAAACGCCGCCTGCAGGTGGTTCATCCCCTGATCACATAGTCATATTATCCTCCACAAGTTCACTGATCAAGTGCCAATAGACTTTGCAGAGCTTGGTGCAACGATAACCTCATTGTCAATCAAATTTTGTATCTCGTGGCGGAGACGGACGCAACTGTCGGTGTCATGACCGGTTTGTTGATGAAAAGCACAGTACTTAGTCGGGTCATGCTTTGCAGGGAGAGGATCGGGTAGAGGCCGTTGTTCCAATGGTTTCAGATGTCCTTTCCTGAGTAGGACACCCAGGGCTTTAGACAAAGGCATAAAGAGTAGGGTGAAAACCCTCTTGCCTCGGGGTAGATAGTCTGAAGTTCGGGGATTTGGATTGGATGCACCAACAAAGGGGGTGGCTGTTCTTGGTGTGGTGGTGGCGACCATGCCCACTTCGGAAGATCTTGCAGCTGCATCACCGCTGGTGGTCGCATTCGAACTGCGGTTGAATGCCCTCTTGGGCTGCTCTCGGTCTTGGTCAATCAGCCCTGTTTCATTGCATCCTCGATCTGTACTCCCATCTCATGCAAATCTGAAAAGGTAGGGAAGGGGAGCACAATCATTTTCTGCATTAGTTTGGGCTAGAGGTTGCGCACAACCATCCGAATCTGATCTTTGTCGGAAGGCCTTGTAGCCATCATCGAGGCCTTTGCTCTCCACCTCGCCACAAACTCTGAAAAACCCTCTTTTGGCTCTTGTATACAATCACTCAATACATAAAGTTAATGTATTATTTCAACCGCTATGTTCCATAGCCTGCTCAATCGATTAGTTTTAGTTTGCCTAATCATCATGCATTGTCTACAACAATCAAGACTATCCTCCACCGATAGCCCAAAGCAATTATTTCTAAACAGAAAATAAATGCATCAAATGGATAAAATATCGACATTTCAGTTAAGTGAGTGATAAATAATCCAACTACACCTTTTGATCCCATACACTCTCAATTCCAACATTCTCAATTTAATTTCCCATTTCTCAAATTAATTTCATAAATTAATTTATCAAAGTAATTAGGGCATTAATCCCATAAATTACACAACAACCTTAAGGTTCTATTTTTCATCCATAATCCATCATTTAACTCATTTCCCAATGCCAAACATGCATATAGGTTTATTATAAATAAAACCCCAACTTTTGTAAATTTACACAAAAGGCCCAAACTTTCTCGTAATTACACAACAACACCCAACATATCAAAATGCAAAAATTCAAAGACAGAGCTCACAAAGAGGAGTAGGATATCCCTACCTCGAAGTTAGAGCCAAAACGGGGTGAAGACCCAAAACCAAAGTGCTCCAAATCGCCAAACTTTCAGATTAAAACGAAGCCCTCAACCCACTCTACCTTTCTTACAAAGGACTTAGGATAGATTCACACTAAAAGGAGATGAAAACCTAGAGAGAAGGTTTGTAGAGAGAGAGAGAGAACGGATCTAGGGTTTTAAAAAGAAAAGGGGATGAAAAAGTGATGTTAAAATTGCTGCTGTCTGCTGATATATAACAGGCTCGCTCGAGCGAAGACTTGGTCGCTCGAGTGACCAGACACAGAAAACTATCACTCGAGCAAAGAAAGTCTCGCTTGAGCCAAAAACTCGAAGCTTCAGGTCTGCAACCCAGAAGCACGCTCGAGCGATAAAATGCTCGCTCGAGCGAAGAACGCGAAAACATACACCTCGCTCGCTCGAGCGAAGGAAATCTCGCTCGAGCCAAGAAATGCAACTCTCAGGTCCAAAACCAGACGCAGTTTCACGCTCGAGCAAAGAAACTCTAGCTCGAGCCACCAGAAACAAAACTCAACAGCTCGCTTGAGCGACAAACCTCTCGCTCGAGCGAAGGACCAAAATTCTGGGCAGCAACCATTTGTTCCCAAACACAACCAACCTGTAACAAACCTGCCCAACACATCCTATAACTGAAATACAGAGTATGAAAGCATGTAAACAAGATATAAATAACTACTAATATCCACAGACACAAGTCCGGATCACTGTACAATCAATGAGTAAAACGCGGGATCGCTATAACTTGCGTGGGAAAAATTGAGGTGGCCACTTGTCCGATCATGTGAGGATGACAAATGTGGAGATGTTTGAGGTGCCCACTAGCCATCTGTGTGAGGATGGAGAAATGTGGAAGTTGGTTAAATAATGTGTATTGGATAATTAAATGCTTTTAAGTAAGAGGTGTGATAATGCATATTTAAATCAAATGTTTATATATTTGGTTAAATGCATTCTCAACTAGACAATTGCTCATTTCTATCTAACAACATTTCAGGACTTGGCGAACCGCAACCACATTAATGAAGAAGAAGCTAACCAACCCTTTTGTATTAAACTTAAAGATATCTTGAAGTTGTAATCTAATAGTCAAACTTTTACGTTGTTTTCTTTTGGGAAATTATGGGCCCTTTTGTTCTTTGATGGCCATATTTGAAACTTGTAAGCCCATGAGGCAATTGTTTTGTTTTCTCTAACTTGTTGAACTGTGAACGGTAAATATGTAATTTGTAACTTTAAAATTATAATTCAATGTGAAAGAGAAAAGTTGGGATTTGTTGTGAATGTGAGTTTATTATTTTATGTACATCCTTACTGTGCTGGATAGTTTATAGTTTCAAATTTGGGGGCGTTACTGTTCCAAGATTGCCTTATGAATCAGTATATGATTATTTGGAACAAGTAGATTCGGGGACATATTTATCTGAAAAGGGATGTACATTTTTGAAAGAAATATTTGATGGAACAAGATTTAGAAAGATGGAATGAGATATTTCAAGAATATGATGAAAACTATGATTTTAGTGATATCATGGGTGATTAGGGGGTATAGAATATAGACAATGCAATAGATTGACAAAACCATGGGTAGTTTGGCAAAACCATGGGCTAAAGATTATACTTCCGTATGACTACACCACCAAGTGTCTGTTGTTTATAAATAAATCAGCATGTGACCACACCACTTGCTTGTTTGTCTTTTGTTTGTATTATAGTAACAATAAAATATAATATGTAAAATATTTTATATTTATAGATTATGTTGAAATTCAGACTTTGAAATCCACAAGATTCCTATATAAAGGCCTCTAGGGAGGGCAAAAAGAGATGAGATTATGCCGTTTAATATACATATCTCTTAAAAGGTGTACTATATGCACCATTAGTTATGCCGTATTCTTTTTTAGTTATGACATTACTTTAATTATGATTAATGAGATTTTTAATTATATCTTATGTTCTATTTAGTTATGAATTTTTTTTTTTTTAATTATTACTCAAAAAATATATAATTAGTGTGTTTTCATAATAATAATAAATCAATGTCAATTTAATAAAACTTTAACTTATTCACTTAGGGCATGTTTGATTGACAGTATTATAGTATGGGATTGTTGTTATTAATCCGTAGACCCAATAATTTTGTACATGTTTTGAAATTTTATTTCAGGATTATTAATCTAATAGATAATTCATCCAACAAATTTGTAGGATTATTAGTAATGGGATAGGGGTGAGATTATATATTATGAGTTGGGAAATAAAATAAAATAAAATAACTCTTTTATTTTTATATGTTTTTTTATCCAATAAAAATTAAATAATGGATAAAAAGATAATTTATTCTACTAATAAATAATGAATACACGCTAATTTAATGAAATTGGTGGCGTTTGGTAACACTTACGTTTTCAGTTTAAATTTACAAAAATTTAAAAAACTGTCACAAAAACTTGTTTGGTAAATTTTTTGGTTAATAAACCAGTGGTCTCAGTTTATAAATTTGGCCAAAAATTGTAAACTCAAAAAATGAGTTTACGTTTTCAGTTTTCAGTTTTTTTTTTTTTTTTTTTTGACCTCCCACCACTCGCCACCATTTTCCACCACCGTCTTCCGCCGCCACCACCCACCACCACCTTCTACCACCGTCTTCTGCCCCCACCACCCACCACCACCGTCTTCCGCCGCCACCATCTGCCACCACTTTCCACCACCATTTTCTGCCGCCACCACCTACCACCTGCCACCACTTTTCACCATCGTCTTCTGCCGCCACCAAACCCTACCTGCCACCACTTTTCACCACCGTCTTCTGCCGCCACCACCCGCTACCACCATCTTTTGCCACCACCACCCACCACCACTTTCCACCACCATCTTCTGCCGCCACCACCTGCCATCACTTTCCACCACCGTCTTCCGCCGCCACTACTCACTACCACCCACCACCACCGTCTTCTGCCGCCACCACCCGCCACCACCGTCTTCCGTCGCCACCACCCGCCACCACTTTCCACCACCACCATCTTCTGCAGCCACCACCCGCCACCTGTCACCACTTTCCCCCACCGTCTTCCGCCACCACCACTCGCCACCACCCGCCACCACCATCTTCCGCCACCACTCACCACCACTTTCTACCACCATCTTCCGCCGCCACCACCCACCACTTTGTACCATCGTCTTCCGCCAACACCACCCACCACTCGCCACCTGCCACCACTTTCCACTACCATCTTCCGCCGCCACCACCACCCACCACCTGCCACTATCACCCATCACCCGCCACCCATCATCATCGTCTTCCGTCACCACCACTCGCCACCACCCACCTCTACCGCCTTTCGTCGCCACCCACCCGCCACCACCGTCTTCCACCGCCACCACCCGCCACCACTCATCACCACCCACCACCCGCCATGCCACCACTCGCCACTTCTCACTCTTTTAGTTTATATTTTTTAAAATTTTCAAACATTTTGTTCAAACTAAACACGTTTGTAGTTTATGTTTTTCTACAAATAAACAAAAACCAGTTTATAAAATTTTTGTAAATATAAACTGAAAACGTAAGTGTTACCAAACAGGCCCTTTTTTCATTCATAACTGAGGAGTCTGGTATTGGGGCATTTGACAGGTTGATCTTCAGTCAGCGGCTCAATCGGATGCTCAACCGTCCAGAAGTCAGTGTTGCATTCAAGCCCATTTTGGCATAAATCCATACATCCCCTGTTTCTTGTCTCTCTGCTCTCGTCTACTACCACTGAAATTAGGGTTCCTTCTTATCCTACAAATTCAGGAACAAAGAAACAACAAAAAACCCCTACCTAAGAACACTAATTTTTTTTGGTATTATTTGCACAAATTGACTGTCCTCAAGTTTGAACCGACAACCTCAAGGTTGACATGACGAGTTTGAACTATTGAACCATTTAATGTTGTTCATTTTGGTGAAATTAACTGGATGAATTCCAATTGATCTGTGTATTGTTGAGTAGATCTCAAAACAAGGTTACGTTTCTTTGTTTGATTGTTTTTAATACATTTCATTTTTGGTGAGCATGGCTTCCCTCATTTGGTTAGTTGTATACACTAACATATTTTTGAGGACTTGAGCAGTTGTTTTTGCTGAATTCATTATTGTCTTGTATTGAAGATGTCTGTCTCTCTCCATATACTAATTTTAACTTTTCTAGTTCATTTCAATACAAGGAAAACCATCCAAGGCAGTTGTTGACTCATTGGCATTATTGGGGGTCTGATTCTTCCTGTCTTTATTATTATTATTATTATTATTATTATTATTATTATTATTATTATTATTATTATTATTATTCATGTTCTTTGAGTTTATGGATTTGAATTGCTACTTTCTTCTATGTTTTTGGCTATTACATCTGTTGAGTACATGGATTTTTTTTATTATTTTATTCAAGAAACTGTTTGAATTGCTTGATTTTTTGTCACTTCAATAATTATGATGATGGATTACTTTCTAATTTGTGACTACTACTTGGATTAATGCATGTGCTAAGCTTTGGATATTTAGCATTCGATGTTGCAATAAAATTTGTCCATTACCTTCTCTCTCTCTCTTAGATATCTTTGAGTTGTTGATGCCCTTTACTTTTTGAACTAATGTAATCTTTGTTTAGTTACTAGCTGGTTGTTGAGCAAGTGGGGGGCTAATTCTTTGGGTGAAATGGCACATCTGTGGGATTTTGTTTCTTCAGTTCCTTTGTTATGAGGCTGCTTACCTTCTATGAATTTTTGCTATTTGCAGGCGGGAGCTATACTAAGCGATGCTTTTCTTCATCAATTACCACATGCTTTTGGTATGCAACGGGTCTAATGTCATTCTTTAGTACTTTAATGATGCTTAGTTTGTTTGTTTGTTTTTATTTTTTTAATTAAATTTATTTATATTTTTTATTTACGTTTTATATGTACTGCTGCTTCTTGAACTTCTATCTATCATTGCCACTAAACAGTTTTGGCTATTATTATTTCAGAAGAAAATTTTGAAATATGGTTTTAGTTAAAGTGTAAAAGTATGGAAAACTTAGATTAGGGTTAGAGAGAAAGAGAGAAGGAACAAGGAGAGGAAGATTTTTATTTAACGTATGTTCTTAGGTTCTTAAAATAAACCTAAAACAAATAGCAAATATTTTTATGAAATATAATATGACCATATGACCATAGTACCCTCACTTAACACAAAAAATAACAGATGACTATATATTATAACACTTCCCCTCAAGCTATAACATAGAGATCAAACATGCCCAGCTTGGTAGGTAGACGTTGAAACGAAAAGCGAGCAAGGGGTTTGGTGAGTATATCACCCAATTGTAATGTACAAACAGTTGTGCAACAACAAATTCCAAATAAAATGACAATCAACCTCAATATGCTTCGTGCACTCATGAAACACGGGGTTATTAACAATGAAAATAGCGGCTTGATTATCACAACACATGGTCATAAGAGTAGGAACATGAATGCCAAAATCTTGTAGAAGAGAACAAACCCATAACATCTTAAGGCGGTATGGGCCATGGCACGATACTCAGCCTCAGTACTTGAATGAGCCACAACCAATTGTTTCTCGCTACGCCAAGTAACAAGATTACCCCTAACAAATGTGCAATATCCAGATGTAGAATGACGATCAGTCCGACTACCAGCCCAATTAGCATCACTAAAGGTCGTGACAGACAAGGAAGGAGAGGAACGGTAGAGTAGACCGCGATCTGGAGCTCGTTTTAGGTAACGCAAGATATGACAAACAACATCAAAATGGGGTTGGCGAGGAGCATGCATAAACTGACTAACAACGCTCACAGTATAAGTAATATCTGGACGAGTGACCGTAAGATAAATTAACTTTCCAACCAAATGATGATACTGACCAATGTTAGGAAACAATGCCCTAGTCTCACCATCGAGTTTAACCGAGGAGTCCATAGTAGTATCGCTAGGACGAGTGCCCAAGAGACCAGTCTCAGAAAGAAAATCAAGAACATAATTGCATTAAGAAAGAAAAGACCCCAAGATGAGTGAGCAATCTCAATCCCAAGAAAATACCGACGATGGCCTAAGTCCTTATTCTGAAATTGCTTACCCAAATAAAGCTTCAAATCAGCAATGCCGGTGGAGTCACTGCCAAAAATGATGATGTCATCCACATAGACAATGAGAACAATCACCCTAGTAGATGAGTTGTGAACAAAAACAGAGTGATCAGAAGTAGAATGACAAAACCCACATGTAAGCACAACGGTACTGAAGCGATCAAACCAAGCACGAAGAGACTACTTGAGTCTATGCAAAGCCTTCCATAGTCGACAAACCATATGCTCACTACCAGGAACAATATAGCCAGGGGGGGCTAATCCATAGGGACCTCCTCCTGTAAATCGCTATGAAGAAAGGCATTCTTTATATTAAGTTGATATAAAGGCCAAGATTAATTAACAACAATAGAAAGTAGAATCCAAATAGAATTAAGCCAAGCCACAACAGAGAAAGTCTCCAAATAATCAACACAATAGGTTTGAGTATAACCTTTGGGCACTAGATGGGCTTTGAGCCACTCAACAGTACCATTAAGATGATACTTGAAAGTATAAATCCAACAACAACCAACAGTAGGTTTCCCAGAAGGAAGAGGTGTAAATTTCCAAGTCTGATTTTGATGAAGAGCACTCATTTCCTCATCCATAGCATGTTTCCAGCCTGGCATGGACAGAGCCTGTTGATAAGAAGACGAAATAGAAAGACAATACAAGCAACAAACAAAGGAGTGAAAACTAGGAGAAAGACGAGCATAAGAAACAAAATGAGCAATAGGATGTTGAGTGCAAGTACATTTACCTTGGTGCAATGCAATAGGTAAATCATCAGATGCCATAGGTAGAGGAGGTGCAGGAGCCTCTGACAAAGAAGATGAAGTAGCCTAGCCATAAGAAACAATGCGACAAGCTTGGGACCGCTGATAAACCTGCAGAGGAGTGTAAGTTTTCTGTATTTCAGTATATTCAATTGTGTCAAAGATTACAATTAGACCTTAGATTATATAGCCCTAAATCCTAAACCAAAAAGGAAAATATAATTATGTCTCTAATAGAACTCTAACACAATCATGCCTCTAATTGGACTCTAATTTGTACAACCACAATCATATAGAAAATACACACAATATATTCTCACACCCCCGCTCAAACTCAAGGTGTTTTAGCAGAAAACATTGAGAGTTTGCTAAGAAGAAACTGAAACCGAGTGGTAGTGTGAGTCTTCATGAAGAAGTCTGCAAGTTGCAAAGCCGAAGGGATGAAAGGAAGCAAGATAGAGGCAGATTGTAGATGCTGGCGAACAAAGTGACAATCAATCTCAATATGTTTCGTCCGCTCATGAAAGACAGTAGTGTGGGCAATCTGAACAGGACTGCGGTTGTCACAATAGAGAGAGGTCGGAGAAGAATGAGAGACACCCAAATGAGACAAGAGACAACGAAGCCAAACAATCTTAGCAATGGCATGAGCCATAGCACGATACTCAGCTTTGGCAGTTGAGCGAGCAACGACTGATTATTTCTTGCTTTTCCAAGAGATCAAGGAATCTCCAAGAAACATACAGAAACCAAACGTAGACTTACGATCAGTAACATCACCAGCCTAATCAAAGTCAGCATAGGCCACCAAGTCCAAAGAGGAAGTAACGGACAACAATAAGCCCTAAAAGATGATACCCCTGAGATAGCGAAGAACGTGAACCAAAGTGGCCCAATGGGTAGAGCAAGGAGCAAAAACGAACAAACTAACCACATGAACAGCATAAGCAAGATCAGGGCGAGTGACAGTCAGATAAACTAAACAACCCACAAGCTCACGATATAAAGTGGGACCATCCAAAGGGACACCATCAGTAGAGTTAAGCTTCACATTAAGCTCAATAGGTGTATCAGAAACCTTAGTATCAGTAAGACCAGCACGATGAATGACTTCATTAGCATACTTAGCTTGAGACAGAAAATAGCCCTTGGGAGAAGAAGCAACCTCAATACCAAGAAAATATCGTAATGGACCCAGATCCTTCATTTCAAAGGTGTGGAAGAGATGTTTCTTGACCTCAGAGATAGCAAAAGAGTCCAAGCCAGTGATGATCATATCATCCACATAGAGAAAGAGAGCAACAAAACCAGCCGAGGTATGTCGTAGAAATAAAGCAGAGTCGGAAGCAGAAGGATGAAACCCGAGCTCGGTAACAACAGTTTGAAAGTGATCATACCAAGCACGAGGAGACTGCTTCAGACCATACAGAGCACGCCGAAGACGATAAACCTGACTAGAGGGATCGTAAAGGCCAGGGGGAGGACGCATGTAAACCTCCTCAGTGAGATGGCCATTAAGAAAAACATTCTTAACATCCATTTGATAAAAAGGCCAAGAACAAACAACAGCGACAAAGATCAAAGTATGGACAGTAGTCATTTTGGCAACAGGAGCAAATGTCTCCTCGTAGTCAATACCATACTCCTAAGAGAAACCTTTGGCAACCAGACGAGCTTTGTAACGCTCAAGAGAACCATCAGAATAAGTCTTGACTTTGTAGACCCATTTGCAACCAACCAGGTTCTTACCAGCAGGCAAAGGAACCAACTCCCAAGTACTAGTTTTCTGTAAAGCAGACAACTCGTCTTCCATAGCTTGAACCCAATGAGGATCCTGACAGGCCTCCTTGTAAGACTGAGGTTCTACAAAATAGTGAATAGCAGACAAAAAGGTACGATAGGAAGCAGAAAAACAAGTATTAGACCAACCCAACTCATTTGGAGGATGATGTGCTCGAGGAGGATATCGGTGTGCAATAGGATCAGAGTCGTCAGAAGCAGGGGGAGCAGCAGTAAGGGCAGAGAAAACCGGTAGAGAAGGAGCCTTGCGACGAGAATAAACTAACAATAGAGGAGGAGGAGAAGCCGAAGGAGGAGAAGAAGCCAAAGGAGGAGAAGCAGCCAGAGGTGTAAGAGGAGAAGATGGAACAAGCTCAGGGGGAACAGTGGAGATGTACTCATCAAATGAGACCTTAGAAGGAAATGGGTCAATATGAACCAAATCCTCTTTGGAAACTAGAGCAGTGAGAGGGGGAAGCTGAAAGTAAGACAGATGTTTGAGAAAGGCAACATGACGGGAGACATAAAGGCGATAGGAGACAAGATCGTAACAACGGTAGCCTTTCTGAGTAAGACTGTAACCCAAAAACACACACAATATATTACAATTCTGAAGGAAAGAGAGATGAGGAGTCATATGATAAGAGGCACCAGAGTCAAAAAGCCAGACAAACGAAGAGATACCTAAAGAAGACCCAAGCAAACCTGAATGAAGAGATGAAACAACAGAGGCAGATGAAGATGGCTGGGAGGTAGACAATATATGCTGAAGTTGACTAATATGAGCAGTCAAGGAAGCCAAGTCAGGATCAGGAGTCGGAGCAAATGCAGCATACGCAGTGGGAGGAGCCCGGAATTGGTGCTGAGATTGCTGAAAAAATGAGGCAGGCTGACATCCCTTCTTGGGACAATGGTACTTCCAATGGCCCTTCTGATGGCAGAAGGCACACTCATCAAAAGCCAGAGACATCGTAATAACCAAAAAACTGAGGGGTTAAAGTGTAATAAACCCTATATTCAACAAAATAGCCAAACCAGGGGTCGAAGGGTAATACATAGAAATTTGATGGGGTAAGGCCAATAAATCCAAAACCATAGTGTAATAATCAGAAGAGTGTTAGGTCTAAATGTAAAATACAATAACCAGGTTTTTTTTTTTTTACCCTGACCCACAAATATTAACTAGAGTTTTGAAGCCGAAAGAACCAATTTGAAGCCGAGAGAACCAAATTAGAGAAGAGAGAGAGATTGAAGCCAAAGTGAAGGAAGATGGAGATTGAAGCCAAAGGTTACAAACCAGTGAGAAGAGTTACGAACCAAATGGGTTTGTTTGAGTTTTCTTCGGATTTTTGGTTCGGTACGATTGTGACTCTAATCGCTCTCCTCACGATGAAGAAGAAGATAATTACGACGTGGTTGGTGGTGCCCACTAGGGTTTTGTAGCATCAATGGCTCTGACGCGTAAACGTGGAGTGAAAAAAGCGAAGAGGAAGAGTGAGTTGCATCTCGGTGATCTAGTTCTCACCAAGGTCAAGGGAACTTCGATAGATCAGAGAATTTTGATCAGAGAGCTTCGAGAACCAGATTTGATCAAGGGAGAAGATGAACTACAACTCACATAGAGACTGAAGAGGAAGACGATTTCTAGGGTTCTGGTGGTGGCTCAGATACCATGTAAGTTTTTTATATTTTAGTATATTCAATTGTGTCAAAGATTACAATTAGACCTTAGATTATATAGCCCTAAATCCTAAACCAAAAAGGAAAATACAATTATGTCTCTAATAGAACTCTAATCATGCCTCTAATAGGACTCTAATTTGTATAACCATAATCATATAGAAAATACACAATATATTCTCACAAGGAGATGGTGGAGAAGAATCTAAATTGATGGAAGGGGAGGGAGAGGACAAGGAGACAAAGGGCACCGAAAGAGTAGGAGTGGGAAAAGATGAATCCCCCTCACGACAAGAGATAAGATCATCTGACAACCGTTGACCAAAAGGGGAAAAAAAAAGAGGACTCAAAAAAGATAACATCGACACTAACAAAGGACCAACGAGACTCAGGATGATAACACCGATAACCTTTCTGAGTACGAGAATAACTTTAAAAAATACTTTTGTGAGCATGGGAAGATAACTTATCCAGTCCCGAATCCAGGACATGGACAAAGGCCACACAACTAAAAACACGAGGAAGAGGAAACAGAGAACAAGTGGGGTATAACTACGAGAATGGAGACCGATTTTGTAAAACAGCTGATGGCATGTGGTTAATAAGGGAACATGCAGTAAGCACAACATCACCCTAAAATGATTTGGGAACATGTATGTTGAACATCAAGGTCCGAGCAATATCTAACAAGTGGCGGGGTTTTCACTCAACAACACCATTTTGCTAGGATATATGAGCACAACTAGTTTGATGTATAATACCATGATCATCACAAAAAGTATTCATAACAGACTGCACATATTCTAAGGTATTATCAGACTGAAATATTTTAATATGTTTCCTAAGCTGAGTAAAACTTTCATTATGAAACTTAGAAATTATTTGAGGCAAGTTAAACCGTTGTCGTAGTAAGAAAACCTAAGTCATTTGAGAGTAATCATTCACAAAAATAACAAAATAAAAACAAACGGTTAACAGTGGGAGTACGAAAAGGACCCATATGTCTGTATGGACTACATTAGAGGACGTAGACACATGACTAATACTAAGACTAGAAGAGGAACTACGGTGATGTTTGCCAAGCTGACATGCTTCACATTCAAGCTGAGACATATCACTTAAACTAGGAATAGCTAACTTAAGCTTGGCCAAGGATGGATGACCCAAACAAAAATGCCATTGTAAAGGAGACATGGTAGTACTCAAAACAGCAGAAGTAGGAGGAGGAGAGCCATCAATGTCTAGAAAATATAAGCCACCCTTCTCATGCCCCGAACCAATCATCTTCTTGGTCTGGAGGTCCTGCAAAACACATGAGGAAGGAGAAAAGGCTACAAAACAGTGAAGAACTTTAGTTAATTGACAAACTGTAGACACCCCATTTTTGACTACCTTTAAGACTTGGACGTGACTGATGGTTTACTTGGTGGAGAAAGGTGTGCAGGGGAAAGGTGCAATTTCTTCGGCAAAGAGAGAGTCAAATCTCAACTTCATACCCCTGTTCTGGACCAAAACAATCTTGATCAAAAAATTTTAGTCTTAAAACCCTCTCTTTCAAAACGTTTTTGAAATAAAGTTCCTACGATGTTCTGACGCTCGCATTTTGTTAAATGTTGCGTTTTTCGGTAAACCGAGCGAGGACAAAGTGGGAATGAATGAAAGAGAGATAAAATCTTTGAAAAATCTTTCAAAACACCTTACTTAGGGGTTTGAAGTTGAAGAAAAGAAAAGAAGAGGGAAGAAATCCAGTCGGGGGAGAAAATGGGCATGAACCGTTAAGAGAGAGTCGAGCAGCCCTCGCCGAATCGGGCCTATTCATTTGGATACTTGGAATCAAGCTATGAGGCCACTACCGTTGGAAAGCTTACTCCCGGGGCTTCATTTTTCACTCAAGAATCTCCTAAATTCAATTCCAGACAGAGGAGATATGGTTGATTGAAGTGGGGCATCACTCCGGTTGAACAGAAATCTGCGCGGCTTCACAGAAACGAGCATAACTCTTTCCATAGGAGGAATTTTGATGCAAGGTTTGCGCCATTGGAAAGATAACTTCCGGGGCTTCAATTTGGAGACTTGAACGGCCACATTTGGACTTCCCAATCACCCACCGGCCACTTTTCTTTCCGGAAGCCCACTTTTTTTGTCCCGAATGTAGCCGGCCGGCCAGAAAACCCAGAAAAGGTACCTGGCCGGCCAGAAAACCCAGAAAAAGTAGCCGGCCGGCCACCTTTTTCTGGTGGATGATCTTTTTTGCCCATTTAAACTAGCCGGCCATGATCCTTGTCCCAAGTGCATTCTAGCCATGTATTTTGTTTTGCACATCACCCATGTCCGAGGGTTTGGCCTTTTTGGGGGCAAACTTGGATTGTTTTCCCCCCCATTTTTCCCCCTCTTTTCCACCTCTTTTGTCTATATAATCAGACCCTCCAGCTCTCATTTGAGGGGTTAGAAAATTTTGTTTAAGCCTCTTGGATTGTATCTCTCTCTCTCTATATTCCAACCATCAAAAACCCTAAAGTTCCTACACCATTTCTACACCACCTCATAGCACAAGGCCTCCGTCCTTCATTCCAGCACTTTGGGACTCTTTTGAAGAGGTTGAAAGCTCAGATTTTTGGACCAAGAGTTGATGAAAGACTAGTCTTCAAGGGTGAGTCTCATTTTCCCTCTTTTTGCTCTTTTCTTGGTCTATATTTTAGCTCCTTATGCTTGCATATTTGGGCTCCGAACCTAACTGAGAAAAGTCATATTTTGACCCACTCTTCATGTTTGATCAACGGTCTTTTGCCGTTTGAGGTTTCTTTTTTACACTTTGTGTTAAAGCTCTCTTTTATGCGTCTTTCTTGTGTAGTATTTTAGGCCTGTTTATAATCTATTTTGAGGCATGATGTAAACTTTAAATAGGCTTATTTTGATCCCTTCTTCGACATTGTAGAAGGGCTCATCACTTTTTGAATCCTCCATGTGCCACTTGCTTTGATATCCATCTTTTGGTCCCATTTTTGCATGATTTATTAGCCTATTTTTCTTCTGTTTTTGGACTTTGGTCCGAACTGAAAAGGGTCTTATTTTGACCCCCTCTTCATGTTTCATTAAGGGTCTATTACTGTTTGGAGCATCTTTTGTATACTTTGTGTTGTAACCTCTTTTTAGGCCTTATTTTGCATAGCATTTTGAGCATACTTGTATACTGTTTTGGGTCTGATCATAAACTGAAAAAAGTCATTTTTTAGGTCCCTCTTAAACTTTGTTGAAGGACCTTCATCTGTTTGAGGCCAGCATGTATCAGTTGCTTCTTTGTCTCCATTTTGGCCCTTTTCTTGCATAGGAATTTTTCCATACTTGTGTCTGTTTTTGTGGCTTGACATAAATTGTAAAATATCATATTATGGGCCCCTCTTCATCATTGTAGAAGGGCCCTTCTCTGTTTATGGCTAGCATCTGTTAGTTGCTTCATTATCTTGCTTTCGGGGCCATTTTTGTATGCTAGTTTAGCCCTATTTGTGCCCACTGTTTGGCCTTGCTTTAAACTGTAAATATGCTTATTTTGGGGCTGCCTTACTTCTGTCTTTACACTTCATGTTCAAATTATGCATGCATTGCATAGCTATAGGTCATTCCGTATGCCTAATTTCATGTTTCGGGACTCGTTCCATGCGTCGGGTACCATTTTGTCACGTTTCGGGGCTGTTTTGAATCTCATTTTGCCTCTGAAATTTGCATGATAGTATGCTATATTTCATGTTTTGCCATGTCTTGTTAGAGTGGCATTCCGTGCCATAGGTTCGGTCCTCGGTTTGCGTGCACGTGTGCACGCATTTCGAGTGTCTCATTTCCATCTTATGGCCTCTTGTGTGAGTGTGGCTGAGGTCCACTCATGTTAGTGTAAGTCCATTATGCATTGCGTATGCCATTTCATTCCATAGCATTGTGTATGCTAGGTTGTATATTAGAGCATTGTGTATGCCATGTTGCATCGTGCACCGTGTATACCATTTCATAACATTGTGCATATTAGGTTGTATCTTAGTTGCATTCATGCATGTCATGCATATTGCATTGTGTTCGGGATAGGAGTTAGCCCGAGCACGGGAAACGAGGTACGTTTCGTACTCCGAGTGACGGAACGTGTCTCAATTCCCTAGTCACCGACACTCCGGATTACCCATGATGGAGTTAGGTTTTGTTAAGTTTTCGGGTGCATTCATTCCATATCGAGTTGTGCAATTCGACTCCTCGGCCATCATGCATCGAGATGCGTGATTGGTGACACGAGGATCGAGGCATGCATACATTTGTGAAAATACATTGCTATGCCCCTTTCCTGCTCTCTGTTGCAGCAAAATCAAAAATCAGCAGTCTTCCGAGGCTTGGCGCGCTTTCCAAAAAACCATTACAAAACAGAGGCTAATTGGGCCATCGCAGTGGATTTCAGCGCGAAGGCAACCCGGACATGCATCATTCATCATCCGGAGTGGAATCAAGGCAGTCCCTGGCTTGCATGCCAGTTTATTGTTTTCTTAGTTAATTTGTTAATTAATTAGGAATTTGTACATATTTGGACTGTATTATTTGGACTGTACTATTCTTTTATTCGGGACTGTATATTTATTCGGACCCGCCGCGCGAGGGCATAATTGTAATAAGTGTGCGTGAGTGTGAAGTATGTCTTCCAACCCCACGTCTTTCTTCCCTTTTATTTACCTGCTTATGATGGTTAGATTAGGGCATGTTTCAATTAGCATACAGTATGATAGCATGTTTGCATTCATTCATCTGTCTTGCATGCACCGGGCTCGGCGCATCATACTAACTACATTCGTATTTCAGTTCCAAGTTGAGTACTTGTTAGCTGTTGCATCTCATATGCCATGTTTAGAATAGCCGAGCCTGCTATAGTTTGCACTTTTGCATGTGTTGCATTAGGCATTTCTGTATACTTAGGATCATGCATGATTTCTAATGTAGTTTCTGTTTTGGCTTGGAGTACTCGGTGAGTTTTATGCTTTAGCATCCTTGCATGCGTGTGAGTGACTGCCATGGATAGCATGCTTACCATGAGGCTAACTGCTTATGTGATATAACTGCTTGAATGCCTGTGGGTGAAGGTTGGGTTATTTGGATTGGAACAATTCATCAAATGTTTGTTTTAAGCCCACTAGATAGTGGCAAAACCATTGTTTTCTAAGCCCACCTGAGGGTGGCAAATCCACGTCTTAGCCTACTTGCGGGTGGCACCATCAAACCATTTTCAAACAAATAAACATGAAATGTTTTGTTCCAATTCAGGTGACTCAGTCTATACTTGTATGCTGTGCGCATCACATAGTAACCTAGGCTAATAACCGGAATAAGAACACACAATGTTTTCAAAAATAGATATCATGGTTAGTAGAGCCCGATCTTTGATCGGGCGAGCGGGGGTGCTCACTAAGTGACCTTCCCCAATTGTACCCAAGTTCCCGAGCCGAGGCAACTTTGGTGATGACAGACACGTGGCCTTTGGCACCGAGTCAGGGTTTCCTAAATTTCCCAAAAATAAAATATTTAGGTGGCGACTCTGTATCTGGCAAAACAGTCCATGTTTGGCAACTTCTTTCAAAAAAATCTGTTTTCTCAAAACGATTTGCCGGATTTGGACTCTTTGGTTCAAGATTAAGAACCGTGACATTTGAGTCCTTTGAACTGTAGTAGACCCGCAAGCGAACCAGAACGGGGGGGGGACTCGCGCTCCTCCCCGGGATGCGTTCGGGGACGTCTACAGTTTCTGGCAACTCTGCTGGGGATTTAGAGAACTTGACTCGAACTCATGATATCTGGTTTTGACTACACTTGTGTGTTTCTTTGCATTGCATTTGCATTGGTGCGCCTAGGACACCGTGTTTGCCATATGCCATTCCCGAACGATTTGCCGAAGGCTTGTCTTGTCAAGGCATGACCATAAGGCTGATCGGCTGTGGGCTCTGACAGCATGGGAACACAAACCCCGGTTTTACCGGGGCACCCTTTTTGACCATTCGACCTAGTGCATATTCGGATCCATAGTGACCATTCCAAACTAGGACAGGTTGCTTACCCGATATAGGTTGTTTGAAACCGCTGCGTGCGTAGTGAAACCCTAGCTCCTGACAAAATAGGACAGGGAAACCCTACCCCAACATAGGGGTGTTTTGGCTCTCACTTGCTTGTTATGTGCTTTTAGAGTGTGTCTCTACATGAATCAGTTTGCGAGTTTGGGCCTCAGGCCTGTGGGCACCAACTCAGTATTTTGGGATTCAGTTTACCTGAGGGTAACAGTTTACAGGCAGAATTTTGGGGCAGAATTCATTAGAGGGCGCAGTCATCCTGTTATCTGTTTTGGCAAAATTGGGCTGAGATGCTGCACGTTTTCTCTTTTGCTAGGTAGTCCTGGAACTATAGCTTCAGAAGGCTCCGATATGCCCCGGGTACATTGGACTAATGCTGATAGACTTTGTTAGGTCAGAGATTCAATTTAAGGGCAAATCAGTGTTCCTTCGCCAGAAATAGGGTGAAAGGGCCAGTCGGGCACAGATCACCAGTCCAGCAGTTACCAGATCAGTGGCCCTTAACAGTTGGACTGAGGTCTCAATTGTTGCCATAGAGATAGATCTACCGGTCAGTCAGATGGATCAGCAGAATACATCAGGGATGGAGGCAATGATGCGTCAACTCCAAGAAAGTATGAAACTCATGCAGCAGGATGCTGCCCGTCAAGCGAAATTCGCCAAAAGCCAGGCCGAGATTATAGCCCAACAGGCAAAGACAATTGCCAGGCTAGAGCAGCAAACTGGAGTATCTACTTCACACCAGGCTCCTCCCCCACCCAGAGTTCCAACGCTCGGGGAGACAGCTAATGTCCAGGAAGATACAGACATTCCGACAAGGCCACCTCCGCCCCCGGTTCTACCCCAGCTATCCAAAGCACTGATCCACTTGCCTAGTTCCCCCTTTGAGTTCGAGACGGACCCCACAGCATTAAAAGTGAGCAAGCTTGAGAAATTGTTCAAAAAGTCTCAGGGGGCCCGCTCTATTCCTGATATAGAGGATGGTTATACCGACTCAGTGGTGACATTGCCGGAGCGATTTAAAATGCCGCATGTCGATCGATTCGATGGCTCTGAAGACCCAATGGTGCACCTCCAACTATTTTCTGATATCTTGAGGCCGATGGGTTTGACCACAGCTCAGAAGTTGTCTCTCTTTGGCCGAACCATGTCTGGGATAGCCGCGATCTGGTATGCGAAATTGGAGGACTCTGTGAAACGGAACTGGGAAGAGCTGGCTAAGGCCTTTATTGCTCAATACTCTTACAACACACAGATCGAGGTCACAACTCGTGATCTCGAAGTCACCCGCCAAGAACCAAAAGAGGGTTTCTCAGAGTTCGTGACGAGATGGAGAGCAAAAGCCTCAATGATGACCACTAGGTCCACTGACAAAGATCAGATTCGGATGATTGTGCGCAATCTCCAGCCTAAGCTTATGCAGAAGATGATTGTTCTTCCCTTCCCTACCTTTTCAGATCTGCATGAGATGGGGGTTCAAATCGAGGATGCCATCAGACAAGGGATCTTTGCAGAAGATAATGAGCCTTTGAAGAGGAATGTTGCTCGCAGTTCCAATGCTACTACTGATGGTAGCACAGCTGCGAAATGCTCAGAAGTAGACACTATCACCACTTTCCTCAATGGCCAAAAACCAACCACCTCAACTCGGCCCCAAGCCCGAAAATTCCATCCTCTTTACATGAGTCTCTCTCAAGCTTTGAAAAAGCTGTGAGAAGAAGGGCATCTAGAACTTCTAGAACCCCAACCCCTTCCAAACCCTCTTCCACCAAGATATGACCCAGCTAAATACTGTGCCTACCATCAACAGCACGGTCATGATACGAATCGTTGCATCCGCCTCCGTCATAAGATTCAGGATCTTATTGACGAAGAGACCCTAGCTCCACCAAAAGGACCTCAGGTTAGTACTGACCCGTCACCTCTACATCTCAACCTCATCCATATACTGTCATCCACCTATGACCCTAGCATATACATCACCCCAGCCCATCTACCCAAGCCTGAGGTGTTCATTCCAGAAAGCATGGACTTATGCATGATGGATGCATCTGGACCCCAATCATCTCAAACCCGTGAGCCCACTACTTCTGAACTAAAGAGAATGATCAAAGATCTTCAAAGAACTGTGACAGATCTAGCCTCTGGGACATTGGCTCCATCATCGACCACAGCACATACTAGGAGTTTCACGACAAAAGGCTCCCCAATCTTGGAACGGGCTGTATTTGAGGAATGCCAATCCCTTGGCAAAGTGGAGGCGAGTGGAAAGAACAAGATAGGGGCGGACATGGATCCCCATGAACATCTTCTGTTGGCTGTTGAGGCTTTGAAAGCCGAGGGACTGAACAAAGAGCGAGTGCTTGCAGTTGTTGCAAAAACTGTGGACGACATTTTCGCCACTCAAGTTGGGGGCAGTTTGAATCAAGGGGCAAGCCGGGAGAAGGGTCGTTGTATCAGAAACGTTCCTTTCAGTTATAATCCTGCACTCGGAAGAGATCAACAAACCAGGCCAGCACCTGCCAATCCCTTTACTGGTGCGTCCAGCAAAAATCCACAAACCTTGAAGTACCAACCCCGAGGTCAGAGGGTCTTCCATGCCCTCCACATGCCTTTGTCCAAAGCTTTCCAAATCCTTGCTGGACAAGGCCATCTCAAACCCCTTGAGCCTCGGCCTCTCCCAAATCCTCTTCCGGCTACGCATGATGCCGCCCAGTACTGTGCCTTCCATCAGCAAACTGGCCATACTACCGACAACTGCTTCCGTCTTCGCGATGAAGTACAGGATCTATTTGACAACAGGGTCATTCCCGCACCAAGATCTGCAAAGTCTATCGGCACTAGATCGGTGAACTTGGGGGATAATGTGACCATGTGATCGGGGGATGAACCAACTGCGGGTGGCACTCGATTAACTCAGACGTGGGAATGGCACGCACCGCCCTAAGCATTTGGCCAATGCTACATTCTGACTTGGGTATTGAGTCAGTCTTGTTGTTTTGTTTTGAGTCTGTCCTTTTGTTTTGAGTCAGTTTTTTCATACTGAGTTAGTAGGGTCTGTCTTGTTGTATCGAGTCAGTCCTGTTGTACAAAGGTCGAGTGATTCCGGGGGTGTTACCTCGGGTGTCACCATTTTTTTTTTTCGCATTTGTCTTTTCATTTTGTTTTGAGTCTGTTTCTGCCAGGGAGCCAGTAATGCCAACAGATTTGAATGAACAGCAGTGATTTTCACATTCTTGCGCTCACTTCTGCCTTGTACCAACTGTGCCAGAAGTTTGAATGAAATGGCAGTGCTTTTTCGCCTACTTTTCTGTGCCTTGAAGTCATTGTATTGACCTAAGTTTTCCAAAAAGCTTTTTGAACACTGCGGTAAAAACGAAGGGGAAGGAATTCCTCGGGATTTGCAAAAATTTGATCAATTGAGAGAAAGAGAGGCGTGCTAAGCCCTTAATGAATGAAATCATGCTTGTTAGCGTGAGTACTAAGAAGGACCCTGGCTTGATCCAGACTGGTTTCACACTATCTTCAGCGCGAGCGGTTTGTCGCTTTCTTAAAAATTTTCAAAAACAAAATGTTTTGCGCTGTCCTGCGAAGACCTGTGTGGAATCGCTCTTGAGATTGTGCAGCCTAGGATCGCTCTTGAGATTGTGCAGCCTAGGATCGCTCTCAGCCTCGAGACTCAACCCCTTTGCTTCCAAACCTTGAACTTGAATTCAGAATGTTCAACAGTCAACTACAATGTGAGGCCTGTGTGGCCAGATTTGAAGCAGCCCTCGAACAAGAGGCTTGGAAAGTCGGATCAAGAAGATCAGAAGATCAGAAGAAGCTTGCGAATCTAGAACAGAAGTACCCTTCGAACTAGGGGCAAAGATGTCAGATGTGCTCGAAGAGCCGAAGATGAATCCTTCTGCAAGTCAATATAGCAGTCATTCTCCTGGATACGGATGGCTTCGAGATCTTAAAACCATTCAACATGGACCAAGCTACACTTTTACCCTTTGAGAGGCTCGCTGGGCCGAAAACCCGGAAGGGCGACCCAGGCAAAAGTTAGAGCAAGAAAAATATATACAAAAAGAAAAAAGAAGAAAAGAGAATAATGAAAAAAAAAAAGAAATGAAGAAAAAGAAAAAAAGGGAAAAAGAAGAAAAGAAATGAAAATGAAAAGAAAAGAATGAAAAGAAAAGAAAAACAAAGCTCGCAAGGTTGAAAACCTGCAACGGGCGCCTTGGCAAAAGTTAGAGCCTAAAAAGGAGAGGTTAAATACCCGAGTGTACCTTAACCCCGAACTACGTAAGGCTTGATTCCCATCTTTGGGATATGTAGGCAACTTCATTCTGAAGTCCAGCCGTAAAACACTTCAAATTCGATTGTGTCCATGTAATGGTTTTTGATCATCTTCGCCTTCTCTGTATCCGAGAGTTCGGTTGTAATCATCGCTCCAAAGACTGTTTACAAAATACTGCTGCATCGTCCAAACAAGGGGCAACTTTCCGTTGCCATTCAACGCACTGTGGTGTCGTTCAAACAAGGGGCAACTTTCCGTTGCCATGTAGCTCTCTTCAAGCAAAGGAGCAATTTCCCTCTAGATCCGAGGTTGTGCGTCTCAAGAGTAGGTTCTGTGCTTGTTAAGCATTGGCTGTTTGCAAAAATAGTTTTTGAGAATTTTTACTGAGGTTGACTAATTTTCTCAAAAATTGTTCCATCTTTTCCAAAAATTGGACCATTTCTTGGACCCAAAAAAGGAAAATTTTCAGTGCTCATAGCCTGACTTGCATGATTTCAAATCAAAAATTGAGCAAGTGTGTTAGTCTAACTCTCATATTGGTCAAAACTGTTTTAGTAGAAAGCCAAAAACAAAAAATGGTCAAAATGATGAACTAGGGGTACAGTTGAGTCAAGTTCCCTGTCTTTTCCCCTTTATCAACGCACTTGCCAGGAAAGGCACTCTACTTGCCAGAAAAGGGCACAACTGAAGCTAACAACAAAGGGCTGAAAGCTCTCTTACCCTCCAAGCAACGAGGTATCAAGCGAAGTGCGAAGCACGAGCTGGAATGGGGCAAGATATTCCACTCCCTCATCTGGACAGATCTAATCACGACCAAACTCCCCAGCAAAGCATCATCAACCGATGTTAGCTGCAGATTTGCTACACATCCAGTTGTGGCGCAACCCTTCTATGGGAGGAATTCACTAGCTGTGAGTGGAAGAAAGAGAATCTAGCAGCATGCTAGGGGCAAGAGCCCGCAACTTCCTGTTTATCCATCAACCACCCAAGGGAGGGATTGAAAAATGAGAGACTGAAGAATAGAGAGATGTGCGACGAGAGAAAAAGTGAGAAAAGGGCTTTTTCAGAAAAATAGAGCCTGAGGGCCGAGTGATGTGAGAATCACAAATAAGGAAGGGTGGGAAACACTACCCGGTGAAACAGGCTCCCTGTGCACGTCTGAGTGTCGTGTCTTTTTGTTTGTCTCGATTCTTGTTTTGAGTCGTCTCGAGTGTTACTCGGTGCGTCTAGGTTGTGTACCTTTTATTTCTGTGTCGAGTCGTTTTGCTGTGTTTAGTCGTAGGCTCAATACTTGTTCGAAAACTCATCTCTCAATTTCAAAAATAAAATCGTTTTGTGCTCCGAGTGCCGTGCCGTTCTCCACATTTGTGCAAAACAGAATTTGTTCTTTCATAAAATCGTAGCGTTCAACCCTGGTCATGTGAGAATAGTAAAACCAGGACCTATCTGAAGCTATGAAAGTTCCAGGCTGCAAAGCAAAAGAAAAGAGGGAAAATGTTGGGCATCTGAGATTGTTTCAACTTCTGCAAGTTCCGTCATTGCATCCTGTATGTTCAAAATGAGCTGTGCGCCCGAAAAACGAGCTGTGTGCCCGGAAATATACTATGTGCCCAAATGAGTTGTGTGCCCGAAGAATGCGCTGTGTGCCCTAAAAGAGCTGTGTGCCCAAAAGAGCTGTGTGCCCAGATTGAACAGAATTTTGTGTTGCGAGTTGCGTGCCTAACAAACAGAGTGTTGTGTTGTGAGTTGTGTGCCAAGTGAATGGAATGCTATGTCGTAAGCTGTGTGCCAAGTCTTGCATTGTGCATGCGTTTCATCGCACTTATTGCATTTATTTGCATCTTGTGTTATCTCTTATTGTTTATCCTTTTACGCTGAGCAGCGTTTGGGATCGTTGTCCTCCGGGACTTTCTCAGGTTGCGTTGTGTGCGCACTTGAGCGGTTGTTTTTGGACCTCTTCTCACCATTTCAGCGTGGTTAGAGTGTTCTCTTCCTCACACGATTTCAGCGTGTTTGGAATTTATCCCAGGTTGCGTTGTAGACGCGCTGGGCGGATTGTTTTGACCTCTTCTCACGATTTCAGCGTGGTTTGAGTGTCCCCTTTCCTCACACGATTTCAGCGTGTTTGGATCTTATCTCAGGTTGCGTTGTGCGCGCACTTGAGCGGTTGTTTTCAGACCTCTTCTCACGATTTCAGCGTGGTTAGAGTGTTCTTTTCCTCACACGATTTCAGCGTGTTTGGAATTCATCCCAGTTTGCGTTGTAGACGCGCTGAGCGGTTGTTTTCAGACCTCTTTTCATGATTTCAGCGTGGTTTGAGTGTTCTTTTCCTCACACGATTTCAGCGTGTTTGGAATTTATCCCAGGTTGCATTGTAGACGTGCTGGGCGGATTGTTTTGACCTCTTCTCACGATTTCAGCGTAGTTTGAGTGTCCCCTTTCCTCACACGATTTCAGCGTGTTTGGATCTTATCTCAGGTTGCGTTGTGCGCGCACTTGAGCGGTTGTTTTCAGACCTCTTCTCACGATTTCAGCGTGGTTAAAGTGTTCTTTTCCTCACACGATTTCAGCGTGTTTGGAATTCATCCCAGTTTGCGTTGAAGACGCACTGAGTGGTTGTTTTCAAACCTCTTCTCACGATTTCAGCGTGGTTAGAGTGTTCTTTTCCTCACACGATTTCAGTGTGTTTGGAATTTATCCCAGGTTGCGTTGTAGATGCGCTGGGCAGGCTTGTTTTGACCTCTTATCACGATTTCAGCGTGGTTCAAGTGTTATTTTCCTCACACGATTTTAGCATGTTTGGAATTTATCTTAGGTTGCGTGGAATGCGCTTCTGATTGATTTTCTTTGTTCTTCCTCCACTCACGAGTCCAGCGTGGTTGGCGTATGTCACCATTTTGCATCTATTGCACTCTCTGTTGCATCGCATCTATTATCTATTGCATCACATCTATCACATCCATTGCATCATATCTATTTTATTGTCTGGTCTAGGAGACCTTAAATCCTTTAAAGGTGTAATTCCTATGGTGTTTGTCGTGCCCGAACGACTTCCGGTGGTCTGGTATAGCCACCTGCCTATGTTAGCAGTGAGTTCCTAGGAGACCAACTGAGACGGTGGAAACTAGAGTTCGAATGGCTCATGCCTAGAACGCAAAGGTTCAGGATTTCCGAGACTAAAGTCTGGTTTAAATACCCAGGGGTATATCCTCGGCTTGAAATCTGTATGGCAGCCCCATAGATTGAGATAGCATCTGTATGCGCCTCAATTCTGGATACTGATCCAATCTAGTCTGTCACCCTGTTGGAGAATAGGGAAAGCTGCAACCATAGTCAGGGAGAAAAGTAGTACCTGTGGTTCAACTGAGAAGAAGAGGAAGATTCCCACATCAGCATGAGGTAGGACATTGTCGAGGTAAGTCATTGCCAATTGCCCCTGTAAGGTACCTTTACCTCTTAGCTATTACATTGCATCTTAGCTACTACATTGCAGTACATTGCATATATCCTCAATTCTCAAACCGGCTTCGCGTAGCGTATAAGTCCAATTTTTAAACCGGCTTCGCGTAGCGTATAAGTCCAATTTTCATACCGGTTTCACGTAGCGTATAAGTCCAACTTTCAAACTGGCTTCGCGTAGCGTATAAGTCCAATTATCAAAATCTTTCTGCATATCATTTCGCATCCTGCCCCTGAACTACGCTGGTTTGATCCTTTGCAAAATGATACGTAGGTAGCCTGCGGACACAACCATTTATTTATCTATATTTTGTCTGTTTGTCCAAGTCTTCGGCCTTGTCAAAAATCGGTCGTCTCTGGGCTTTGACATTCACTCCCGTCACTTCTTGACTTCTGAGTTCTGTCAAAGAGGGGCAACTGTAGACACCCCATTTTTTACTACCTTTAAGACTTGGACGTGACTGATGGTTTACTTGGTGGAGAAAGGTGTGCAGGGGAAAGGTGCAATTTCTTCAGCAAAGAGAGAGTCAAATCTCAACTTCATGCCCCTGTTCTGGACCAAAACAATCTTGATCAAAAGATTTTAGTCTTAAAACCCTCTCTTTCAAAACGTTTTTGAAATAAAGTTCCTACGATGTTCTGACGCTCGCATTTTGTTAAATGTTGCGTTTTTCGGTAAACCGAGCGAGGACAAAGTGGGAATGAATGAAAGAGAGATGAAATCTTTGAAAAATCTTTCAAAACACCTTACTTAGGGGTTTGAAGTTGAAGAAAATAAAAGAAGAGGGAAGAAATCCAGTCGGGGGAGAAAATGGGCATGAATCATTAAGAGAGAGTCGAGCAGCCCTCGCCGAATCGGGCCTATTCATTTGGATACTTGGAATCAAGCTATGAGGCCACTACCGTTGGAAATCTTACTCCTGGGGCTTCATTTTTCACTCAAGAATCTCCTAAATTCAATTCCGGACAGAGGAGATATGGTTGATTGAAGTGGGGCATCACTCCGGTTGAACCGAAATCTGCGCGGTTTCACGAAAATGAGCATAACTTTTTCCATAGGAGGAATTTTGATGCAAGGTTTGCGTCATTGGAAAGATAACTTCCGGGGATTCAATTTGGACACTTGAACGGCCACATTTGGACTTCCCAATCACCCACCAGCCACTTTTCTTTCCGGAAGACCACTTTTTTTGTCCTGAATGTAGCTGGCCGGCCAGAAAAGCTAGAAAAGGTAGCTGGCCGCCCAGAAAAGCTAGAAAAAGTAGCCGGCCGGCCACCTTTTTCTGGTGGATGATCTTTTTTTCCCATTTAAACTAGCCGGCCATGATCCTTGTCCCAAGTGCATTCTAGCCATGTATTTTGTTTTGCACATCACCCATGTCCGAGGGTTTGGCCTTTTTGTGGGGAAACTTGGATTGTTTTCCCTCCCATTTTTCCCCCTCTTTTCCACCTCTTTTGTCTATATAATCAGACCCTCCAGCTCTCATTTGAGGGGTTAGAAAATTTTGTTTAAGCCTCTTGGATTGTATCTCTCTCTCTTTCTCTATATTCCAACCATCAAAAACCCTAAAGTTCCTACACCATTTCTACACCACCTCATAGCACAAGGCCTCCATCCTTCATTCCAGCACTTTGGGACTCTTTTGAGGAGGTTGAAACCTCAGATTTTTGGACCAAGAGTTGATGAAAGACTAGTCTTCAAGGGTGAGTCTCATTTTCCCTCTTTTTGTTCTTTTCTTGGTCTATATTTTAGCTCCTTATGATTGCATATTTGGGCTCCAAACCTAACTGAGAAAAGTCATATTTTGACCCACTCTTCATGTTTGATCAAGGGTCTTTTGCCGTTTGAGGTTTCTTTTTTACACTTTGTGTTAAAGCTCTCTTTTATGCGTCTTTCTTGTGTAGTATTTTAGGCCTGTTTATAATCTGTTTTGAGGCATGATGTAAACTTTAAATAGGCTTATTTTGATCCCTTCTTCGACATTGTAGAAGGGCTCATCACTTTTTGAATCCTCCATGTGCCACTTGCTTTGATATCCATCTTTTGGTCCCATTTTTGCATGATTTATTAGCCTATTTTTCTTCTGTTTTTGGACTTTGGTCTGAACTGAAAAGGGTCTTATTTTGACCCCCTCTTCATGTTTAATTAAGGGTCTATTACTTTTTGGAGCATATTTTGTATACTTTGTGTTGTAACCTCTTTTTAGGCCTTATTTTGCATAGCATTTTGAGCATACTTGTATACTGTTTTGGGTCTGATCATAAACTGAAAAAAGTCATGTTTTAGGTCTCTCTTCAACTTTGTTGAAGGACCTTCATCTGTTTGAGGCCAGCATGTATCAGTTGCTTCTTTGTCTCCATTTTGGCCCTTTTCTTGCATAGAAATTTTGCCATACTTGTGTCTATTTTTGTGGCTTTACATAAACTGTAAAACATCATATTTTGGGCCCCTCTTCAATATTTTAGAAGGGCCCTTCTCTGTTTAGGGCCAGCATCTGTTAGTTGCTTCATTATCTTGCTTTCGGGGCCATTTTTGTATGCTAGTTTAGCCCTATTTGTACCCACTTTTTGGCCTTTCTTTAAACTGTAAATATTCTTATTTTGGGGCTGCCTTGCTTCTGTATTTACACTTCATGTTCAAATTATGCATGCATTGCATAGCTATAGGTCATTCCGTATGCCTAATTTCATGTTTCGGGACTCGTTCCATGCGTCGGGTACCATTTTGCCATGTTTCGGGGCTGTTTTGCATCTCATTTTGCCTCTGAAATTTGCATGATAGTATGCCATATTTCATGTTTTGCCATCTCTTGTTAGAGTGGCATTCCGTGCCATAGGTTCGGTCCTCAGTTTGCGTGCACGTGTGCACGCATTTCGAGTGTCTCATTTCCATCTTATGGCTTCTTGTGTGAGTGTGGCTGAGGTCCACTCATGTTAGTGTAAGTCCATTATGCATTGCGTATGCCATTTCATTCCATAGCATTGTGTATGCTAGGTTATATATTAGAGCATTGTGTATGCCATGTTGCATCGTGCACCGTGTATGCCATTTCATAACATTGTGCATGTTAGGTTGTATCTTAGTTGCATTCATGCATGTCATGCATATTGCATTGTGTTCGGGATAGGAGTTAGCCCGAGCACGGGAAACGAGGTACGTTCCGTACTCCGAGTGACGGAACGTGTCTCAATTCCCCAGTCACC
This sequence comes from Camellia granthamiana, assembly GCA_036172215.1. Taxonomy (NCBI): domain Eukaryota; kingdom Viridiplantae; phylum Streptophyta; class Magnoliopsida; order Ericales; family Theaceae; genus Camellia; species Camellia granthamiana. The sequence goes on from CM069913.1 coordinate 105,139,935, forward strand.
GACACTCCGGATTACCCATGATGGAGTTAGGTTTTGTTAAATTTTCAGGTGCATTCATTCCATATCGAGTTGTGCAATTCGACTCCTCGGCCATCATGCATCGAGATGCGTGATTGGTGGCACGAGGATCGAGGCATGCATACATTTGTGAAAATACATTGCTATGCCCCTTTCCTGCTCTCTGTTGCAGCAAAATCAAGAATCAGCAGTCTTCCGAGGCTTGGCGCGCTTTCCAAAAAACCATTGCGAAACAGAGGCTAATTGAGGCATCGCAGTGGATTTCAGCGCGAAGGCAACCCGGACATGCATCATTCATCATCCGGAGCGGAATCAAGGCAGTCCCTGGCTTGCATGCCAGTTTATTGTTTTCTTAGTTAATTTGTTAATTAATTAGGAATTTGTACATATTTGGACTGTATTATTTGGACTGTACTATTCTTTTATTCGGGACTGTATATTTATTCGGACCCTCCGCGCGAGGGCATAATTGTAATAAGTGTGCGTGAGTGTGATGTATGTCTTCCAACCCCACGTCTTTCTTCCCTTTTATTTACCTGCTTATGATGGTTAGATTAGGGCATGTTTCAATTAGCATACAGTATGATAGCATGTTTGCATTCATTCATCTGTCTTGCATGCACCGGGCTCGGTGCATCATACTAACTGCATTCGTATTTCAGTTCCAAGTTGAGTACTTGTTAGCTGTTGCATCTCATATGCCATGTTTAGAATAGCCGAGCCTGCTATAGTTTGCACTTTTGCATGTGTTGCATTAGGCATTTCTGTATACTTAGGATCATGCATGATTTCTAATGTAGTTTCTGTTTTGGCTTGGAGTACTCGGTGAGTTTTATGCTTTAGTATCCTTGCATGCGTGTGAGTGACTGCCATGGATAGCATGCTTACCATGAGGCTAACTGCTTATGTGATATAACTACTTGAATGTCTGTGGGTGAAGGTTGGGTTATTTGGATTGGAACAATTCATCAAATGTTTGTTTTAAGCCTACTAGATAGTGGCAAAACCATTGTTTTCTAAGCCCACCCGAGGGTGGCAAATCCACGTCTTAGCCTACTTGCGGGTAGCACCATCAAACCATTTTCAAACAAAGAAACATGAAATGTTTTGTTCCAATTCAGGCGACTCAGTCTATACTTGTATGTTGTGCGCATCACATAGTAACCTAGGCTAATAACCGGAATAAGAACACACAATGTTTTCAAAAATAAATATCATGGTTAGTAGAGGCCGATCTTTGATCGGGCGAGCGGGGGTGCTCACTAAGTGACCTTCCCCAATCGTACCCAAGTTCCCGAGCCGAGGCAACTTTGGTGATGACGGACACGTGGCCTTTGGCACCGAGTCAGGGTTTCCTAAATTTCCCAAAAATAAAATATTTAGGTGGCGACTCTGTATCTGGCAAAGCAGTCCATGTTTGGCAACTTCTTTCAAAAAAATCTGTTTTCTCAAAACGATTTGCCGGATTTGGACTCTTTGGTTCAAGATTAAGAACCGTGACATTTGAGTCCTTTGAACTGTAGTAGACCCGCAAGCGAACCAGAACGGGGGGGGACTCGTGCTCCTCCCCGGGATGCGTTCGGGGACGTCTACACAAACATATAGCAAATAAATGGAAAAGAGTTAACATAGAGACTAGAGGGTAAGGAGAGAGATGGAGTGGGCTGAAGTGTACCCTAGCCAGTGATAGGTCTAGAGGATCCATCAGCTAGTATAATATTATGGGTAACCGGATGAAGAGTATGAAAAAGAGAGGAATTAACAAAGATATGAGAACTAGCACCAAAGTCTAGAAGCTAAGGTTGGGATTGAGCCATACATGCAATATTACCTGAACTAGCCAATGTAGCGGTAGAGGATGAAGGAAGAGTAGTACGAAGAGAATTGACTAGCTCAATAAGCTGGCTAATCTGAGTGGTGAGTGCATCATGAGAATCAGCTGGGGAAGCACCAGGACCAGAGGGAACGGATGTCGATTAAGAGGATGGAACATCCATAACCTGATTCACATGATCAAGTTTACCAACTTTTGCCAACACCAGGGTTCAGAATGACCCAAAGAATCACAATGAGTACACTTTCGATCACCATGGGACGCGGAACCAGTACCATGCCCACTGCCACCACCACCACCATGAGAACCATGAGAATAACGACCACCACGAGAACCACGAGAACCAGTATGGGATCCACGGTGACTAGAATTGCCATGAAAACTACCACGGTTAGTCTCATGATCACCACTGCTCGAGATCAAGGCAGAAGAGGACAATGACTGAGAGGAACCAGATGTGGAAGAACTCTATCCAAAAGAAGATTACAATAGCTGAGAATAGGCATTAGCATCCAAAAATAAGGATGCCATCATAAATTCCTCCCAATATTTCTTCTATTGAACCAAATCAGTAGTAAAAGGTCAGTGTTGCAATGATTGATCCCATAAGGTCTTAAGGCCATTGTAATATTCAGGAAGAGGACGTTCAGACTGTCGGGTAGCAAAGATCTACTCATATAACTCATAAACACGAGAAACATTACTCTGATTGGAAAAAGAATCAACAAGGGAGTCCCAAATGTCCTTAGAGGTGTCACAAAATTCCATTGTAGTAGCAACATAAGGTTCCAAACTATGTCAAAGCCACCACATAACAGATGAATCCTCACTCAACCAATCATCATAACCTATAGCATCCTTAGCAGGTGGAAGTTCAGTAAGAAAACGTGACTTCTTGCCATGCAAGAAAATCTTAATAGTATGAGCCCAAGCCAAATAATTCAGACCATTTAATTGCTTAGCGGTAATAGACTTAGGTAACTCATCATCCTTAGCTACTGAAGATTTCACATCAGGTTTTGGCTCAGTCATGATAAGGAAAGCAAAGACCAGCAGCAAACAGAAGATTCAAATTGGGGGAAATGCACAAGGGAAAGCAGCCCACATGAATAGAGTTTGGGAAAGAAATTACCCAATCACTAGCATAAGCAAGCAGCCAAAGATGAGCATAAATTAGCCAAGAATGATCAAAGCAGGCAGAACAGGGTTGCCGAACCAGGGAAAACACCAAAAACCATCAACAAATCGAACCAGGAAAACACACAAAAATACCAGAAAATCAACCTAGCAGCAGCATCGAAGCAAAACAAAGTCAAAAAGAGCCTCCTAGGGCTATTTTGGATCCCAAGGAACATATTTCAACAATCAAAAAATTCTGGGTAAGGGGCTTTAGCACATATTAGAATATTACCACCAAAAACTCAAAAAAAAAAAAAAAAAGAAATAAAAATCACACACTACATGTTACCCAAAAGGCAATCCAAGAGGGGGGGGTGAATTAGATTTTGATAAATAAAAATTAAAAATTACCCAATAAAATTAACAAGTAGTACAACAAATAATTAACTGATAATAGATAGATGAATAACAGTTAATGATCAAGCACAATGATGAACTTAACAGTGAAGTAGCTAACAGTTAATGCAGTGAATGATTTTTGACTTAACAGATTATGATTTAGATAAATTAGCAATGGATTTAACTAAATCAGGTAAGTGAAGATATTTGTAGATTTAGCACAATAATAGCAAATATTATAACAGTTATAGCAGAGACAAAAATGTAAAGAGATTAGAGAAGAGGAAGCAAACAAATTTATAGTGGTTCAACTTTAACCAAGCCTACATCCACTCAAGCTTCACTTGAGATTTTTCACTATCTTCTAGCTTCACAGGGGTGCTAGCAACCTCTTCACAAATGGAGCAATCCTCCACAGATTTTACACAGACTATACTAGTCTTCAAAACCTTGCAAACCTTAGGTGATTCACAATCACTCTCAAGGAATCAAGAACACTAAATGTACTACACTCTTACAAGATTGAAATGAAAGTGTTTTTGTTTTCAAAGAAAGCTACAAGGATAATCTCTCAAAGATAGATACGCAATATTGAAGCTCAAAAAAAAATAAAAACTCTCAGAAATAGATAAGCATACAACTTAAGCTTAGTGTATATGTTCTGAAAGAAAATGAAAACTCAGTTTAGGAATTCTTTAGAAACTTAGAGAGATGAAGAATATGTGATTGATGAAAGATGGAAAAATGTTTAGTACGTTGTATCTGTTGTTGTCTATCTCTCTGTTGTGTCTGTGTCTTTGTATATAACAGAGATGGTGCTCTGTAATGTCTAACAGAGCACATCCTCTTCTTCCCGTTGAAGAGATGGGATGGTGATGGGTTAGGAGGTTGTAAAAATCATTGCTCAAATATTCCCTGACATCCACGTGTGTTTTACCCGTTGAATGATGGGTCATTTGATGCAAAAACATTTCTTTTCTCTTCTCAACATTTGTCAGATTCAGTGAGCATTGCATAGAGAGGACGTCCCTGGGAGGTCCTAAGTGAAACTTTGCTCTTGGTGGTCGTCCACCCGGATGTCCCTTAGACGTCCTTGGTGAAGCTTTGCACTTGGTGGTCATCCACTCGGTTGTCCACCCAGTTGTCTCTCGGACGTTCCGTCAAGTCCCGATCGAGAGGTATGGTGATTGTGATTGTTGAGCATACTCTCTGTGTGACAGCCAGAACAAAGCTTGGTGGTCATCCACCCAGACACCCCTACAGCTAGAATTCTTGTTTTGCAGCTCTCTACTACTGCTGCTGCTTGCTATTACCTCGTGTTATACCTGTTTAATCTTCATTTTGACCTCCAAATAACATAATTAATGCAAAGAGAAGATATTTTATCAAATAATAAGTTCCAGTGATAATCTACTCTTCAAAATAAATCAAAACAAAGAATTAAAAATCATCAAAATGTACTATTTCTAACACTAGATGATCCAAAATAATTTCAAAAAAATCACCATTAACATCAGGAGAGAGAGACGGCCTAGAGTGCCTCGACTCGTCTATACGGACTATGACGTCACGCTAACGTCACCGTACGAAAGATGATGTCAGACATCGTTGTCACCTTAACAGAATCTTAGGAGTCTAATGAACACTTGACAAAGTCGAATCGATGCTCTGATACCAAGTTGAAATATAAAAGTATGGAAAACTTAGATTAGGGTTACAGAGAGAGAGAAAGAACAAGGAGAGGAAGATTTTTATTTAACGAATGTTCTTAGGTTCTTAAAATAAACCTAAAATAAACAGCACATATTTGTATGAAATATAATATGACCATATGACCATAGTACCCTCACTTAGGTTAACACAAAAAATAACAGATGACTATATATTCTAACAATTTCTATTGGGATAAGATTGATTTCATTGATGAAGGAACCATTCTTCTCTCTTTTAGGAGTGGTGTTTTTGTTTTAACCCCTTGCCCAGTGTCAATTTTTGAGAGGTATGATTTACTTGGGGTCGGGGATAAACCTATCATACCTGGTGAGAATCTTAAAGGCCATTACTCCTTGTTTTTTAGAGTCTTGACACTATGGTAGTATGTCATAAATTGAATGCTTCAAAAGGTAAATTGTCTGATCATGAGAGGGGGTTAAGTCTTCCAGGGGTAGGAAACTTAATGAAAATGTGAAATGGTTGATTGAGTTAAAGAGGAATACACCTTCTCCTCTTGATGAGGTGGGGTTGGGGGTGGGGGGTTAAGTCAGGTACTAGACATAAAGGGTTTGTCTTTGATAAAGTTAAGTGAAGAAGGTGAGAGGATGGATCAAAAGGGGATATGTGTTAGAAGGGGGAGAAATAGAAGAGGTAAGGGTAATTGTAGGAAGGGAATTAGAAATTGAGGAATTTGACTTCTTGAATTAATATGATGGTCCAGGAAATAAGATCATGGATAGAAGTGGTTCTAAAATGAAGATTATAAGTTGGAATGTGACTGGAGAACTATCCAAGAAAAGCAGAAGTGTGGTAAAGGAGGTTTTGATTAGGAATAATATAGACATTGTAATTCTAAAAGAAATAGAACTAGAAAAATTCGATGGGAAGTTGATTAAGAGCATTTGGGGGGGTTATAGGCTATGAAGCACTGACACCTCTCTGAGGGCAGCTTATCAATGTCGAACACGGACATGCGGTGGACAAGTGTCCGACACGCTGAAAAGAGTGTCTTTGTTTTTTTCTTTTTTCTTTTTTTGTAGACAAGCACATAAGGGACACGTTCGGGACACTGCAGGGTTAGAAATATAATTTCTGAAACTTCAAGTCGCGGTCAATTTGTAAAAAACAAAAATAAAAAATCAATTGCTGACCTAGTTTCGAACTGAGAGAAGAGAAGAGACTGAGAGAAAGGCTCGTTGGTGGTCGGTCGTCACTGGTCAATGCTTGCTGATCTCTTCTTGCTATTCGCTGGTCGTTGCTTTCGCTGTTATCGAAGGTATGTTGCTCGATTCTCTTCTTCTTCTTTCGATCTTCTTTGATCTTCCTCTTTTTCATTTGATCTTCTTTGATCTTCTTCTTCTTCAATCTTCGTCTTCTTTGCTCTCTCTCTCTCAGTCACTCTCTCTCTTTCTTCTGTTATGTCCTCTCCTCTCTGACTTTTCTTTTCTTTTCTTTTATGCTGATTCTAACCCCCCCTCTCTCTTCTATTTTATTTTTATTTTTCTTCTTCAATTTTTTTTGTGGCTTTTCTCTCAGTCAGTCTGTCGTATTTATATATATATATATATTGCTGATTAGTTTTTAAAAACAATTTTTTTAATTTTTTTTTAATGATATGTATTTATTAATTTTAAAATTTTATGATATATAAGAAACAAATTTAATTATGTATATTAAATGTGTCCCCAGCCTGTCATGTCCCCTATGTTTTGAAATTTTGTGTGTCCGCGTGTCTGTGTCGTATCCCGTGTCCATGTTCATGTTCGTGTCCGTGTCCGTGCTTCATAGGGTATAGGAATTGGGCTTGTGGAAGATTTGCTTCGAGAGAGGACTTGATAATTTGGGATGAGAGAGTGATTAGTGAATATGAAGTAGTTATTGGGGAGTTTTTAGTGTCTAGTTAGTGTACGATTTAGGAATAATGATAATAGAGAGTGGTGGCGTACGGGAGTCTATGGATCCGATACCCCAAAGCTTAGGGGATCATTTTGGGAGTTGCCTGGTTTGTTTAGGATTTGGTCTCCAAATTGGTGTGTTAGTAGCGACTTTAATTTAATCAAAGTAATTTCTAGAACGCTAAAGGGGGATGAAGTCACTAGGAGCATGAGGGACTTTGATACATTTATGAGAGTACAAATTGGTTGATCCTCCATTGTCAAATGCTAGGTTCACTTGGTCAAACCTATAGGCGAATTTTGTGTGTAAAAGTCTAGACAGATTTTTGTATTCTTTAGGTTGGGAAGAGAGATTCCTGAGTGTTAGACAAGAGGTGCTTCCTAGAGTAATGTTTGATCATTATCCAGGGGTCTTAGAAAGTCATTTATCAATTGGGGTCCCACTCCTTTTAGGTCTAAGAATATGTTAGAGCATCACTTGTTTAAGAGATGTTACTAGGAATTGTGGGAAAGTTGTAGACCTCACAAGAAGGGGAAGTTTCAAATTCATGAAGAAACTAAAGTTTATTAAATAGTTGTTGAAAATTTGGAACAAAGGTTTTCAAAGACTTGAAAGAGACTACGAAGTAAAATTCTAATTAGGATCAATGAGTTGGATAGTCTTGAGATGAGTGGTGGTCTTGTTGAATCTCTTAGAAAGGAGAGAAAGGTTTTCAAAAGTAAATTTGAGAAAGTGGTCTTTAGGTGAAGAAATTTCTTTGTCCAAAATGTCTAAAGCTTAATAAGTGGCTTGAGGAATGGGATAATAATTTCAAATTATTTCCTAAGGTTGCAAATGGAGATCAAATCATTAATGAGGTTTTTCCATTTATTCCAAATTGTATTCTTTTGAGGGAGGGGTGAGTAGGTCATGATTAGAAGGGTTGGAATGGTCCCCCATTATTTCTGAGAAGGCTAGTTGGTTGAAAGGCTTCTTGATGGATTGGAAATAGGAAGGTGATTTTCAAGTGTAAAATGGTATGGGTCCGTAGGGCTTAATGGCTTTCTTATGACCACTTTTTACTTTTGGTGGGATATTGTTAATTTTGATTTGTTGAAAGTTTTTAATGAATTTTTTGAGAAAGGAATTGTCGATACTTGCGCAAATGCTACATTTATATGTTTGATTCCAAATAAAGAGATTTCTTTAAGAATATGTGACTTTTGACCTATCTGTTTAGTTACTTATTTGTATAAAAGTTTGGCAAAAGTGTTATCTATGTCGTTGAGATTTGGTTTTGGGGGATTTCATTTCTCTTCTCAAGGTGCCTTTGTTGAGGGGTGTTAAATTTTAGATGTTATTTTGGTAGCTAATGAGGTAGTTGAGGAGTATAGATTACCTAAGAAGCATGAACATGTACACAAACACGAGACACATGATATAGTGATTTCAAAAAAAAATGGGGACACGAACACGAACACGGCGGAGACACGACAATAAAATATTTTTTTTTAAATCTAAGCAAAAATGAATAAACATTCAACATGCAACATCCATTAAATGCACTAAAGAAAGAGGGGGGGGCCATTTGGCGTGCCCCCTGGAAAAAAATTAATTAAATGGTGTGTCATTGCCTTGTCGCCATGTCCCCTTGTCCGGCATGGGTATGGCACTTATTTTGACCAGTCGGTGCTTCATAGCAAATTACAAACAAGGAGAGGGTTATCTTTAACACTGATTTTGAAAAAGTATATGATCATGTGGATTTTTTTTTTTTTTTTTTTGATATATTTTTTTTTTTTGGATTTTGTCATGCAAAAGAAATGATTTTGTGAGAGATGGAGGAAGTGGATCAAGGGTTGTTTGTCTACTAGTAATTTTGTAGTAATATTAAATAGTAAAGCATGTGATACTTTTTAAGACTACTAGGGGTGTGAGGCATAATTCTTCTTTATCTCTATTTTTATTTATTGTAGAGAGTTGATGTTTTGGGGAGGTTGGTTGATTGGTCTTAGAAGGTGGGTTTAATGGAGGGTTATGTGATAGGTTGGGGTAGGATTTCAGTTTTTCACCTATAGTTTGCAGATGATACTATATTTTTCTCTTTTCAGATTCTCACCTACAGTTTGTAGCATTTTTTAATTGTTGGTGGTCATAATATGTTTTTCTATGATTATGTTATATTTCCAGGTGGTGAACATTCCCATTCACACGATCATGATGTGGACCATGCTCGTTCTCATGTTCATTTTGGACATAAGCATTCACATCCTCTTAAACATGCACTTTCTTAAAAGATCTTTCTGTTGGTTAGTCCGTTTTGGGTAAGTTAAGAAACATGCAACATGCATACGTTATTTGTTAATCTCAGTCGCATGCTTTCTTGTTTTGCAATATATATGTATGCATTATGCACATGCAACAATTATCTCTGTTTTATATATTCCTGTAATTTTGCCTCTAATAATGTATAGAAAAAAGTTACTTCTAATAATGTATAGAAAAAAGTTACTTTCTATCTGTCACATTTGAAAATTAATAATTCTGAATAATAAATAATTATTAATAGTTAGCAAAGTGATAAACAAATTATAAATGCACATTTATTGATAATCCAACTGTGTCATTGGGGTACATTGGACCACATGAATGGTTCAAGCCTTGAACACACTGCTGATGGTTAAAAGAGTACAATTTCATTGAGTTAATGGTAGTCATTCTTTTGGAAGGAATATCACCTTAAGAATATGAAAAGGTTGACATAGCAAATACACAAAGTGAAATTGAGAAAAAGTGGCCCCAGTTGATATACGGGACTCAAGAAAAGCGACACAGTCGCATAACGGGTAATGTTAGGGGACGAGAAAGGCCAAACTAAACAAGAGTTAAGATAGCAAGTGTTTAGCATGCGTTTGTTTTATCATTAAAGGTAGTTTAGTCATTGTTAGCCTCTAGGGTTTTACTTAGATTTCTTATATATATTTCTCTTGTAATCTTTCATTAATTAATTCAATAATACCATGGTTTAGTTTAAACCTAGTTTTCATGGTATCAGAGCCAGGTTTCAATCCTGGGACACAAGTTAATAGCTTCTTGTTCAACTAAAATTATAGATCTTAATCAAATATGCAAACTAGGATTTATCTAGCCAACCCCAAGTAGTTAGTGAAGATTTGTGTAGTTGAATTGATTTAATATATTTTTTCAGTTTGTATGTTTCTTTGACCTTAAGGTAGTAACATACTTAGAAAGTGGCTGTGCATAAACCACTTGTTGAAGTCATTGTGCATGAACCACTTGATGTTAAGGTGATTGCTTGTAAGCATCTTCTCAACTACTTGTCACTAAAATGGCTGTACTTGGCACTTGTTTGTGATTAAATGATTGCATGTAAGGCAGTTGTCACTTGCTTGTTATTTGAGAGGCTCTGTGTAGCCACTTTTCACGTACTTGTCATTGAGCTTGTTGGCTGTAAGCCACTTTTAAACTAATTTCCAGTCATAGCCTTCTCCTAAGAAGCACAGACACTTCTAACAAGGTGACGTATCTATGTCGTGTCCGTGTCGGACACCAACACTCTTTTGGACACTCTTAGGACACGTGCCCGACACTCTTCAAAACGTGTCTTATTTTTTAAATATTTTTAAAGACCTGGACACTCTTTGAACACTTGGACGACACACGTGTCAATCACTTAAATACACATGTCTATCGATTAGACACATGTGAAACTAATTTTAAGTTTGAACAAAACAACTTAAGATACAATAATAAAACAAAAATCATATAAATTCATAGAAATTAGTGTCATATTGCGTTTGTTATTATCTTCGAATGATATATTCATATATATAACATATAATAAACATATAAAATTATATATTTCATGCGTGTCCCCCACGTCTCGTGTCCTTCATTTTTTGAAAATTAACGTGTCGGCGTGTCTGTGTCCGTGTCGTGTCGCGTGTCCATATCCATGCTTCTTAGGCTTTCTCTATCATCATCATAAGAACAGTAAAAAGTTGAAGGATGACAATGACAATGATGACAAGATTCAACAGCAGTCTCTCAATGAAAAGAATGAAAGTGTATTAGAAATGTCATCTCAACGGTAGGTTTTAGACGAAGGATCTGAAAAGCAAAATCAGCCTGAATCTCTTCGGAAGGTAAGATGATTGTGATTTTTCCTGGCAGGTTATGATCAACTTTGAACTAGGTTGGTTTCTGGGCGTTTCTTCGTATGTGGACCTAGAATTATAGTCAGGCAGCAGTTGGGCTAGACTAGAATTGTTGTTTTTTTTTTAAAGAGTTGTCTTTAGCCACAAATGTATACAAACACATGCGACATATATCGATCTCTGATCTGTATCTGTTACATGCAAAAGAGATTGTTTCTTCTTCATTCAGAATAATTTTTCCACAGTTCCTAATATCCTTGTGATAGAATATTCTAATAGCATGAAATGAAATATGGTTTGTTGCTTTTCTTATTCTTAATTTTAGTTTTTTGTTTGTTCAACATCAAAAATAATGACTCAGACCTCGATAAGTTACAAAGTTTTGTGGCAAAGAAAGTCAAAAACATAACACATTGAGAAACAAATGTACATATCTAGTGGGATTGTTCTGCTAGTGCACAACAATTTCATATCAAATATGTTTTGTTGATTGAAATGTTATAACATTTGATGAAGTATCTTATTTCATGGAAACATAATCCATTATTGAATCTTACCTTTTTGGTTTGAGGAACCTGAATGGGAACATGATGTCACATGGTTCTGATGTGTTAGGTAATTCAAATCACGAGGGTGGTTCTCTTTTGACCAGGATATAACAATGTATCGATATTATCAAAATGCGAACATTTTCCATTAGACTTGTGGATTTTTTACCCTTTCAAGTATTCGGGAATGGTTCCGATTCCTTATATTTGAACAAAGCTTTATCATGTAAATTGGTAGGGCCTTCAAGATGCCTGCTAGCTTACTTGGTAAGAAAAGTGGTAATAATATCAAATGCTTGGATTCAAGGTTCCAATAAAGCTAGGACTGTATTCACACCCCATTGGCGTATGCCCCCTATTATTTATTTGTTTATTTATTATTGTTAAAATCATTATTGCAACTTGTTTGTTATTGAAACTTACGTTTGATCCTCACTTTTGCAAAGAAAAACTGGCAGTGGTGCTGGAAAAGGTAACATTTCAGATGCTCCAAATGGCTCCTCTCACCATATAAAATCCGTGGTCGAAAAAGAACTTTCTCATTCTCCATCAAATCTTGTGTTTGGTTACCTTAACCTCTTCTCCGATGGTGTAGTATTTTTTTTATTATTATTATTTATATTATTATTTTTTAATTTAAATTTCAATGGTAATGTTGTTTCTTTATGATTGGCGTTACTGCCCATGAATATGGATTTAATGGACACACACATGTAAGGGTTTTACAATTCTATAGGGAAATATTTTTCATTTTTAATTAATGTATGTGACTGAAAACTGAAGCATTTCAATGTGACGTGTAACATTTCAGCACAATTTTACTGATGGGATGGCTTTGGGAAGTGCTTTCCTCCTTTATGGATCAGTTGGTGGGTGGTCAAGAACTCTGTTTCCGCTTGCACATGAGCTTCCTCAAGAGGTTCGCTTCTTCCTCTGGTTCCTTCATTTTCTATGGAGATTTTAATTCAGATAATAAGTTCTTTAGCTAGTTAATTCTAAAGATCCGGAATGGATCTTTATATAGTACATCATTGTATTTGCATATTATAAGTGAGTATATATCAGTAATTTTATGTTGTCACTAAATTGTCTTCCCTGCTAAAAAAATTTTCACTCTTGGCCTAGCTTAAGGATGCAAGCATGCAAAGTGTCTTGTTTCCTATAAAAACATGTGAGTAGATAGGTTATTTTACTCCATAACTAACTGCATATATTCTACTAGGCTTGATACTGACCCTTATGAATTGCAACATCTTCTAAAATTATATACTATGGGTGGAAGTACAAAATTAATTAGACTTACTAGATGAACGTTGTTACTGGTTCTTTTCTTATGATAAATATGATTGTTTACCCTTTGTCATTTTGGTCTCTGTAATTTCAATTAACTCAATTTTGTCCCTTAATTTTAAATTTTATGTCAATTAAGTCCAATTGAAAACAATCGTTACAATTTTTTATGGAAATTTCGCATGTGCCGCACACAACCAATTTTCAGGGGCATAATGGTCTATTCAGCTGTCCCTCTCTCTACCCTCCACAATGATTGTTTCTTTCTCCCCAATAATCGAGCACAAATCATCCCCAGCTTCCATTATCAACACCGGCTATCTACACCATGCACACCACCTTATTCCATCACTGCTGGAAATCACCACTATCTTCCACCCTCCCAAACCACCACTTCTGCCACCCAAAACCTCTTCCGCTGAAACCCCTCCACTACCATTGCCACCAACTACCATCAGCTACCATCAACCACTCTGTCAACCATCACCAAAACCCCCTCTTTGCCACCCAAACCTTCTTCCACCAGCCTGAAACCCACTTCATCAACATCATCCAACAATTGCCTAGGAATAATAATAATAATAAAATAATCATTTAACAATCTCAACCCTCTCCACTGCCATTTCCATTAGTCACCATCAACAACCATCCCAACCACCAACAAAGTCCCCCTCTACTACCCCATTACTGTGAAACACCTCATCTACCAAATCATCCCTTTCAACCACAGCAAACCCGCCTTTCTGCAAACCACTCCGTTTGTCAAATCAATTTTACCCTCCACCACAAATCAATGAAAAAGAAAAGAGGGAAGATAAAGTGAATGGGTCAGAGGAAGAGGGAAAAAAGGAGAGGAAGGACATCGACTAAGATTGCCTCTGCCATTGTCATTGAAAATCTTTGCCTCTGCTAGAAGGATAGATTGCTACCTCTTCGTTGCCATTGTTGCACTGTGCTCCTCCTTTGTTGCATTCATCCTCAACACCCCTTCTCCATTGCCTAAAGCTCCCTTCCCCTTCGCCTTCCCTAACGCCCACCAACTGCCTCCTCTCTCACTCTCTTTTTATATATATAATATTAGTTTTGAGCAAGTTAATTAAGTGTAACAGGTGATTCTAAATGCACCTCATTATACCCCTAAATGAAATTACCAAAAATCCTTAAACCATACAACCATCTTCTACCCTGGCTAGCTGGTGCCACTAGCAACTCCGATAGCCACCTGAGCCCCCTCCCTTTCCAACTCCCCTCCCCACCCTCTCCAACTCCACCCACCACTCCCCAGTCGCTCCCCACGCTCCATACCCCCTCTCCACCCCACTCTGGCGATCACCCCATCCCTTTTTCCTCACCTAGATGCCATTGCTGCCAGCCACACCCACCCCAGAACTCTCCCCTGTCCTTGATCCCTTCTCCTTTAGTTGAAATTGTAGAGCACCATCACCAAAAAAATGATGGTGGTTTAGACATATACCACTAAACAAATAGTGGTGGTTAGGACATAGACCACTGAACCAAATGTATGGAGATCGCTTCGGGCGGCTGCGATCATGACAGCTGGTGGGGAAGGAAATTGAGAGGGGAGGTGGGGTTTAGGGGTATAGTCTGACGAATAAGGAAAAAAGCTAGCGTCAGGCTGCAGGGAGCGAAGGGAAGGCTGCTGCGCACTATGTGGAGTAGGGGTGAGCATGGTTCGGATTGGACCGGATTAGGGTAAAACCAGGACCAATCCGTTATCTACGGTTCTTGAAAAATTAGAATGAATCCAATCCGTTCAAATCATGGAACCAATCTGAACCAATCCATTTAAACACAGATTGGATTGGTTTAGAACCACAGATTTACATAATTAAATAACAAAAATATATATATAACACTTTAATTTCATAAAAATATAAATATAGCACCATATTAGTTTCACAATAGCAACATGTCTTTTCATAATAGCGACATACTGTTCTAGAATTTAAATAACCATAAGAAAACTGGTTCCACCATAAGTATTTAGACCATTACAAATTAACACTAAAAACTAGCAAACAAAAGTAATAAAAGAAGATACTATACGAGTTTAGGTTTGGATTTAAGTTTTATATGAAATAAGAGAAAATACTTTACAGGAGGGTGTATAATAAAAATATAGACTATTTGTATACAGTCCAGATCGGTTCCAATCCGGAACCGTGGGGTTCAATCCGGAACCAATCCATGAACTACAGATTTTTAGTTTTTCAATCCGGAACCGAACCACGGATTCAAAAAACCAATCCAAACCTACTGGATTGGACCGGACTGGATCGGATTACAGATTTCACGGATTCCTTGCTCAACCCTAGTGTGGAGGGACGGGGAGATGTTACTGGAGATGATAGGGCGGTAGTGGCGGTGTGGAGGGGTTAGGATGAATGGGGGTTAAAGTTGGTGTTAACTAGGGTGCTCAAAGAAAAGGAACAAAATTTGAATTCAGGAATTAGGATGCTCAAAGAAATGAGATGTCCAACCACAAGTTTGAGGTGCATTTGGAGGCACCGAAGCGTAACTCACAAAGTTGGATGGGGTATGGGCGAATGGACTATTTTACCCTTGAGAACATGGTGTGTGTTGTTCACATGTGAAATTTTAGTGAAATTGTAATGGCCATTTTCAATTGAACTAAATTAACAAAAAACTTGGAAGAAAGGTGCAAAATCAAGCGAATTGAAATTACATGACCAAAATGACACAAGTGGTACAGTATAAGGACTATTGGTGCAATTTTTCGTTATTTTTATGTATACATCAAAAGTGCAGAATGAATTGGACTTGGTGCATGTGTGTAGTTCATGATCTTTACCTAGAAGGACATTCACAGTGTGATTAGCATGATATTAGACACTTTATATTATTAGTCCACATCTTAACATAATTTATCTTAAAGGAAATATTTGATCTAAATTTTGTTGACATATTTTTGTTGTGCATCATTAAGGGTTTGCCATGTTGGCGTAGTTATGAACGCCACATTAGAATATAATCATACTTTAGGCAACACTAAATCTTGTATTTCATCCTTAAAATTTTTTCATTTTTTAATTATAAATGTAATTAAACTTTCCTTTGGTGCTATATCTTTTGTTAAACCCTCCTGTATAGATAGGTGATTTTGGAATCTTGGTAAGCTATGAAGCACCGACACTGCAAAACAAGTGTCGTATCCGTGTTGGACACACGAACATGTCGGGGTATGGGACACACCACATGGCGTGTCCCCTTATTTAATTAATTTATTTTCAGGAGACACCCCAGGGACACTTCAAGAACACACTAGGGACATGTCAATTTGTCTTTTTTCCCAGTTTATTTAGTACTTTTGATGAATGTTGAATGTTTACTTTTTCTTAGATTTAAATACTTAATAAATCATTCATAAAAAAAATATATAAACTGTAAATGTTAATTTAAAAGTATTTTTGAAAAATAAAACAAAAATAGAATTAGAGTTAGTTTTTGTTAATATTGATTGTTTGTGGATGTAATATCAATCTTGATAGATATATATATATATATATATGAAAGTATGTTTTATTGCCGTGTCCCTGCCTTCCGTGTCCTCATTTTTCTGAACTCACTTGTCCCATGCCCGCATCCGTGTCTGTGTCCGCATCCGTATTCATATTTGTGCTTCTTAGTTGGTAAGATCTAGTTTCAGTGTCTCAAAAGCTCTCTTTTTCAATTTTCTCTCAGCATTGGTGGCACTAGCAAGAACAACATTGGTTAGTATCATTTCAGTATGGCAAGTTGAATCCTATTTTTTTATTTATTTTTTAATCCCAAAACAATTGAAGAATTAATAATCACGTTTTACTGTTATTGTTGCACAGGCTTTAGTCATGGGCCAAGATCAAGGACAATCATCTTTGATTGAGGTAAAAAATCTTCAAGAAATGATCTGAGCAAGCTCATTTTGATGTTGAGGGCATCATATGCATTAGCATTAGCAATAATCCCAATATGTTTTTGTTGTTTTTATTTTTGTTTTTGTTTCTAGGATTCTCGGCAAGCAGGTTTGTGTACATTGTAGTTGCCAAAGTGCTGGCAGAAATGAACAATGGCAGCAGCTCAGCAATAAAAAGTATTGTACTCCAATTAACCTCACTGATATCTGGAATGACCTTCACACTTCATATATCCCTGGTTGAATGAATATAAAACACCTTCTAATGTGTTTAGTAGTTTTTCAGATCAATGTAATCCAAGTTGTATAACATTACTCATTTGTAAATCAAGATCACAATGATGAAAATTTTGTTTTTAAATCAAGAGACCACAATATGCCACATCACTCTATACAAAAAAATTTGTACAATTCTTCTTTCTGTATATCTCCACCACTCAAAACTATTAATGCATGGTGAATAAGTGATGTATCATGCATGCAACCTATATAAAAAACAAAAGATATATTGTTAACTCAAATGCTCTGTTCCTCCCAATTGAAGTGGCTGGCCGGCCATACCAAACACCTAAATCTGCTTAAGCCAAGTAAATTTAGAGTAACAAACTCTACTCCATTTTTATATTTTAACAGTAAACAAGACAGAATAATACTCCAACAATTTCCTCACAAATAGTAGTTATATATTTTTGGGGTGAATTCAGTAGTTATATATTACAGACAAGCACTGACAAACAGTTATATTACATAACTAGCGCACTTAACTAGCAATTTCTAGCACAATCAAACCCTCAATCTCTAATTGGTACATTTTCTTTGATAGCACCTTTGAAAACACCATTTCTGTTTGATTCAGAACAAGGGAGGGAAGCCATAGCAAGACAATCTTCATCCTGAAACATGGTACCAAACTGGTTTTACATTTTCAACCAAAGGATATATAAGTACTACCAAAAACAATGAAATTCCACTTGAGAAAATTAAAATTCACTATGAAGTTGCGTTCCTCATTAATCTTCTTGTGTGAAATCTTAAAAGAACAAAAAAAAGTTCAGAAAAGTAAAAGAACAAGAACATGACAAAAAATAGAAACATCACAATAGACATAACATTATAAGATGTTTCAATGCAGTAGCTCACAGGTTAGTCCAAAGTTTTCCACTAGTTAGATCAACATCTTTGTCAAGTTGTTGCCCATGCAGAATCCGTGATCAGGATGAGTGAAACACGAAAATAGAAAGGAACAAAATAGGAATTATAAATTACACATACACACAAGAACACAAGATTGAAAGTGGTTCATCCCAAAATTAGGCATACATCCACAGTCATTGCGGTTGTGCAATGATTAGAAAAAAATACAACCAATATACAAAGAACTATGTATTCATAGTTGGATCTACAGTCGAGTGATAAATATTCAATACTTATCAGATCAACACTTCTCAACAAAGATTGGGTAACAAACCAAGGATCAACATCCCCTTCCACTCTTTCTTGGTTTTTCTCAAGGTTGAGCACTTAAACTCCCATTTGGTAATGTTTATGTTTTAATCTTTTGTTTATGTTTCACAAATATTTTGAAAATGGGAAACAAAAACTTGTTTGGTGTCTCATTTTTGTTTCCAAAAAATGGAAATAATTTTGAAATTTTACTAAATTATACCAGAAAAAAAAAAAAAAAAGGTATTATTCTTAATACAAATAGCCAACACAAAATTGATAAAGGGGTAATACTCATTTTTTCCGAATATTATATTTTAGCAGATGCATTAGAAGAAGAGATTCAGTAAGTTGTTTAAACATCAACTTCGTTTGAACATAGTTATCCCAGCCCTATGCTCACTTGATATACTCAAATTAGGATATCCATCATAGGAGGAAAATTACTGATTAGTTCTGAAGATGGTAGGTCATGACCTGACAATTTGCATTGTGCGTACACTTAGGCAAGGCTGGCTCAACTCGTGAAATTGATGCCCAAGCTCTTCTGTGGCTAAGCTCAATAGGTTTTTTTCTAGTGGGCCACGCCATGCCAAAGCCAAAAATTTTAGGCCCAAGCCCTGAAGAGCTAGCGAGGTGCCTAACCCTAACAATCTTTTTTTTTTATAAACATTTTTCCTATTTTTTGCTTGTGGATCGAGCCAATGGGCTGATTGATCACCTCTCAAGGGCTAACTATTTAGTCTACAACACCTAGACCTAGACCTAGACCTAGTCCCAAGCCAAACCCTTTTCAGCCTACCTAAGAATATGGACCTAGCCGGGTCACTGGTCAAATGATGACCCTACAGTACATTTCAATATCATCTTAAAAACACAAACTTCTGTTTTTTCTTATATGTTTTTTAACATGTATCAAAACATACTTATTATGAATCAAAGAAATACAGGTAGAACCAAAACAGTGCAATTTTATATGTTTTTTAACATGTATCAAACCATACTTATTATGAATAAAAGGAATACAAGTAGAACCAAAACAGTGCAATTCAAATTGCAATCGCATCTTGGATAGTAAAGAAACTGTTAGACACAAAGAAGAGGTAGGAGCAACATCTTTAGCTCTAGTTATATCATTGTATGAGAATTAAGAGGCAAAGGAGGAGGTAAAATAGGAATAGTAAGACTAATACCAGGTGGAGAGAAAGAAAAAGGAACAGAGGAAGAAGAGGACATGATCGTTAGCAAGAGGACTAGGATTAGGAGAAACAGAAACATGACTAGGAGAAGAAACAACAACATTATCTACTCCCTCCTTCAAATTCAAACTTAACAATGTGTGGCATGTTCCACAAACATCATCTATTTTGTTTTATGTTCATCAACTCACATCAGATAATGCTTGCACCATTACATTGATAAATCATTTGTTATTTAGGACAAACACAACAACCAAGTTCTATGTAGAGGTCATCATCAGAATGGTCTCTATAAGTTTCCTTCCCTTTCATTTTGATCACTGTTCAAAGGTTTTTTCT
Source organism: Camellia granthamiana (assembly GCA_036172215.1). Classification (NCBI taxonomy): domain Eukaryota; kingdom Viridiplantae; phylum Streptophyta; class Magnoliopsida; order Ericales; family Theaceae; genus Camellia; species Camellia granthamiana. The sequence goes on from CM069913.1 coordinate 105,159,824, forward strand.
AGTATTAATTCTCCAGCTGCCACCTGGCATAAGAGACTAGGGCATCCTTCTTCAGATGTTTTTCATCATATAGCTAAAACTTGTGGTTTTTCCATTTCTCATAAAGACTATTCTTCTTTTTGCAGTCGTCATGTCTCAAAGAGTCACAAACATCCTTTTGTATTGATTAATACTAATTCCAATGTTCCTCTTGCTTTAATTCACTCTGATATCATGAAAAAAATATAGAGAGAGAGAGAGAGAACAAAAAGATATTTTCTATTATTTCATTATGAACTCAACTACACATAGAAGTCTTTGATCAATGTATAAATGGAAACAAAACAAAGTATCTCTAGATTAGTCATAGATTCTAACTAACTAAGTTTGTTACAGAGGAGAGGATTGTGTACTGCTATCCTACATCCTTATGATAGTTTTATAGGTGTGTTGTAGTTGTCATTGCAGCTCTGTCTTCAATAGCCTTAGTTGTGGTTATGGTTCCTAAGGTGATAGTATCTAGGAGCAAGGTGTGGGGACATAACATGTCCATGTGGCATGACCTTGGCCTGAAGTGCCACATGGCGGAATGTGATTGGCCGAGGTATGAAAATGATCCATGTCTAGGCCGAAGTATTTGGTGAAAGACAAAAATCCTAGTGAATGAATGACTCCTAGGTTGGGTGTATTTAGGACTCTTTTGAGAGGTTAACCATAACCCAACTAGGAGAGATGAATCATCTAGTATTATTTCTAAAAGGAATAAGTGTTTAACTTGATCACTACTTCTAGGAGGAGGACACCTTTATATAGGCACCCCCATCTGTGAGAGATACGTGAGTTTATGTGTGTTAATTTGAGTTACAGTTAATTTGTCGAAATATCTTGGGATATTAATTTACTGACTTTATCATTGGAGTGCCCTCTCAGTTGACAAGCAATCAAATTAGTTGTTCTTCTAATTGTGCAGACATGCGTCTATATAGGCTGTGTTCTACAACTGTGTTCCTAGAATTCTAGGAGGAAGATTAGATCTTGGTTGTGTGGTAAAATTTTAGCACACACATACTCCATACACTTTATTTTTTGATAATTTTTTGAATTACTTTTCTATACTTATTAGACCACATGAATATTGTTACTCAATAAATATATATATCACATATTCCAAAAAAATTTACAAAATTAAAAATGAAAATGAAATATGAAAAAACATAAAATGCTATGTGCTTAGTTAAATTAAAAAATGAAAATGGAGTGAAAGAAACTATATTTTGATCTAGTCAGGTTAAGAATATGAAAAAAATGAATTAGATAATAGTACAAAAATAACCATTTTTGTTTAATTAATTTAATTTTGTTTTCCCTGCAATCATTATCCAAATGTAGCATAAATATTATTAAAAAATTTAATATCAATTTTTTTTATGCAATTATCTTAAATATATGTAAATAAAATATATAACTTACAAGGATAAATTACAATCACCTACATTGAGGTTCCTGACAATTACATTGATCTCCCTTTCTTTTTCTAAAATTACACTGACTTTCCCTATGATTAACAGCGTTAATGGGAGGGTTAGTTTAGTAATTTTAACATTAGACACATTTTTGTTAATAAACATTAAATGTGCGATTATTATTTTGATTATACCTTATATTGTGTTTGGTTATGAGTCATTATTTTTTTAGTTATGACTAAAAAAAAATTTAGTTATAATATTTGTGATATTCAACACCGCAAATGTTATAATTTGCATATGTTACATATAAAATGGTATGTATTTTAGAATAACCTATTGTTACAACAAAAGTGATGACGAAACAAATTAAAATTTTAGTTATATAATATAAGAGAAGTTATTTGGTAGTTTTTAATTAATACTTGACATCATACAGTTTAGTTGTCTTAAAAAAAAACAAAATAAAATTGATGAGTCTTACTATCTTCTTCTTCATTTTTTTTTTTTTTTTTTTTTTTTTTTTGATGACATGAGTCTTACTATCTAAATTAATAAAAATAAAATTGAGACACCACTTGTATTTATTTGAATAGTATTAAATAATATTTTTAAATACTCACATGGTTTAACTATCAATATATATACGTATATAATTCATTGTATTGCATACATACAAGTTCTTGTATTTTTCATTTGGCTTCAATAATTCATATTAATTTGTTTGCCTAAAAAATAATTAATTGATTTATTTTATTTTATTTTTAATTTACAAATAATCACTTCAAATGTTATACAATATCAAACTAAAACCCCCCCCCTGTGTGATAATCTAATAACTAGTCACAAACAGACACACACACACACACACAAAAGAAAGAACAAAGAACAATTAGTCAAACTAATAGTCAACTAACGGAAAGGGGGAATTTGCAAATCAAAAATAAACCTCAAGGGATGTCAATGTAATTTCTGGAAAAAATAGGAGAGGCCAATGTAATTGTCAGAAACCTCAAGGGAGGTGAGTGTAATTTACCCAGCTTATAATAGTTATTGTTTTCACTTATTTTTCAAATAAAATTTTTATTTATGAACAATTAATTGAAAATACAAAATTCATAAATTTTTAAGTAGATCACAAAATTACCATTTAGGTAAATTCTAAATACACATAATTTTTTAATACTACCTATAAGTTGAATGGTTCAACAACTCTTAAAACCGGTCTAAGCAGTTCAATTCAAAGATATTAAGGTCAAATTAGAATTTTTATCTTCGATTTTTATCCATGATACAAACATTGGCTAACAAAATGATTTGTATCCAAAAAAAAAAAAAAAATCTCCATAGGTTTAGACAATATTTACAGATTTATATTTTTAATTATGTATAGATTGATTTCTCTTAAGTATATAGTTAATTATTAAATTAATTAATTTTCAAACTAAAAAGTAAAAAATGTTGGTTTACAGTGCTGGATGGGACAAAGAAAAGGTATTAAATGGAATTGGGTTAAGATAAGTTGGTACAAATATTGTAATATTCAGTTTGTGAATAACCAAACTTGCATCCGACCTTAGGTTTATATTTTAAGAGAATTGCATATCAGTGAGGCAAATTAAAAAAGTTTGCACTATATATTCGTATCGTTTGGCTGAAAGTCTGACACATAAAAGACTTGTATCAAACACAAGAAATAACTTGCACCAAACATAAGACATATTTGACCCCAATAAAAATGACATTTTTTTTTAGCCATTTTCTAATTGATTTGATATTTTTCCTCATATTTTTAATAGTTGACCTAATTTTAACCTTGCACCACATGTCTAACCATTCCATGTTTTTATAATCACATGAAATATAATCCATTCGATGAGATTATTTATGAGGGGTTAGTTTAGTTAATGAGGATAAAGATCATAGAATATGATCTGTATAGATTCTAACAAAGTTCACTTAGAGGTTGATTGTAGGATTGAAAATTGTAAGGGTAATTGGGGGCAGGGGAATAGAAAAGTGTGTCTAGGAAGGGAACTAAAAACACGAGTTGAAAGTGGTTAACAAGAGGAGTGAAATGATTTAGAGGTGGAGTTTGATGCAGGTTAGAGATGACTTCATTTTGGATGGCTTGGGAAAAGGGGTTAATGCTTACTCTTTCTATAAATAAAAAAATAATAATTATTTCATTCTCCAATTTATTTTCGATTTTAACAAATTTTAAATGAATTTTATTATGTAATTGTAAATTAAAAATTTTAGTTGTTATGTCATTTGAGAAAATCTAATATAAAAGTATATATTATTTATCTTGTATGCTAAATGTAATTTTTATAATTCATTCAATGTTTTTACTTTAAAATGTTACTGATTCACGTAAAGACAAATATATATATATATATATGTATTAGTTAATACTTAAAAGAAAATATTAATGACAACACAATTAAAACACGACTTTAGTGTAATTTAAATGAAAACAACTCATTCACATAATTTTTACTATTTTTTTCTTTTAAAATTTAAAATTATTACTTTAATTTTTAAGATAAAATTTTAATTATTTGTTTAAGACCGTCCATAGCATGAGTTTTTGGTTAGTTTATATATACACAAGGTAGATTACTTTTATTTTATGTAGGGTCAAATCCAAAATGAGAAAAGAAAAAATTAAACATAAATATAAAAAAGAACATACCTTTAGAAGTTGTATCATTACACTTTGACTCAAAGGTCCACGGATGTTCACCTAATCAGCACTTTCAACCAATTATTTCCATTGCTCTCTTGCTCTTAATTTTCCTGACAGATTCGTCAACAGTGGAACAACAATAGTTTACCTCAATCAGCTGCAGAGTAAGTATATCCCCCAAACTAGATGGTATTTCCTTGAGATCTCTACACCATTCCAACAATAAGTGTTGAAGGCTTGGAAAGTGACCAGAGCAGGTGATCCATCGCTCAACATTAAGCCCCTTCAGTTTCAAGAATTTGAGTCGAGGAAACCCATCATCAGTTATTGCCCATTGCTGTCCCCAGGTAGCATCATTTTCTAATTTGAGAAGCTCAAGGTTGGGTAACATCATCCCAAGGACTGATATCTCCTCCCACTCTATCCCTGTATATTTCAAGGTTAGCCTTTTAATATTTTGCAGGAAACTTGACCTCTCCGAGAGTAGTTGGGTATCTGCGGAAAAAATAGCTGCATAGCTTCAAAGTCTCAAGGTGTCTTAAAAATTCTAGGTTAAGAAACATCCAATTCCCCGAATCTGAAAACAGTTGTCCACAAATTCCCAGCTCTGTAAGAAAAGGAGTTCTTGCCAATAAATCCTGAATAAATCCATAACAGTTTAAGTTACTGATGGTTCGTAGATTTTCTAATATAGAGGGATGGTTGTGATCTCTTACTGCTTCTTCAGAACATAAAGACACATCAACTTTTGCACCTCCTTTAGCATAAAGATGCCTCAACTTTGGAATCTTCCAAACATTACATGGCAGAATAACCTCACTCCGTCGTGTAGAAATAATAAGTGTTTCTAGGTTTGAGAGATTGGATATTGATGGTGGTAATTCACAGGAATGTTTCAAATTAATTGCCAAATACCTCAAATTAACAAGTTGTGTTAATTCTCTTGAAAAGAAGGCATTCATGTACCATAGGTCCAACACTCTAAGAAGTTTCAAGGTCAAACAAATAAACGAGCACACATCACCAAACGGATTGTTGTCGTAACTCATGTTCATCTGAAACTTATCTCCGAAGCACAATAATGATTGTACAACTGCTGGGGAATAAGACTCTAAGAGAACATGACCACATTTTTCCAAGAAGTCAGAATGGATACACAGTCGACATTGGTTATTTGCTTTGTAATTACTTGAAGAAGGAGGATAAGCATCTTCATAATTGTGAATCCACTATAGGAAATTAATTTCCCTGGCTTTCTTCAAGCATAAATCACGCAACAAATCATGCATACGACATGCTTTAATTCGACCATCAAACCTTTTTTGAGCAACAATTACCAGATTTCTCTGAATTAGATCCATTAAGTAATCATCTGCTACTTCCTCCAAGCTTCTCTGCCCAATCTTTTGTATAAACCCCTCAGCTACCCACAAACAAATTAACTTCTGCACTGGGATTTCTTGGTCTTCTGGGAATGCTCCTAAATAGAGAAAGCATGTTTTCAAGTGGCGAGGCAAGTGATTGTAACTCAGTGCTAGTGTGTCCAGGTACTGGTTTGGATCACTAACAATGTATGAGCTTACACGTAGGGCAACTTGTATCCACGACTTTTGTGTCTTGATGTTCTTTGCAAGAAGTCCTGCTATTATAACAATTGCAAGTGGAAGCCCTTCACATTTTTTCACTATTTGCATCCCAATTCCAATCAGTTTTGGAGGGCAACTTTCATTTTGAAACACCTTCCGTTGTAACAACTCCCAACTCTCTTCTTCAGTGAGAAAACGCAGACAATGAGGATGGCAATCAAGTGAGGCATGCATAGACAACTCTTTGAGCCAACTAATGAACATAACTCTACTTCCATTGTTGTCATTGGGGAAATACGTTTTAAGATTGACCCAGGCACCAATATTCCATAAATCATCAATGACAATGAGATATCTCTTGCCTTTTAATTGCTTGTACAACTTTTCGCCTAGCTTCTCATTGGTTATGTTTTCAATTTCATTGGTAAAGACGACATTCACAGAACGTAAAATGTCCAACAACATATCTGTTTTTTGGGTAATTGAGAAGCATAGTGTAGACGTCCCCAAACATCCCGGGAGGGGGATCCCGTTTTGTTCTTTTCGGGCTCACTACAGTTCAGGACTCAATGTCACGGTCTTGTATCTAATCTCGCAGAGTACAATGCAAGACCGATGAATCATCAAAGAGTTCAAATCCGGCAAATCGTTTTTGAAAACAGATTTTTGAAAGAAGTGCCAAACATGGACTGCTTTGCCGGATACAGAGTTGCCACCTAAATATTTTATTTTGGGAAATTTAGGAAACCCTGACTCGTTGCCTAAGGCCACGTGTTCATCATCACCAAAGTTGCCTTGGCTCGGGAACTTGGGTACGATTGGGGAAGGTCACTTCGTGAGCACCCCCGCTCGCCCGATCAAAGATCGGCCTCTACTAACTATGATATCGAGTTTTGAAAACATTATGCATTCGTATTCCGGTTATTAGCCTAGAATTACTATGTGATGCGCACAGCATACAAGTATAGACTGGATCGCCTGAATTGGAACAAAACATTTCATGTTTGTTTATTTTGAAAATGGTTTGATGGTGCTACCCGCAAGTAGGCTAAGACATGGATTTGCCACCCTCGGGTGGACTTAGAAAACATGATTTTGCCACTCTCAAGTGGGCTTAAAACTCGCAGTCGATGAATTGTTCCAATCCAAATAACCCAACCTTCACCCACAAGCATTCAGGCAGGTATATCACATAAGCACATAGCCTCATGGTAAGCATGCTATCATGGCAGTCACTCACACACATGCAAGGATGCTAAAGCATAAACACTTACCAAGTACTCCAAGCCAAAACATAAGCTATGTTAGAAATCCATGCATGATCCTAACTATGCTGAAATGCCTAATGCAACACATGCAGGAATGCAACTACAATAGGCTCGGCTATTCTAAAGATGGCATGTACAATGCAGTTAGTATGATGCGCCGAGCCCGGTGCATGCAAGACAGATGAATGGATGCAAACATGGGAGCATAAGTATCCTAATTGAAACATGCCCTAAACTAACCATCATAAGCTGGTAAATAAAAGGAAGAAAGATATGGGGTTGGAAGACATACATCACACACACGCACACTTATTACAATATTGTGCCCTCGCCCGGAGGGTCCGAAAGAATAATACAGTCCGAATAAATAATACAGCCCGAATAAGTACAAAATCCTAATTAATTAACAAATTAATCTAGGAAAGCAGGTAAATTAGCATGCAAACCCATGGACCACCTCAACTCTGTTCCGAATGATGAATGATGCATGCTTGAGTTGCCTTGCGCGGAAATCCATTGTAATGCCCCGGTTTGCCTCTATTTGCAATTAATCCCGGAATGCTGTGCGAAGCTCCAGAAGGCTGTTGATTTCTGATTTGCTGCAACAGAGAGCAAGAAAGGGGCATGGCAAAGTATTTTCACATATGTATGCACGACCTCAATCCTCGTGCCACCAATCACGCATCTCGATACATGATGGCCGAGGAGTCGAATTGCACGACTCGATGCGAAATGAATGCACATATAAACACAACAAGGCCTAGACTCCATCATGGTTAATCCGAAGTGTCGGCGACCGGGAATTGAGACACGTTCCGTCACTTGGAGTACGAAACGTCCCTCGTTTCCCGTGCTTAGGCTAACTCCTATCCCAAACACAATGCAAATGAGATGGCATACACAATGCGACTAACATACAACCTAGCATACGCAATACTATGAAATGGCATACACAATACTCGATGTAATATGGCATACACAATACTCTAACATGCAACCTAGCATACGCAATACTATGGACTGAAATGGCATACACAATACACGATGGACTTACACCAACATGAGCGGACCTCAGCCACACTCACATCAGTGGCCATTAGATGAAAATGAGACAACCGAAATGTGTGCACGCATGCACGAATACCAAGAACCGAACCTAAGGCATCAAATGCCACTCTACCAAAGCATGGAAAAGGATGCAATATGGCATACAAGCATGTAATTTCCAGCACTGAAACATGATGCTAAATGGTCCCAAAACATTAGAAACATGGCAACCGATGCATGAAATAAGTCCAGAAACTCAAAACTAGGCACATGAATTGAATTATAACTATGCAAAGCAGGCATTATTTGACCATGAAGCACAAAGACAGAGCCAAGGCAGTCCTAAAACATGCACATTTCTAGTTTAAAGCATGACCAAAAAAAGTTAACATGATGGACTAAAATAGCATGCAAATTTGGCTAGCAAGCATGGTTTACATGGCATGTATATGAAGCGTAGGAGAACTCATCAAACCAGCAAAAAAAAGTGAATAAAACATGTCAAAATATGCCCAAATAACCACTGAAATGCAGCCAATATGTGCAAAAATGATGAGCTCCTTTGAAAGGGCATGCAAGGGGTTACTTAACACATATATGATGGACACTTAGCATAGCAAAACCAACTCTGGAAATCAAATATGACAGCCCTAAAACTCACCAAAAAGGGTCTGGAATTGATCAATAAAGCATATAATGGAAGATCCTCTTGAAAGGCCTTGAGGAGGGTTGTTCCACACATGCATGAGGGACATAAAATATGGCCAAAAGGGCCTTGGACAGAGCTAAGGCAGACCTCAAAATCCTCAGAATGAGGTCTGAAATATGACTTCAAAGCATGCAAAAAGGGGGTCCCTTTGGAAGGCCAACAAGGCCACCAAACAAGACAAGGAGAGAGGGGGTCACCCCCCTCTGATTTTGGCTCTCAAAAATGCATCTAAGCCACTAAAAATCCACTGGATTTCAGTGGCTAAGAGGCTAAACTAGGGCCAATGCAAGTGCTCTAATGCATAGCCCTAATCATGAAGAGATGAAGCATGCACAGGGGAAAGATGACTCCAAACAGAAAAGAGACCTTAACCAAACTTGAAGAGGAGATTAAGACAAGATCTTTTTTAGTTTATGAAAAATCTCGAAAATGTTCACAAGTAAGGCTAAAATATGATGCAAAAATAGCCCTAAAAGAGATATAGAGGGTAAGGGGAAGTAGATGACCTCAAATAACAAAGTTCCCTTAAACAAAGTTGAAGAGGAGCTCAAAATAAGACACTTTACAGTTTAGGTCGAGGCCCAGAAATGCTTTCAAATGGGGCTAAGTAATGAAGCAAAATAAGGCTAAAAAAGGGGAAATGAAGACTTACCCTTGTAGAGCCGACCTCCAGTAGCTTCTGGACCAAGTTGGTGAGCTTTCAACCTCTACAAATGACCTCCAAGGTGCTGGAATGGATGAGGGAGGTGGTAGGCTAAGAGGTGTAGGGTAAAATGGCCAAGAATATGAGTGTTTGGAGGCATGAAGTATAGAGATAGAGGGTTGTATGTATATTTCCAGCCAAAAGCTTCTAACCCTTGCAAATGGAGGTGAAGTGTGTGTTTTATAGAGGGAGAGAGATGAGGCTTCTTGGATAAGCCAAGAGAGAGGCTCAAGGCTTCTAAAACAAGCTTGACCAAAGGAGTCAAGCTTCTTGAGGAAGCTAGACCAAAAGGGTCAAACTTCCTCAAGAAGCTTGACCAAAATGGCCAAACTCTTTTTGAAACCAAGCAAAGGGGTCAAAACCACCTTTAAAGGGGCCAAAATAAGGACAAAACCCTCGGACAGTGGGTCAAGAGGAAAACAGCTGGCACAGCTAGAACACACTCACAGAGGCAAAAATGGCCGGCCCGCTCAAAAGGTTCAAGGTGGCCGGCCGACCACCTTCCCTGGTCGGCCGACCAAGGGTCAAAAGGGTCAAGCACAATTGCTGGTCGGCCTACCCAGAAAGGTGGCCTCCCAAATGAGTAGAATACAGCCCTGTGGTGAAAAACCAGAAAATGTGACCCAAGAGAGAGAAAAACCAGCTTTTAGAGGGGTTCAAAAGGGGCAAGAGGAATTACTGGTCGGCCTACCCATATTTGTGGCCTCCCAGATGAGCACAACACAATGGTGGTACGAAAAGCCAGAAATTGTGGCTCAAAAGTGAGAAAAACCAGCTTTCTGTCAGAAAAACCGGCTTTAGGAGAGAGAAAATGAGAAAACTGGTTTTTCAGGGGAAAAGGTGGCCTCCCACCATCCTACCACCTCCCTAACAATGAAAATAGGGTCCCTACCAAAAATGGACCAAGACGGATGCAAAACGAAGGTTCGAGGGCCAAAACGCGCAGCCCGAGGCCCCGAAAACAGGCTGTTAGGCACCGGAAGTGGTGTATGACCACGAAGGTGGTCTCTCGGGCCACAGTGTCCCTCTAAAGGGAGGAAACAAGGTGTGTGCCAAAAACCGGAGCAAACAAAGGTAGTTAGGCGGTCCCGAACCGAGGCACACGGCCGACGGCTCCGAAAATCGAAAACTGGCCTCCAAACGAGAAAAATGGCCTACGACCACGAAACGTAGCCTACGGCCACTGAGAGATGGTCTTCGAGACCTCTCCCTCCCTTCGGGAAGAGAAAACAGAGAAAACAGGACCTGGTTCGCAAACCGAGGCAAAGCACAAAAGAGTCCCGAAGTCCGGAGGCAAGACTCTCAGCCGAGACTCTGTGACCTCAGAACGAGCGCAATATGCATCATCACCGAGCACTCAATCGGTGACGTCTGAGTCTTAAGGTCGGTCAAAAATGGGGTGTCTACACATAGGTCCATGCACGAATATGAAAGTAGTGTGTGATGTAAGGATCATTGTACAGTTTTGTGGCTAAAGTAGTCTTATCGAGTCCAGGCATCCCAACAATTGATATCATTTGTAGCTGCTTCTTCCCTCCAGCAAGTAGCTTTTTTATAGTCAACGCCTCATCATCAAAGCCCACTGTAATTTCTTCATCAACCATGGTTCTGTTCTCCATTGACATTGACATTGACATTGACGAATGGACTCCATCATTGAAATCTTGTAGGAGTTGGATCTGATTTATCTGGTCATAAAACTGCACCACTTTTGCCTCGGTCATCTTAATCTCTTCCATGATATTTATGCCAATTAAAACATCAAAAAAACTGTCACCGTCGTTGTTGCTGTCCCTCTGCCCTGAAACTTCAACATCAAAAAAACGGATGAGTTGTCTTGTTTTGCAGATCACATAATGAATTTGCGTCGGCAGGTTTTTAGCTTCATCGTTCAACTCATGCTGCTGCTGCTGCTGCTTCTCTTCCAAATCCTTGAGAATGATTGCTAGGAATCTTAGTTGACTATAAAAAGAGTCGAGATGATCAATCTGATCTGCAGTCAAATTGCAGGCCTTACTGATCAATAGATGATTCAGTTTCTCCAAGACAGAATAATTTTCACCCATCTCCCTCTCCAATCTCTTTCTCTCTATTGTTCTTTCTATTTCTTCCTCTGTCAAATCATACAAATACAGTGTTTCTCTTTCCATATGCCGATCTATCTGTCTTTCTATCTCTCTCCGTTTCCATCTCTCTATCTTTCTTTCTCTTTCTTGATTTTGGCGCTCTGCCGTCTCTCTCAAGTTTCCATGGACGGAGCCCATCAAAAAAGACTTTGCGGGTGTTTTGCAGGAAAAAAACTGGTGATTGAGCAGAGAATCCTGAATGGGTTGGTGGTGGTGTCGATCCAAAAAAAAAGTGAAAAGAAAGATCTTTCAGAGTGAAGAAGCGAAGGAGCAAGTGGCTTCTTGAGTTTGGATCCAAAAGGAAACATTGAAAGCAAAATTGCAATGCCAAAAGTAAAGGTAAAGATAAGCAAAGCAGCTTTACTTTTATAAAAGTCAAACACCACCGTCTAGCCTTACTGTTGCTGAACCTTGGCAGGTGATTAACAGTTGTATTCGACAGAGGGTAAAATGACGATTTTGCCCTTTGAATATTTGACAAATCCAGCCACTCAGCAGGAGTTGTCCAAACCCTTTGTTATGCTTTTAATGTAGATTTCGTACTAATAATCGTACGAAAATGTTACTGATACTAATAATTAATAATCGTACTAGCACATTCATAATTAATGTAAATTTTGGTATCAAGTAATAATTAATTTTATCAAAATTTATGAATATATTAGTAAAATTATTAATAAATGTATAAGTATCCCTAATGTCATTGTATATTAATTCTTAATATTAAGAATTAAAAATCAAATTTCTTATAAATTTATAATTTTTTTGAATTCATAATTTTTAAAATTAAAAGTCAAATTTCTTATAAATTCATAGTTTTTGGAAATACACATCAAATTTGTTATAAATTTATAATTTTATTTTAATTCGTAATTTCTATAATTAAAAATCAAATTCTTACAAATTTATAATTTTTTTAATTCGTATTTTTTATAATTAACAGTCAAATTCTTACAACAAAACAAAACAATTGTTAACAATTCTGTGTGATAAGTTTAGAAAAAAAAATTTGAAGCAATAATTTTATAGATTTTAGTTTTAACAAAAATAAAACTCAGCCATTGGTAATAGTCTCCGTCAAAGTTGTACAAAGCCAGTTGAGCAGAGAAATTTTTTTGATTGGAAAAGGAGCCGCACATGTGAGGGGTATTTTGGTTATTCAATTATTTTAACATCATTTTAAATTTATTTTTCAATATAACAATTCAACATATCTTTTTAAACACAAAAATCAAAATAATTTACTAAAATAGTTAATATGTCCAAAAAAAAAAAACTAAAAGTATCCACTTCCCAAACGAGATCAATATTTAAATTTAATGATGTGTAAGTGATATTATTAATTGATAATTAAAGAACATATGAAAAAGAGTGTTGCTTTTAATATCGAAGGAACTACATGCAGGTAGGAGAATAAGAAAAAATAATTACCAATAATGGAGGGGTAAAATTACACTCCCACAACCTTTCATTTGTACTCCATTACAAACACACTTACACCTTATGTGTTTATAATTTTTTTTTTTTCCTTTTCCCATCTATATGTAGTTCCTCCCCATTTAATATCTTATATGATTGTCACCATGATAATCAAATGCAATTCTTACTGTAAAACTTTATTCATATAATAATGTCAAAGTAAGAAACTTAATTATGAATTAAATATTTTTAATGATTCGTTAAGAGTTAAAATTAAATATGATTCCTTAAGAGTTGAAATTAAATCTAGTTCTTAATCTCAAATAGTAATTTTCATAAATAAATATACTATTTATTGAGTGTCGGCATCAATTTTTATGATTTTCATAAATTTTTAAACTACAGAATTCGGAAATTACAAATATATATATATACTTATTTTTATTAAGTAAAATAGTCGAAAAATATATATTTTACTCATTAAATTCAATGTAGGTGTACAGAAAATATCTAAAATACCTATTGTTATTAAATTTAATGACTAAATTTTTTTTCCTAGTTTTACTATGATTTAGATTAAAAATAAATAAAAATTTTAAAATTTTAAATTTGTTTTATTATAAAGTTCAAACATTTATTTATTTATTTATTTTAATTTTTCCAAAAGAGAATTTAATTTTTTTTTTTTAGATGGGCAAAAAGAGAATTTAATTTTTTTAGTTTTTTAAATTTATTGTTTTTAAATAAAAAAAAATTCTAACAACGGGATATTTGTAATTTTTCAAATTACAGGGATTAATCCATATTTTAAGCAAAATCTCGTAAGATGTATTTGTAATCTACTCTATAAAAAAAATAGAAAAAATTACTAATAAGTCCTATTTTTTTTCTCTAGATTACGATTGAATCTTATCAAATTTTGGTATGGACGGTTCGTTTGGGATGGGAGTTAGCTTTTTGACTATTTTAGCCTCAGGTTAAAAAGTTTCATTTAGAATGGATATTTTGACTTTTTTTACTTTTGTTGAAGAAAAAATGAAATGATTATGATTTGAATGTGATTTTTTTAGCATGGGACTAAATATTCTATTTTATCTTTTTATGACTATTTTAACCCCAACTCATCCCAACCCAACTTCCTAAACGAGTGCTTATTTGTCATAAAATCTTCCCATAAGATTCATTGCTTTATAATGGTCTTCTCATTTAATAAGAAAAATAATTTTATAAATAATTTGAACTTAATTAAAATTAAAATTAAATTTTTTTAATTTAATAAATTTTTAATATTATATTTAAAAAAATCGTAAATAACAATTGGATTAAAAAAATTTAAAAATATCAAATAATTACTTGTGAATTTCCGCATAATAAATTTGGGAATTTTGTGAAACTATGTCCTCTATTCATCCTAGCGCAATTGCAGGACCTCATTATGTCGAAAATGGGTGGCATTAATTGTCACGACCCAAACCCGCCCCTATAGGTTTAGTATTGTAACCGACCAGTAATCATTGGATTACCAAAGGCCTCTGAACAGAATAACATACAATTAGGGGCTGCGGAAGCAAATATATAAAGGTACATAATCCATTGAGCTGTGCTGACATACATAGAACAGAAATTTAAAACTTGTATGAAATATATACATATATGACGTCATATCCACATAAGTCTTGCAACACCGTATAAGGTGTGCGGATGAACAAAAACAAACAAAACGTTCTTCACAAGGCAAACTCTAGGCATGGTCCACAAATCTTCACTTCTTAAATTTTTAGTCGCCAAAGGTCCATTTTTAGTCGCCAAAAGTCGCTGTTTAACCTTCCCCGACTAATTTTTTTGGTCGCCGGTTTTGTCGCCAATAAACGGTCGCAGAAGGTTTTGGCGACTAATCTGTCTTTTAGTCGGCAAAAGGCAGGTGTTTAGCGACTAAAGGTTTGGTCGCCAATACTCAATTCCATTTTTGAAAATTATACCTTTGGCGACTAAAATGTTAGTCGCCAATAGTTAAATTTTTTTTATTATTTATACAATTGCCACTCTTTTGGCGACCAAAGTATTTTGTCGCCAAAAGCATTTGTCAAAAAAAAACCCACTGTGCTGCCTCAGGAGCTCCCAAGGGGTTTCGAACCTGCGACCTCCACCTTCCAAACCTTAACACAACACGCCAGCCCACTATGCCACTCAACCATCACATGAATATAATTGCAACTTATATTATTTATATATTACTTTCACAGTATTAATACAAAACTATATATTTAAATATAATTATATATATTGAATATAATTTATGTAAAAAATAAATGATTTACTAAAAAAAATTATAGGCCACTTTTGGCGACTAAAATAAATTTTTAGTCGCCAATTTACTAATTTTCGGCTACTAATTATTTGTTTGTCGCTAATTAGTAGCCAAAAACAGCCACTTTTGGCGACTAAAGTCAGTTTAGTCGGCAAAACCCCTCCTTTTAGCTACTAATTTTTTTTTAGTAGCCAAAAACAGCACTTTTGGCGACTAAAGTCAGGTTTAGTGGGCAAAACCCCTCCTTTTAGCTACTAATTTGTTTTTAGTAGCCAGAAACATCACTTTTGGCGACTAAAGTCAGGTTTAGTCGGCAAAACCCCTCCTTTTAGCTACTAATTTTTTTAGTAGCCAAAAATCTGCACTTTTGGCGACTAAATTGAATTTTAGTCGCCAAAACCCCTACTTTTGGTTACGAAATTGATTTTAGTCGCCAATAACTATGCATTTGGCTACTAAACTGTTTTAGTCGCCAAAAGTGTTCACTTTTGGCGACTAATTCCATTTTAGTCGCCGATTGTCGTACTTTCAGCGACGAAAATTCATTTTTTAGTCGCCAAAGCTGGATTTTCTTGTAGTGGAACCTTCCCAAGAGGCACGGTAACTAGCTGACCTGAAACTCTCCAAGCAGCAGCTTAGGCCTAGTCATATGCATGCTCACCTACATACATAATATAAATAGTGAGCGAAAGCCCAATGAATAATAACAGAGTAAAGGGGTTTAATGAATGATATCCTATGTCAAATTCAAAATTCAGAGTAGCAACAGGTTCATATTCTTGAAACAGATTCATATTTTTGTTCATACGATAACAGAAATCAGAATTCATGCTTGATTATACGTGGTACATCCAATAGCGTTAACAAATCAAATACAAAGCATTCAGGATCATACTTGTCAGTTCCATAGAGGAACCTCCGGTACTGGGAATAGATAACCTACTTGCCAGTTCCATAAAGGAACCTCCAGTACTAGGTACAAATCACATACTTGCCAGTTCCATAAAGGAACCTCCAGTGCTAGGTACAGATAACATACTTGAGCCACGGAATTGTTGTCATGAATACTTTTCAATGTGTGGAAAATAATTCATTGTACATACATAATCGTTCCATAAAATAGATCATTTTGTGTCATACAGAAACTTAAGAACATACATTTACTAAGTTATTACTCACAGATAGCTCTAGAGTTGTCAGACAAAGCATGTAAATGAAATTGCTCATGGCGCATGACCTATGCAAACATAATAGATACATACTTGAAACACACACCCAGACAATACGTAACTCATTTCATGTCTTTCGTAGTGTGTTTCTAGCCTCTATCCTCATTCTTATATCTTAATCTTGGCCTAAAAATGTCTAAGATGCAATGAGGATGTTGAAATGTATTTGAAAACACTTAGGCAAAACTTGCTGAAAACAGGGGTCTCACTCGAATGTAACTTACTTCGCTCGAATGGACGTTCAAAAATGTGAGTGGCCGCTTAAGCAGTCTGTAAACTGTGCAAAAGTACCGATTGCTTAATTTTTCCGCTCGACATTCGCTGGAGCGTGAGACTAAGGTCCTCACTCGAGCGCAACTCTTATTGCTTGAGCGGTCTGCAAAACATGGAACTTCTGGGAGCATGCATTTTACGCTTGAGCCAACTTTTGGTTGCTCGAGCGGGGGTGAAAAAACAAAGGCGGTCGCTCGAGCGTAGGATCTGTTGCTCGAGTGGATAGATCGAATTCTGAAATTTCCATATCGCACTCCTAAGTCCAAAACTCAAATTCAAAGCTACAATTCACATCCTTTTGGGCCCAAAACTTGAGGAAACATATGTAAACTTGTAAAGTATGAAGAATCAAGGATCATTTCATGAAATCAAGGCTCAAAAGCGTGCCAATTGTACCAAATCAACTTGAAACTTACGAAACACGACATGCATGAAATGTCTTGAACTTAAACCTTTCAAAACATGATCAATTAAGATCAATTGGTCGGAAATGTGCTAAATTCTTAGAACCAAGCTAGAATTATGACATGCATCAGAAAAATTCTCTTGAAAACAACATCAAAATCCATGAAATGCACATGCATGCATGATATGGCTTATTTTTTCTTAATTCTAGCTCAATTCTCATACTTAGTTACAATAACTTCTTTAATTCTCTACATTACCAACTTAAATACAAAGTTTAGGAGCCCATGACTCACCTAAGATCCTCAATTGAGTTCTAAGTTGTTATGTCTTTGAGCTTCCAAGGCAATCTTTAAGCTTCCAAGCTAGTTTCATTAATTCTCTACCAAACTCCCTTGTTTATGTCAATTTTCTTTAGGTTCCTCTCTCTCTCTCTCACGTTTAGAACTCAAGGATGAGGGAATGAGAGTGTAAAATGAATTCAAGGGCTCACTTGGGCCTTTTATAGACTTGGATTAAGGAAGTCATTAAGTTGGCTTAATTGAGCATTAATTATTCTAATTATTTCATTCTGAAGAGAATTTCAATTAAACCTGCCATAAAATTTTAAAAATCCCGAATTACACCGAAACCAAGTCAATTTCGTGTTCGGATGCCAACAAGGCCTTCAGTTCATAAAACAAAACAAAAACACGAACAGATATTCCTACGATAGACAGATATAAATACAAATAATTCAACTCACATGCAATTAATTCAGAATTTCACCTTAATAACATCTTAAGCATATTTAATCATGGATTAAGGGTTAATCATAGGTCGGGGTTGTTACATTAATAGTTCTCATTTTTTTTTAAGGACCCTCAATTTTTTTAATCCCTACTTATAAAATTTAAACATTTATAAAATTTCTAAGCCTTTCACATAACACTAAAATTATCCCTCCTATAAAATATTATACCTCCACTTAGCTACACACCCCATAATAATTTGGACACTCACTAAAATATAACATATCCGCACCTCTTAAACCCATGAAGGAGACATTGCCTATGGAGTGCCACCAAGCCATGCGAGTGGCCTTGGAATTGACGTTCTTGTTGTTATAACACCCCATTTTTTCTTGATTTTATGCAGAGAAGTAGAGAGAGAGAGTAAGGTTGTATTTGGTTTGGGGATTGGAGGAGGAATTTAAAAAGAGAAAAAGAAAATGTGTGTGAAACTAAGTGAAATATAAGTATATTTTATTCACATTTCACTTACTTTTTCTCTTTTCTTTTCCAAATCTCCCAATCAAACACAATCTAAGCGATTGGTTTCATGGAATTTTCTCAGAGAAATTCAAGTCTCTGTTTGGGATTCTAAGCCAATGAGGAAATATATAAAAGGCTATGATAGAGACCACTACACTACAGGAATTTGAGGATTTAACGGCGTTTAATTAATGGCGTTTTATTAAACGTCATTTTTTTAAACGTTTTTCAAACGTCGCAATTGTTGTTTATTAAAACGGTATCGTTTTGTGACTACAAGACGTTTGAAAAGCGCCTCCAAATCCTGTCTCTCCAAACCTTTATTTTGAAAATCCTATTTTGAGCACCGCCGTCTACATATGAAGTTCGAATCTCTCCCTCACTCTCTTTCTCTTTCTTTCTCTCAGAGGATCGAATCAATATGTTCTCTCTCTCGATTCGGTGATTCTTCTTCAGCTCGGTGATTCTTCTTCTTGAGCACAGAGCGATTGCGATTTCGAAGTTCGATTTTGAGCACCGTGATTTGGAACTCTTCTTCAGATCCGTGATCTTCGTCTTCTTCGATCAGAGGTTCGATGTTTCTTCTGTGCTCTGTTTGGAACTCTTCGTCTTCTTAGATGTTTCTTTCTTAGATCTTCAGCTCCGTGAATCTCTTCTTCTGTGCTCTTTCCACTTTTTGCTTAAATCATTATCTTCTCTCTCTCGATTCGGTGATTCTTCTTCAGCTTGGTGATTCTTCTTCTTGAGCACAGAGCGATTGCGATTTCGAAGTTCGATTTTGAGCACCGTGATTTGGAACTCTTCTTCAGATCCGTGATCTTCGTTTTCTTCTATCAGAGGTTAGATGTTTCTTCTGTGCTCTGTTTGGAACTCTTCGTCTTCTTAGATGTTTCTTTCTTAGATCTTCAGCTCCGTGAATCTCTTCTTCTGTGCTCTTTCCACTTTTTGCTTAAATCATTATCTTCTTCGTTTCTAGTTTTACTTATTGTTTTGCTCAAATCACTATTAGGTGATGATCGATGATTCACTTCAGTTTGTGTCTATTTGATTTTTTCTTTCTTTGCTTTTAAGATCTGCATATATACATACAGTTTAATTTGTCTATTTATGAATTATATGATGTATAAAATATGTGTGTGATTTCGTTATGATCAAAGCAATCACTTGATTTTCTTTTTGGTTGTCAAGTTTTACTTGTGAATTTTTTATTTTTTATTTTTTTCTCCCCCTCTGCATTTTACTTGAATTTTTGAAATCTGGACAATTATGGTGATTATGATTCACATAATTATGGAGGAGTGAAAGGAACATAGTAATTTTAGAATTTGTTGAACATTCCAATTGTCTAATATAAAATTATTTGTATTAAAACTAATCAAAAGAAAATGAACATAGTAATCAAAGTTTGAATTTAAATTATTTTAATATGATTTATTTTTTTTTATATTTAATTAAATTTGCATATAAAAAAAATACATCACATCATACTTTTTGAGGACAATACAAGTTGCGATGTTGGTATGTTACAGCTAACATTGGAGGATGCTTTGAATTTGGTCATCTAATAAACTAAATGTGTTCCACTTTGGTAGACTCTTCTCCTCGAGGAGCCACTCTAAAAATGCTAAGGATTAAAATTTATATGTGTGGTGTTTATATAAAAATAATGAGATATGAATCACACTTATAATGTATATAGATTATTATTTTTTTTTTGAATAATTTTTAAAATTTTAATATTACTGAGACCACCCTGTGAATTACTCATGAACTTAGATTGATAAATTTTTTGGTCTCTTTTCTGAGATTATATAACTGGTGTAAGACTAACCTAGATAAAATGAAGTCCCAATGAAAGCAAACTATGAGACACTTTGAATTTTTTAGTTGGTGAAGAAAGAGTGGCCAAGTTTTGATATACAAGTCAACCAAAAACAAAAATGATTATGACTCAAGTATAGATTAAATCTAAACTATGTTTTAAACAACAGCGTCATTGATTACATATCAATAAATATCAGTACGTGAAGTACAAAATTCTCATATTATCAGCTGATATTTAAAGACACACTTAGGTTCGAGTTGAAAAAACAGCAGCAGAATGTGGAAGAAAGCAAGAACATTAGGCAGAGGCAGTTTCAGGTTAGTCTCTTTAGCCATATCACAGCCAAACGATGAGTCAAAGCTCAATCTTCCATCTCTAATGGCTGTGAAATCTGCAGAAACTTTCCAGCACCATTCACTACAGAAAGAATCCAACTTGCTAACTGAACTCAACGACTGTCCCAACATCCTTCGTTGCTACGGCAGCTTCATTAGCAATGACGACGACAACAACAGCGTCCCTCTCTACAACATAATCCTCGAATATGCTTATTTACTGCACTTTTCCTTGCCAACATAAATCATGTTTGATTTTAATATGGAGTTTGTTCTTTTTTAACAGGTTGAACCCATTCGCAACTTCTTTGCTGCACTTTTCCTTGCCAACATTGGGATGCTTATAGATGTTCATTTCCTTTGGAATCACATTGATATTTTACTAGCAGCCGTTATATTGGTGATTGTCATAAAGACTCTTGTGGTTGCAACAGTAGTTAAAGGATTTCGATACAATAACAAGATCTCACTACTTGTAAGGATTTACCAACTACTTGCCTGACTACTTTTTTGTGCACCTTGATCTTTGACATCTCTGTTGACAGAGGGACCTTAGTTGTTCGATATTTGTAGGTTGGAATGTCTCTGGCACAAATTGGGGAATTTGCTTTTGTTCTCTTAAGTCTTGCTTCCAATGTTCATCTAGTTGAGGTAAATTTTCCATTTTTAATTTGTTAGCACGGTTTTGAATGGTTGTGTCCACTTAAACTGAAGTCCTTTTTTTTTTCAAACAGAAGTTTGTAATGTCAATATGTGTATTTCAGAGCTATTAAACTGATAAAAATACCCTTAGCTTACATGAATTACAATTCTGATAATGCTATTGCATCAACCTTTTTCCATCTATGAACCTACAAGCCTCAATCATAGTTTTGGTGTGTGGTTTCATCCTGTGTAATTTCAATTAGAGAATGTAACTTGAATTTTGAAACCATTGCAGGGTAAGCTGTATTTGCTGCTGCTGGGCACAACAGCTCTCAGCCTGATCAGTAAGCCATTTTTAATTATGTTGCAAGTGATGCCATTTTAGTTCATAGTTCCCATTCATAATTCTTTTTGTGATATATATATATATTCATTTTTTATGTGAATGACTAGTCGGCACCACATGGTAATAGTTAGAATTTGATCAATAGCATTCTCTTGGATGCCAATGATAATTTTGGGAGCAGTTTAGCTCATTCACATCTAATTCTTCTCTTTCTTTTATCTAAGACTGCAAATGCAACCCCGCCAGGTTTAGCTCATTCACATCCTGATTCTTTGCTCGGGAAAATATTTCGTTATGTGCAGGCCATGTTTATACCTTCAGCTGAAGCACTTGACACTAGTTATTTTATGAGCAACTACGTTTGGAACCCAGATGACGAAAATGTTGGTGGTGGCAGTGACTTCGATGACATGACTGAAACATGTAGTATTTATTGCAGCAGTGGTTCATGCTACACACAAGATGAAGATGTATGTATTCTTTTTTTATATGACAATAATTATCTACCATTGCAGACCATATTCCAGATTTGATTGCTCTAATTACAAATGGATACATATGGATATGAGCCACGTGGCTTAATGTATTTAAAGTGCTCGAACTGGTAGAGAATGTTGGTGCTATCAGTGATCTTTCAGGAAAAGCAAGACTCTTTTTGGTTCTTCCTGTGGCAGTCTTGGATGCTTTCTTCATTCTTTGGATATTTACCTCCCTCTCTGCAACTCTGAATAAGCTTCAGGTATATTTAGTTATATTATTATTGTTTTATGGAAAAACCTTTTGATCATGTTCATTATGTGGTCCTTTGACAATACCGTGCTATGCTAGCAAAGATTCAAATATTAATTAGTTTGTTTGGAACTGCAAGTTCATACTTCTATATTTGGGCTCAATGTGTTGCATATCTAGCTAACAATAGGAGTCAAACATTTTTGTTTATTAGTCCATATATCAGATGGTATTTTAATCAGGTTAAACATACTCTATAGGAAGAAAAAAAACAAAAGCAAAAACAGAAAACAAAAATGTGAAGATAAATTTGCTGTTAGGAATCAAAGTTGATTTTAAGGGAAAATTCACTTCTATGTAGTGTTTAAATATTGAATTTGGAGAGGAAAAAAGAAAAAAAAAAGAAGTTTCACATTTTTCATGCCTTTCTATTTTCTTGTTACAAATTCTTCTTCATCCAAACATAGAATTAGAGTGACCTGATATAACTATATAACCCATGTGAGTTGTGCTGTGACAATGATATAAAATTTATTGAAGAAAAGACATTAAATAACATCCTCAAAACATGCAATGTTGTCATTATTGCCTTGAACATGAACAACTGGACTTGTGATGATTTTCATACTCATTCAATGTTCCAACTGCTGCACATGACTTAAATAATTCAATGTTCCCCTTTTTTCTGAATGTTATTTTGTCTGTCTAACTTGTGACCAGATCTATTAAAGTGATGATGGAATCAGGTTGTGAAGAGGTATGCTGTCAATATAAGAGTTTTATGCCTTAAATTATAAATTTTATTATGACAATTAGTCCTTCTTGCTTTCTCATCTCTTTGTGCCTAAAGCTGAAACCGAATACTGTTCTCCAGGACACTGTGATAGAGAGAGCTGATCTATAACTTAAAGTAGAAGAACATCTTGGATTCTTTACACTTCATTTTCTATTTGAGTTCTATGCATACAATGAACCATTTCTCATTTTATGTGTGAAGCTATTATTTTAGGGTGCTAAATGTTGGTCAACTTATGGTTACTTTCTAGTTCATTTCTTGTAATTTGTTAAGTTGGTATTGGTGTCATTCTTAGACTTTTATGGACATAACCGGTTCCTTCACATATCGTTTATTGTCCATTTGTATATTTTCTATGCTGTTAATTTATGCCTAATCTTTGGGATATTATCATATTTTTACTTGCTGATTTTATAATCTTTGATCTCATAAATGTTTGGCCTATAAAGCGTAATTTTCTTGATGATAAAGGTTAGGACATAATATTTGATAGCTGTTTTTAGAAAACCTCGGCAATTGATTATAGAGTGAGATTAGCATTTTACCTCTTAGGAGTGCATTAAACATTCTTTATCTTGTTATGGATGTTGTCTGGACATAATTTCTGTATCCTTTCCACATGATTAATTTGTTCTTGATGTAACTTGGTTGTTGATACTCATATGATTGGCAAAATGCACTATTAATTAGTTATAATTGTTTTTTCTCCTAGGCAAAAGCAGTATTAATTTTAATCATTGACGTGATCAACAAGTGGGAAATAAGTTTCCAATATTCTAGTTGGTTGAATCACTTCAGTTATATCAAGTATAAGAACAAGGCTGGAGGATAAGATAATCTGTAAAGCAATAACCTGCTGAGGATAATATAATCTGTAAACTTTGCATTGTTTCATTATTTATCCTTCTGAACTGAAAAAAGGGATAGGAAAGGCAAACTCTTTTCATAGCTTTGAATTGATAGGGGAAAACTGCTAGTCCTGTCGTAAGTAATGAATTGTGTCAGTGCTACTACCACGTGGCTTAAATGAATGCCAAATATATTGCTAAAAGAAGTCTTGTTCTAGAAGGTACTTGGCCAACCAATCCGTTGATATATTCCATATTTTTCTGCTCGTGGAAGCAACAATGAGAGGCCAAAGAAATACCACTTATCCAAAACAAATTGTTCACTGGAATGCACCCTTTAAAAATTACTATATGGGGATGGATATTTTAGGAGAGTGAATCTTATCCAAAGTTGTTGCATAGGAGCTTGTTATATATGAAGTTCCTTGCTGATTTAGTGGTGAAACATTGATAGAGAAGGGGATCATATCGATTGATCAGGAACATTAAGCAAGTTAATATAATAGTTAAGAATGCAAGCAATAAAATTCTCCTGAAATCAGCCTGCCAAATTATTGAGATTCCATCCTTGAGAATATGAAGGAAAAAAAAAAAACTTAAAAATCCAGTAAAAATCTTCTTAAAAAATTACGAATTATGATTATCATAATTATTGGTTTCTCCAAAAATTATTGATTAATAGAGATTATTAGCTATTCTACTTACACAGAACCTTTGATCTCGAATCATTTTCCATGTCAAATTTACTTAGCAACTGCTATTGTTTTCTTATATATATAAATCTCAATGAGACACCATATTGTTGTGTTATATGAAGATTATACAGGTTGATGAAAGTAAACATGCATCCCATAGTTGCACAATGGTGCATGCATTTTATACATTTTAATTCTTTCAAAATTGTATATAACGGACACGATATTCACAGAAATATTGTGCAAGATTAACAAATTGATCATGAGTTCATCTACATCAACAATCCTAAAAGTGTACTTCTATCTCTAGTATCTGATGTTTAGATATGTTGTTTTCATTTTCGTGCAGTACAAGTTTTTTGTTGATGGAGAATGGCGGCATGATGAGCACCAACCATTTGTAAGTGGAAATTATGGGGTGGTGAACACTGTCTTCTTAGCTAAGGAGCCTGATGTGATTCCTGCAATTTATACTCCAGAGACACCTGGTAGATCTAGTATGGATGTGGATAATGATCCATTTTTTCATTTTTTGGAAGCAAATTATCTTACAAAAGCTTTTGTAATACAAGTTGGTCTAGTTGATAAGAACAAGGCTGTGTGTGACTTTTGGCTGGTGTTGATTTTTGCTGCCATAGGACTGCTGGTGTTGATAAGAACAAGGCTGATTTTTTGATTGAGAATTGTGAATTTAATTTTTAAATATGTTATTTTGTGGGTAATGATGATTGGATATTAAATTGAATGGGAAAATGAATTAATGCTGCATTTATTATTTGAATGGGAGTTATTATTTTATATTAAGGCTATTCAATTTTATTATAGGCATTTTTTTAGTTCAATCACATAAAATTAGTACAATTTAAAAGAAAAAAAAAAAGAGGATTTCACAGCGTTTTGAAAACGCCACCTAAACTCCAAAGAGTGAACGGCCAATTTTTTTTAAAAAGTTATGACGGCGTTTTTAAAACGTCGCTAAAATCATAGTGACGTCATGGAGGGACATTTCACGGCGTTTCTAAAAAGAAAAAAAAGGGAAAAAGACAAATCATTATGAGGAAGAAGACAATTTAGAGCTCTTGAACATTTTTGATATATAAAAATATAACTAACGTTTTTGCTCAGTTTTACTTTTTTGTCAATTATAACAAAACTTTCTGATCAAAAAACTTACCGATACACTTCGAGCCTCCTTCGCGCTATCTCGATCAGGCTTCATTACCCACTTTTCTATCTTTCCCACCAGTTTCGTTCAACCCTATTGTTCTAAGAATGGTGGACCAAGTGCATTGGGTTTTTAAGGTGAGTGTTCAATTTGGTTTTGTCAGGGTTGGGTGTTCAATTGTTTTTGTGAGGGTGTGTATTTCATTTTAATTTGTATCTATTATACTAATTTTAATTGAGATTATAATTGTCATTAAAAAAAAATCAAATGGCGAGAGTCTTTTGAAAAAAGATGAGGATTATTAGCATCACTCGTCAAAAATACATGTTGTTAATTACTACCTCCGACATGAAAAATGAAAATTTAAAAATAATGTAGTTTTAGATTAGAATTTTAATTTTTTTCATAAATTAAAAATAATTAAAAAAATTAAAAAATTCGACATGAGAAAATTCTCGTTTTCTGCAGCGAACAAATAGTTTGAAACGAAATGAATATTATATAGTTTGCACCAAAAATTATAAGAGCAATTATAGGCATTGATTATTAATTTAGGCATTTTAATCTTTTCTATTGCATATTTCTAATAGAGATGTTTCATTATATTATTATTATCTAATGATAAATGTAATGATTTTTTTTAAATTTAAAATAAATATAAATTTTTATTTTTATTTTATAATCACTAAATTTATAAAGAAATTTTTTCATTACATAGCGAGGATCAAAATACTTAATCTAGTATGTTGATGTGATGTAAACAAAAATTATATCAAATAAAAAACTTCACAAGACATTGACGGTGCTTCTTAAAAAAAAAAAAAGAAAAAAAAAAAAAAATTGTATGAACACTCCCAGTGGATTGCGACAAAAAAGTCATTCATATGGCCTAGAGTTGACTACAGAGTTAGGCGTATGATAGAGGTTGGCGCCATAAACAAATTCATAGGAATAGTTAAAATTTTTAACTGTTCTTTCTTGTAATATTAAAATAATTTGAATTATTAATTGAGATATATTTTTAATATTATCAAAAATAGTTAATTAACTTGATTTGTTTTTAATAAAAATGGACTATTTGTTATGAAATTATAAACTTTAAGGGGTGAGATGTAATTTTCAAAATAACAAAAGGCAATTCGTATTTTAAATAAATTTCAAGGTGCGTATTTATAATTTATCTTTTTTGTATTATAATTTTATTCCATTATTGTGGGGGCCGAGAAGATGATTATCAAGAACAGCAAACAGAGTATCCAAGTCCATCTCAGATGGGCCGAATAAAGCCCAAGCCCATCAGATGTTGGACCTTTGTCGAGTATACACAGCAATATAGACAATACACCAAATTGAGAGTACATGTGTTGAATAGAAGAGCAGAACATGTCGGGCGAGTCGACATGGACCCACCAAGTGGGACCAGAATGTCCCTTTCAAGGAAGTATAGTAGGGGAATGGGCCTCAATAGGATGATGATGAAGGACTAAGCTGCATAGAGTGATGATCGAGGAGAGAGACTCTATAAAAGGAGGAGAGAGGCTGGAGAAAGAGATATGTGCTAAGAACCTTGAATCTCAAGACATCGTAAAAAAAAACATTAATTGTCCTGCAAGACTAACTTGTCCATTGGAATGCTAATTCTGACACCACCATTTGAAGTTTTATTTCTATTTCAAGTGGCATCTGAGAAGATTATCTAGGGTGGCTGGTTTGGACTGAAAGAGTATTCTATATCCACTTCCACACAATTGGCGGCGTCTATGGGAATACTCTAACTCATCCATGGCAAGCCTAAACCAAGATCCTCTGGTAGTCAATAACACTACAGCAAAAGCAATTTCTGGCCCAAAAGAAACCTTTGCAAGGAGGTCCTTGAATTTTGACTAGCTAACCCTATTTTAGCCTTCGACATCCGCAGAGGATGCCATGCAAATGTTGACGAGTCGAATGCAACGTAGTGAGTAGCGTCTCGAAGACATAGCAATGGAAGACAAACGCCTGTGTCAGGAGTTGGCAAAGTCCCAACAATTACCACCTCCCCGCGAGCGTAGTCGATTGCTAAGAGTACAAAAAAGGCTACAACGTCAACCTTGGAGGCATGACAACAGAGAATCTCATGGGTGATTCGCAGGAAAAAACTAGTGATTGAGCAGAGAATCTTGAAATGGGTTGGTGGTGGTGTTGATCCAAGAAACAAAAAACTGTGTAAAGAAAGATCTTTTAGAGTGAAGAAGCAAAAGGAGCAAGGGGCTTCTTGAGTGTGGATCCAAAAGCAAACATTGAAAGTAGAATTGCAATGTCAAAAGTGAAGGTAAAGGCCAAAAGTAAAGGTAAAGATGAAACAAAGAGAAAATTTCGGCTTTGTTTGGTAGAGTTTGTATCTTTGGTTTCAGCCTTTGATTTGCACGTGAGGTTTGTTTATAGTTTTTAAAAATTAATTTCACGCTTATTTTTTAAAATTTTGTTCAATGCGAGAAAATTTGGGCCAATTGATCGTCCTTCTGAACGTCCGGTCGGTTGACTATTGACCAGAACAGTGCATTTTTTTTAATTACAATTGCCACTTGTTATTTTTTATATTTTAAATAAAAAAAAATTTATGAGCTTTGAATAGAAATTTGAGTTGTGTATGTGATTATGAGTTGTAAGTTTTTGTATCAAATATCATGTATCACATCAAAAATTCCTCACTCAATTCAAAACTCATTTACCAAACAAATTGTCCACACTCAAATAATAATTCCAAAACTACAAACTCAAAATACAATTCTTATTCTCAAATCATATTTAGAAAACTCTACCAAACGCTACCTTCGTTTTCCTCTTAACTTTTTACAGATTTTTAATTTAACTTATTTTGATTAATATTAATTTTATATTTAAAATTTTAGTCAATTTAACTTTTTGCCATCATATTTTGTCTATAATTAGACGGAATATACTGACGTGATAGTAAAATTCATTTAAAATTTTATTTTACTCCCAAAACTATATCCTAAAAATCAATTTGTCCCCAAATATAAAAAAAATAAATTTAAATATTTAATAAATATTTTTTTTATCTCAATAATGAAAAAATTAAAATTTAAATAATATATACTTTGTAAAAAAATAATAAAAAAATATAAAAATCCTCATTTCAAATTATCTTGAGATTATGAAGAATGGATAATTTGACAAACATGTCGTGTCCATACTAAATACTTACCAATGTATGGTATTTCTGCATATGTACCGGGTGCACAAAACATATACTCAAATTTTTTTTTTCCTTAATTTTTTGCGTATCCAGACATATCTAGTATATATCCAATTTGTGTCATATCTCAATCAAAACTATATTTTCTTCTACTATAAAGATAAAATTCCTTTTACTAGATTTCTTTTTCATTTTTAGTTTTGTGTTTATTATAGCGATCCCGGGTTTACCCCTTGTTGTACAGTAATCCGGACATGTGTCCGTAGATGTTGGTAGTTGAGTATTGTCTTGTTTACATCCTTTCTTGCTTTGTATTTGAGTTATAGGATGTGTTGGGCAGGTTTGTTACAGGTTGGTTGAGCTTAGGAACAAAGTCTAGTTGCCCAGGTTTTGGCTGGTCCGCTCGAGCGGAGATGTTCACGCTCGAGCGGAGAGGTTGTGTTGCTTGTGCGCTCGAGCGGGGATTTTGGCGCTCGAGCGGAGAATGCACCCATTCAGTATTTCGTGCACCTGCAAAACTTCTGCAAGTGTGGTTTCTGCGCTCGAGCGGGTTTGGTGCGCTCGAGCTGGTTGCGCTCGAGCGGTGATGTTGAGCTCGAGCGGACAGTGTATTTTGGTGAGAGTTCTGGGAGGGGGAGATCTGAGCTCGAGCGGAATGGTATCTACGCTCGAGCGGAAGAACTTTGTGTCTGTGTCTTGGCGCTCGAGCGGACAATGTTGCGCTCGAGCGGACCATGTGTTTTGTGTCTTGACGCTCGAGCGGAGTGTCTTACGCTCGAGCGGACCTGTCGTATAACTGAGTGAGACTGGGCATTTTAAATCACTTTTTGACTTATCTTCTCTCTCTTACTTTACCCAAAACGCCATTTTCAGAGCTTCTCACTCAAGAACCTTACCTTCTCTCTTAGTATTGATCTAGTTAGGGTGTTTTGCTCACTTTGGGTCTTCACAAAAAGGGTGTAGATCGTCGAGGGGGTTCTTTTGATCCGAATAATTTGGTGATTGGAGCATTTTGGTTTTGAGTCCTTCTCCTTTGGAACTCATCTTTTGAGGTAGGGATATCATACTCCTCTTTATGAGTTTTGTCTTTAAATTTTAGCATTTTGATATGTTGGGGGTTATTGTGTGATTTTGGGAAACTTTGGGCCATTGTGAAATTTTACAAAAGTTGGGGGTTTTCATCTATGATAAACCTAGAAGCATGTTTGGTATAGAAACATGGAATTAATGTTGAAACATTAAGGAAATTGGAACCTAAGGGTTGTGATGTTAATTATGGAGAATGCCCTAATTACATTGATTGATTAATTTGGATAATTAATTGTGTTGATTTGTAATGTATATAATTGTTGTTTATATGCATTGTGTTGTGTTGGAGGAGATAGGGGATGTACTCCACGGTTTAGGGGAAGATAGGGGATGAACCTCTAAACCGGATGTTGTTGGGAGGAGATAGGGGATGAACTCCGTAGATAGAGCGGGTATGCCTATCTAGAAGTGTATTGACAGAGCGGATATGCTTGTCGTTGGAAGTATTGATATAACTGTTATGTTTATCTTTGATGAAGTGGAAAGTGTTGGCATGAGTGTTTGTCTCATGTGTGATGTTTGGCCAGGTTCTGAGCCAAGGTTATGAAATGGCAAGTAAAAGGAAAGGAAATGGAAATGAAAGGAAATATAGACTTAAGTGTCTTGGAATTACGTTATATTATGAATGAATGTAAAAGTGTTGACCATCTATCAAATGTTAATCTTTTAGTCATTGTTCATAATTGGTTTAGTATATTTCTACTGGGCTGTGGCTCACCCTATATGGGAACATCATTTTCAGGTACAGGAAGCATGCTACCTCCAAGGACTTAGCTTGGGAGGCTAGTGGCGGACAGACTTTTTGGTTGTCTTTCCTTTTGTTGTATTACATGTAAATTCAAGCCAAGGGCTTTATGTGTAAATGAGTTAGCACTCTACTTTTGTGTAACCAAGTGTTAACTTGGAAAGCTGTAAGCCCTTAGGGCATTTGCTTTTGTTGTTAACATGTGATACTCTTGTAATAAGACTCTGGTGAATGGAAAGATGTGAATTTCTTATATATTAGCATGTCTATATTGTTGGGATTAATGTTATTATTTTGAGGGCGTTACAACTTGGTATCAGAGCGTACCGGGTTCGAATACTTTGGGTACGTGGGAAGTGATTAGGATCACAATGGGTTTGTCTCGCTTAATAGAGACTTAAGTGTACGGTTATGCTTATGTGATAACATGCTTATGTGACTATTTGGGTATGGGATTTAATTTCTAGGATGTTGATTGGATCTTTGGGTTTCTGGGAGTCTTGTTGGAAAGGCACTTGATCAATGCTGTTTCTAACCGGTACTCTAGTAACGCCTTGGGACTATCATTATCCGGGAATGAAATTCGTAAGTGCTTATGTGTTTATGTGCTTACGTGGAATGAATTACAGTTGTCCATGCATTAGGACGTGAGTGTTTAGTTTTGGCACGTTTATGAATGTGCTAATGTTCTGTGTTACCTTTATTAGGATGTCAGGACGAGCAAGAGGTGGTAGGCGTGGTAGGCCTAGGAGGCAGGAGGTGCCATTACCGGAGGAGATTCCGGCAGTTCAGGAGGGGGTTGGTCAGGCCAATGTGGCCGAACCAGCGGGTCAGCAGGCCATGAGTGCCTTGGCCCAGGAGATAGCAGGGGCTCTGGGTATTCTTAGAGCAGGGAATCAGGCAGCTGAAGCAGGGCCTTCCTTCTTGAAGAGGGAGTTCTTCCGGTCTAACCCGGAGGAGTTTGTTGGGGATCCTAAGGAGCCACTGAAGGCAGACGAGTGGCTAGAACAGATGAGTAAAACGTTCGAGATGCTAGGCATTGAGGACGGAGCATTGAAAGTGACCTTGGCATCCTTCCAGCTGAAGGGAGATGCGGGTCAATGGTGGAAGTATGAGAAAGCTCGTGTTGGTGGTACTTGGGAGGCGTTTGTGAATGCTTTCCAGGAGAGGTTTTTATCTGCTGTGGCTAGAGAGAGGCTGAGGGATCAGTTTAGCCGGCTTAAGCAGGAGGGTTTGTCTGTGGCCGAGTTTGAGGCTACATTTACTAGCTTGTCCAGGTTTGCACCTGAACTTGTGGCGACAGAGGAGCGCCGTTGCTACGAGTTTGAGCGGAAGTTGAGATGGGATCTCAAGTTGAAAGTTGGTGGACCCTACATTCGAGATTACAGGCATTTGGTGGATGCTGCAGCTCATATGGAGCTGATGATGCAGGAGGGAGAGGAGGAGAAACATGGAGGCTCCAAGAGGGGCCAAGAGGGACAGGGTGATGGTAGGAGGCAGAGGGGTTATAACCCTCAGCAGTCCCAGGGTGGTTTGGCTAGGTCGACTTTCCCAGTACCGAGTGCAGGCTCCGGGAGGGGCAGTCAGGGAGAGTTCACCTGTTTCAAGTGTGGCCAGCCGGGTCACAAAGCTTCAGTTTGCCCGCAGAAGGGCGGGGGTCAGAAAGCTGCTTCCTCGTCAGCTAGACCGCAGAGTCAGAGTTCGGGCAGGGGGCAGCCCTTGTCTTGTTTTCAGTGTGGACAGCCTGGGCACATGAAAAGGTTTTGCCCACGGTTGAGTGCCACTTCAGGAGCGTCTGGTTCTAGACAGACGCATGGGTTTCAGCCAGCTCAGTCTGTGCAGGCCTCGAGGGCCAATCCGGGGGCTTCGTCGTCCCAGTCAGTGCAGCAGTCCTATGCTCCGAGAGGCGAGCAGGCGGATCAGGGGCCTACAGGGCGCGTGTATGCTGTTACCGCGCAGGATCTTGTACCGGCTCCATCAGTAGTGAGAGGTACCTTTCTGTTTTGCAATTCGGTTGCTAGTGTATTGATTGATACGGGTGCGTCTCATTCTTTTGTATCTGCTGCATTTGCATCTGTGTTGGAATTGGAGTTAGCATTGTTGGCATCTCCTATTTGCGTAGTGTCACCTATTGGGGGTGAGTTGATTTTGAAACACGGGTGTAGAGGTTGTGATATAGAGGTTGATGATCATAGGCTTCCGTTTCCTTTTGTAGTCATGCCCATGAAGGGCTTTGATGTTATTTTGGGTATGGACTGGTTATCGTCATACCGAGCTGTTATTGATTGTTACCGCCAGAGGGTTACTTGTTGTACTGTGAGCGGGGAGTATTTCCATTTCTTGGGAGACCGGGTTGGTAGTATTGTGCCACCGGGGTATGGTCCGCGAGGGCGGAATGAGCTTAGTGGTTTACTTGCTAGCTTTGAGAGTGGTGAGTGTGATGAGACCCAGATTGTGTTGCCGAGGGTAGTTTGTGAGTACTCGGATGTTTTTCCCGAGGATCTTGTTGATTTGCCACCTCACCGAGAGATTGAGTTCTCTATCGATTTAGTGCCCGGCACGGCGCCGATTTCTATGGCACCTTACCGTTTTGCTCCAGCAGAGTTGGTTGAGTTGAAAGTTCAGCTCCAGGAATTGCTAGATAAGGGCTTTGTTCGCCCTAGTGTTTCACCGTGGGGAGCGCCGGCACTCTTTGCTAAGAAGAAAGATGGTGCCTTGAGATTGTGTATTGACTACCGGAAGTTGAATCGGGCTACGGTTAAGAATAAGTACCCTATGCCCCGTATAGATGATTTGTTTGACCAGTTGAAGGGTTCCCGTTGTTTCTCTAAGATAGATTTGAGATCGGGTTACCACCAGTTGAGGGTCAGGGAGGAGGATATTCCGAAGACGGCATTCCGTACGCGGTATGGCCAT
The DNA here is from genome assembly GCA_036172215.1 of Camellia granthamiana. Classification (NCBI taxonomy): domain Eukaryota; kingdom Viridiplantae; phylum Streptophyta; class Magnoliopsida; order Ericales; family Theaceae; genus Camellia; species Camellia granthamiana. Next base: position 105,193,617 of record CM069913.1, read on the forward strand.
TATGAGTTTCTGGTAATGCCATTTGGGCTTACCAACGCACCGGCAGTCTTTATGGACTTGATGAACCGGATTTTCCGGGAATTCTTGGATCGTTTTGTAGTCGTCTTCGTGGACGACATCCTTATTTATTCACCTTCAGAGGAGGAGCACGAGGAACACTTGAGAGTGGTGCTTGAATTGCTTAGAGCCCATAGGCTGTATGCCAAGTTTGGGAAGTGTGAGTTTTGGCTAAGAGAAGTCAAGTTCTTAGGCCATGTGGTTTCCGGGGAAGGGGTGTCTGTTGATACATCCAAGACTGAGGCAGTGCAAGATTGGGCACAGCCTAAGAGTGTGTTTGAGATCCGCAGTTTTCTGGGATTAGCTGGGTATTACCGCCGGTTTGTGAAGGATTTCTCCAGGTTAGCTTCGCCGTTGACCAAGTTGACTCGGAGGGGAGTCAGCTTTGTATGGAGTGAGACTTGTGAAAAGTCGTTCCAAGAGTTGAAAGTTAGACTGACCACCGCTCCGGTCTTGATTATTCCGGAGAGAGGGTTGGGTTATGCTGTCTATTGTGATGCCTCACGAGAGGGTTTGGGTTGTGTGTTGATGCAAGAGGGGAAAGTGGTAGCTTATGGATCACGTCAGTTGAAAATTCACGAGAAGAATTACCCTACGCATGATCTAGAGTTAGCGGCTGTGATCTTTGCCTTGAAAATCTGGAGGCACTACCTTTATGGTGAGAGATTCGAGGTATTCTCGGATCATAAGAGTCTGAAATATCTGTTTTCACAGAAAGACTTGAATTTGAGGCAGAGGAGGTGGATGGAGTTCATTGAGGATTACGACTTCGAGTTGCATTATCACCCGGGGAAGGCCAATGTTGTGGCCGATGCCCTTAGCAGGAAATCCATTAGTGATGTAGCTTGTGTAGCCATCCGGGAGTGGAAGATGTTGGGGGCCATTGGAGAGTTTGATTTGCTTTTGAGCGAATCCGTTGAGGCTGCGGCCTTGTTTTCTGTTGTTGCGCAGCCTACACTTGTAACCAGAGTGTTAGAGGCACAGAGAGGTGACCTTGAGGTAGAATCCCTCAGAGAGAAGATCTCCAGTGGGAAGGTTGAGACGGGTTTGACGGTGTATCCCGACCTGAGTGTGAGATACCGAGACCGTTTGTTTGTACCGGAGTCTTGCCGAGAGGAAGTACTCCGAGAGTTTCACCATTCGCGCCTTGCGGTGCATCCGGGAGGTACTAAGATGTACCGGGATTTGGGTCGCCAGTTTTGGTGGCGGGGTATGAAGAGAGATGTGGCAGTTTTTGTGTCCAAGTGCCTTACTTGCCAGCAAGTGAAGGCCGAGCATCAGAGGCCAGCGGGTTTGTTACAACCCTTGCCTATTGCCGAGTGGAAGTGGGAGCATGTCACTATGGACTTCGTTGTAGGTCTTCCGAGGACTCAGCGGAGTAGTGATGCTATTTGGGTGGTTGTAGACCGGTTGACTAAGTCGGCGCACTTCATTCCTATGCGCGTGAGAGATTCAGTAGATCATTTTGCCGACTTGTATATTCGGGACATAGTGAGGTTGCACGGGGTCCCAGTGACGATCGTCTCAGATAGAGATCCTCGTTTTACTGCTAGGTTGTGGCAGAGTTTGCAGAGTGCCTTGGGTACTAGGTTGACCTTTAGTACAGCTTATCATCCTCAGACTGACGGGCAGTCCGAGCGTACTATTCAGATCCTCGAGGATATGCTTCGGGGTTGTGTCCTTGATTTCAGTGGGACGTGGGAGAGGCACTTACCTTTGGTAGAGTTCGCCTACAACAACAGTTTTCAGTCTAGTATCGGTATGGCACCGTTTGAGGCCTTGTATGGCCGACCTTGTAGGTCTCCAGTTTGTTGGGCCGAGGTGGGTGATACACCTTTGTTGGGTCCGGAGTTGGTTAAGGAGACGACGGAGAAAGTTGAGCTTATCCGTAGGAGGCTTGTTACAGCCCAGAGTCGTCAGAAATCTTATGCTGACCGTAAGAGAAGACCATTGGAGTTTGAGATGGGTGATCATGTGTTTCTGAAGATATCACCTAGACGGGGTTTGATGAGGTTTGGGAAGAGTGGGAAGTTATCCCCTCGGTTTATTGGTCCTTTTGAGATTCTTGAGAGGGTTGGCGAGGTTGCTTATCGTTTAGCTTTGCCGCCACAGTTATCCGGGGTTCATGACGTGTTTCATGTGAGTATGCTTCGGAAGTATGAGCCGGATCCATCACATGTGTTGGATTGGACCGACTTAGAGGTAGATGAGGATGCCTCGTATGAGGAGAGACCGGTTCGGGTCTTGGATAGGCGGGATCAAGTCCTGCGTGGCAAGACCATCCCTTTGGTTAAGGTTTTGTGGAAATATCACGGAGTGGAGGAGGCCACTTGGGAACGTGAGTTGGGAGTCCGCGAGAAATATCCGGACTTGTTTGTTGATGTGTAATCAAGTATTGCAATTGTGTAATTGTAATGAAATTTAAGAGTATTAAAAATGTCTTAAATTGAGAAACATGGTGCATGTTTTGGTTAATGTAAATGTTGTAGAACTTGCCTTGTTATGGGAGTTGATTATAATATTGCATGTGTTGGCTATATTATAGAAATGGAATTGTATCATGATTATTGCTTATGATATGAATTGTGAACCATGTGTGTTGGAAATGGTTGAAATGAAAAGAGAATGCATGTCGAAATGTATATGTTGTAGAATGCCTCTTGATAAGAGATGGAATGACCGGGAATGGGTCGAATTGTGGAATGTTATGGTATAACATTGTTTAAAAGAGAGGAAAACTTGTTTTTCAAAAACTTGTTCTTAATTTCGGGGACGAAATTCTTTAAGGGGGGGAGGTTATAGCGATCCCGGGTTTACCCCTTGTTGTACAGTAATCCGGACATGTGTCCGTGGATGTTGGTAGTTGAGTATTGTCTTGTTTACATCCTTTCTTGCTTTGTATTTGAGTTATAGGATGTGTTGGGCAGGTTTGTTACAGGTTGGTTGAGCTTAGGAACAAAGTCTAGTTGCCCAGGTTTTGGCTGGTCCGCTCGAGCGGAGATGTTCACGCTCGAGCGGAGAGGTTGTGTTGCTTGTGCGCTCGAGCGGGGATTTTGGCGCTCGAGCGGAGAATGCACCCATTCAGTATTTCGTGCACCTGCAAAACTTCTACAAGTGTGGTTTCTGCGCTCGAGCGGGTTTGGTGCGCTCGAGCTGGTTGCGCTCGAGCGGTGATGTTGAGCTCGAGCGGACAGTGTATTTTGGTGAGAGTTCTGGGAGGGGGAGATCTGAGCTCGAGCGGACTGGTATCTACGCTCGAGCGGAAGAACTTTGTGTCTGTGTCTTGGCGCTCGAGCGGACAATGTTGCGCTCGAGCGGACCATGTGTTTTGTGTCTTGACGCTCGAGCGGAGTGTCTTACGCTCGAGCGGACCTGTCGTATAACTGAGTGAGACTGGGCATTTTAAATCACTTTTTGACTTATCTTCTCTCTCTTACTTTACCCAAAACGCCATTTTCAGAACTTCTCACTCAAGAACCTTACCTTCTCTCTTAGTATTGATCTAGTTAGGGTGTTTTGCTCACCTTGGGTCTTCACAAAAAGGGTGTAGATCGTCGAGGGGGTTCTTTTGATCCGAATAATTTGGTGATTGGAGCATTTTGGTTTTGAGTCCTTCTCCTTTGGAACTCATCTTTTGAGGTAGGGATATCCTACTCCTCTTTATGAGTTTTGTCTTTAAATTTTAGCATTTTGATATGTTGGGGGTTATTGTGTGATTTTGGGAAACTTTGGGCCATTGTGAAATTTTACAAAAGTTGGGGGTTTTCATCTATGATAAACCTAGAAGCATGTTTGGTATAGAAACATGGAATTAATGTTGAAACATTAAGGAAATTGGAACCTAAGGGTTGTGATGTTAATTATGGAGAATGCCCTAATTACATTGATTGATTAATTTGGATAATTAATTGTGTTGATTTGTAATGTATATAATTGTTGTTTATATGCATTGTGTTGTGTTGGAGGAGATAGGGGATGTACTCCACGGTTTAGGGGAAGATAGGGGATGAACCTCTAAACCGGATGTTGTTGGGAGGAGATAGGGGATGAACTCCGTAGATAGAGCGGGTATGCCTATCTAGAAGTGTATTGACAGAGCGGATATGCTTGTCGTTGGAAGTATTGATATAACTGTTATGTTTATCTTTGATGAAGTGGAAAGTGTTGGCATGAGTGTTTGTCTCATGTGTGATGTTTGGCCAGGTTCTGAGCCAAGGTTATGAAATGGCAAGTAAAAGGAAAGGAAATGGAAATGAAAGGAAATATAGACTTAAGTGTCTTGGAATTACGTTATATTATGAATGAATGTAAAAGTGTTGACCATCTATCAAATGTTAATCTTTTAGTCATTGTTCATAATTGGTTTAGTATATTTCTACTGGGTTGTGGCTCACCCTATATGGGAACATCATTTTCAGGTACAAGAAGCATGCTACCTCCAAGGACTTAGCTTGGGAGGCTAGTGGCGGACAGACTTTTTGGTTGTCTTTCCTTTTGTTGTATTACATGTAAATTCAAGCCAAGGGCTTTATGTGTAAATGAGTTAGCACTCTACTTTTGTGTAACCAAGTGTTAACTTGGAAAGCTGTAAGCCCTTAGGGCATTTGCTTTTGTTGTTAACATGTGATACTCTTGTAATAAGACTCTGGTGAATGGAAAGATGTGAATTTCTTATATATTAGCATGTCTATATTGTTGGGATTAATGTTATTATTTTGAGGGCGTTACATTATGGTTTGTAAATATAATGATATTTAATTTTGGTTTATTTTATACTTGTACTTTTGGCAATGAATGTCAATTGTATGTTGGATTTAACAAATTAAATTATTTAATTAATTTTGTGTTATTCTAAATTAAAAACAAATATATTTTTTTACAAACATAATAAGTCATATCCACATCATACGTTTTTTTGGATTTTACTGTGTCGACATACCTGTATCGTACCAATACCAATATTCATACCCATACATGCGCTTCATAGGTCTCAAATTATCTCGAGTCGATCCTAAAGAAACTTATTGAGCCAAATTTTTTTTAACTACTCTATGTATGTGTGTGAGCACAATTGTAACTAGTTTATTACCCAAATTAATTTTAATAGAATTGATTGACTAATAGTAATTTCAAAATTGAGTGGGAAAAAATTTCAAAATTCGGTCAGTAGCCAGTACGGGTACGACATGTTTGTCGAATTACTTATGCTTTGTAGTCTCAAGATAATTCTAAATAAGGATTTTTATTATTTTTATTTTTTACTTTTTGCAAAGAATATATTTAAAATTTAATTTTTTTCATTATTAAGATAAAAATTATTTATTAAATATTTAAATTTAATTTTTTTATATTTGGAGGACAAATTGATTCTTAAGGTATAGCTTGGGAGATAAAATAAAATTTCAAGTGAATGTTGGTGCCACGTCAGTATATTCCATCCAATTATAGACGGAATGCGACTATAGGGGCTAAATTAATCAAAATTTAGAAAATTTAGGTGTAAAATTAATATTAATTAAAGTTTAGGGATTAAATTAAAAAACGTGTGAAAATTTATGAAAACAAAAGCAAAGAGCTTTACTTGTATAAAAGTGAATCACCACCTTCTAGTCTTTGTGCTTTAAATAAATAAAGGAAAATGATATAGAGACGTATTACTTATTTTTTAAATTTAATAATGTGTAAGTGATATGATTCGGCATTGCTGGGGACCCCCAGCACCCCCACCTCCACGTGGGGCGCTGTGAGACCAAGGAAAAAAAAAAAAAAATTCAGCCAATGAAAAAACAGTAGGGGTGGTGGGGGTCACCCCCACTTGGGGTCTCTCTCATTTTTCTGATATGATTAGTTGATAATTAGAGAATATATAAAAGAGAGTTCTACTTTTAATATTTTAATTGATTATCACATTACTAAATTTAAAAATTAAGTCTAATTTTTTATTTTGAATAATACTCATAAATAAATGTAATTATAAAGATCAATAATGTAGTCTAATTTAAGTTCTCAATTGACCGTTGGGTGTCAGTATAAATTTTTATTATTTTCATAAATTTTTAAACTATATCATTAGAAAGAGAATTAGGAAATTACAAATATTTATATACTTATTTTTATTAAGTAAAATCGTTGAAAAAAAATATATTTTACTCATTAAATTCAATGTAGGTGCATAGAAAATATCTAAAATACATATTTTTATTAAGTTTAATAATTAAAATATATATTTTGATAGTTTTACTATGATTTAGATTAAAAACAAATAAAAATTAAAAAAAAACTTAAAATTTATTTTGTTATAAAGTTCAAACATTAATTAATTTATTTTTTTAATTTTTCTAAAAAAGAATTTTAATTTTTTTTTAGATGGGCAAAAGAGAATTTAAACTATTCCTATAAATTTGTTTAAGGCACCAACCTGTAGAGGAATTATCATTTTGTCACCCAAACTATCACGCGTTTTTCAATTTGACCCCCTACTTCTATTTATTTCAATTTAGTATCTGAACTATCAACAAATTGATCAATTTAATCCCTACCATCACATTCCGTCTACAGTTGGATGGAATGTGCTGACGTGGCACCAAAATTCATTTGAAATCTCATTTTACCTTCCAAACTATACCTTAAAAATCAATTTGCCTCCCAAATATAAAAAAATCAAATTTAAATATTTAATTAATATTTTTTATATCAATAATGAAAAAAATTAAATTTTAAATAATATATACTTTGCAAAAAAATAATAAAAAAATATAAAAGTTCTCATTTAGAATTCTCTTGAGATTATGAAGCATGGATACTTCGACAAAAATGTCGTATCCGTACCGGTTACTTACTGAATTTTGAAAAAAAATTCCCACTCAATTTTAAAATTACTATTAGTCGATCAATTCTATTGAAATTAATTTGGGTAATAAATTAGTTACAATTGCGCACACACATGGACATAGAGTAGTCAAGAAATTTTCAGCTCAATCTAGGACCAAGTTGAGATAATTTGAGACTTATGAAGCACAAGTATGAGTATGATTACTAATATTGGTACGATATGAGTACATCGACATAGTAAAATCTTTAAAAAATAGGGTGTGAGTACGGATATGGTTTAATACGTTTGTAAAAAAATATTTATTTTTAATTTAAAATAATACAAAAAATTGATTAAATGGTTTAATTTCTTAAATCCAACATACAAATGATATTTAATGCCAAAAGCATAGGTATAAGATAAAATTAAATATTATTATATTAAATAACTTATAAACCATAACTTAATTTTAAAACCATGCCAAGCACAAAACTAAAAATGAAAAAGAAGTTTAGTAAAAAAAAAATTATCTTTGTAGTAGAAGAAAAATATTATTTTTGACTCAAGTACAGTACGGCTTGGATATATATTAGATATGTCTAGGTAGACCAAAAATTAAAAAAGAAAAATTTGAGTATATATTTTGTGTACCCGATACATATGCAGAAATATCATATATCGGTAAGTATCCCGTACGGATACGATTTTGTCGAATTATCCATGCTTCATAGTCTTAAAATAATTCAAAATGAGATTTTTTATATTTTTTATTATTTTTTTGCAAAGTATATATTATTTAAAATTTAATTTTTTCATTATTGAGAAAAAAAATTATTTATTAAATATTCAAATTTAAATTTTTTTTTTTATATTTGGGAGGCAAATTGATTTTTAAGGTATAGTTTGGAGGGTAAAATGAAATTCCAAATAAACTTTGGTATCATATCAGTATATTCCGTCCAATTGTAGAAGGAATTTGACGGCAGAGGTTAAATTGATCAATTTGTTAAAAGTGTAAGTACTAAATTAAAATAGATCGAAGTATAAGGGTCAAATTAAAAAACACAAGATAATTTAGGGATAAAATGATATTTCCTCCCAACCTGTATCATGCGCCTAACTTCGACTGGGCCATATGAATGCCTTTTTTGTTGCAAGCCACTGGGAGTGTTCATATATATATATATATATATTTTTAATTATTTTTTAGCACTATCAATGTCTTCTGATTTTTTTTTTTTTATTTCATATAATTTTTTTTTGTAGGCACCAACCTGTATCATGCGCCTAACTTTTTTGTTGCAATCCAGTACTGGGAGTGTTCATATCTAATTTCACATAATTTTTTAAAATTCTTTTTAAATTTTCTAACAAAACACAATGTTAGTATTAAAAAAAATAGAGAATTTAAACCAAAAATGTTATGAATCATAAAAAATTATTTTAAATTTTACTTCGAAAGTGTGTGTGGTATAAATTTAAAGTTAAATGGATGTAAGTCATCGTCATAACAAATGTAAATTATTGATTCCTTTTTTCTAAAAAGAAATTTCTTAAGTATTTTTTTTTTCTAAATTTCAAATATTACTGAAATTCAAATATAAATGTGGTCATGACGCTACCTAGGGAGTATTATTGTTTTTGGTATGACTTGTCAGTTGTCTTTTTTTTTTTTATTATTATGAAAAGAGATAATGCAACTCAAATAAATCAATAAGTCAATAAGCAGCTCATTTATTAAGCAATATCTCAGCTTTTTCTTTTTTGAATTTTCACTTCATATTCACATATACTAGCAATAAACCCGTGCTATGTACAAAGTGAAAATTTTGCATTTTTTTTAAATATAAAATATTATAAAATAAAAATAATTCATCGTATTTATTTGAATGCTATAAAAAATTTCTATTAAAACAAAAATAGTTTAATAATTTTAAACTAACTAATAAAATTTAATTATTAAAAGAATGTCAAATTTCGTTAAGGATCTATATTGATTAGATGAGTTGTAACATTAACTAACTTTTAATATCTCCAACAAAAAATAGTTTAAAAGTGTTGTAGTGATCTATCGCACGAAATAATATATTGAGCGATAAGATGGTATGAAAAAAACAAATGTTTGTGATTGTGTATCAGTTAGGGTTTTGTGTAGAGAGAGAATAGATTGAGGCAAAAAGAAAATGAAGGGAAAAAATAATCTCTCCTTTTGAATTTTTATAAGAGATAATAGGTTTAGGCAAATTAAAAAAGTTTCTTTAACTTTCCCTTTGAAAAGCATAAATCATAGGATATTATTAATTTTTATAATTATTTATTTAATGTGTTAACCAATAATATTTTTAAAAATTATTTTTTAATTCAAAAATTCACAAATTTAAGTGGAAGTATAGACTTCTCATGAAAAGTCCTTTTTGCTTTATATATAGTATAGATTTGTTTGGTTTTAAATTTTCAAAAACAATTTTTTTAGTTTTCAATTTATATTTTTTATTTTTAATTAAAATTTTTGATATTTTAATTAATTATTTTTATTTTTAGATTAATTTAATTTAAATATACTTAAAAAATTAAAATATTTGTGAAGAAATATTTAAAAACTCAATAACCACAACAAAACAAAAAAAAAGAAAGAAAATATACTAAATTTTAAGTGCAAAAGTTCTTCAACCCATTTACATCTTTGTAGGCTCACTTCATGTCTATCTCGATAATTCAAATCATTTATCACATAGAAGTCATTGAAAAAATTATTCACACAAAAAATCAAATTGATTGGATATTAATATCTATATATTTTGATTAAAAACAATGAAAAAAAATAAACAATTTCTTTTTAAAATCATATTTGCTATCTATTTTTTGACATGATTTTTTGATCCTATCATATGAATACTGATGTCTAGTTGACTTAATTTTTTAAGTAGATATTCTATTCAATGGACCCCTCCCTAGCCACCACCCACCACCACCAGCTCCAGCCACCCTTGTTCGCTTCTCCTAGTTTTTCATCACCTCCGGCAGCCCATCTCCCACCTCTTTGCCACTTCTTAACCCCTTTCAACGACCTCTAAGTCCTCCTGTCACTCATGTCAACCCTTTCACAGAGAAAGACATCGATCATAGTCTTTGCATGCCAATCACTACCTTCCAACTTAGTAGTCCTCTCCTACTGATGCAGATTGAATTTAAAAATCATATAATTTATTTGTATTATTTTACTTTTGATTGGGATTATTATTTAGAAAAAAATTAGCGGAAGATTCCTCTCTAAACTTTGGGTAGAATATATATATATATTTTTATTAGTTGGGTGGATTATTAACTTTAGGTTGAAAGATTCCTTTCGGTTCAATTTCTTCAAAATTTTACAACAAGGTTGCTTTTTATACGTGTTCTATGTTTGTATGTCACTCAAATGTTGTATTAATTTGCATAATTTTGTTGACATTTAGGTTTCTTTTTTTCCTCCTTTGTTCTGTTATTGCCGTTTGGTTTTATGTTTATGGATCTTGTGATGCCAGAGAAATTCTATATATCAAGAGCATAGAAGTATGAATTTCCCTGCCTTTCGAGTCGGTGAAGGAGGTCGCTGAAATTCTCAAGTCTCCTCTCTCTCTCTCAATGTGGCTTTCTAGTGGTTTAGGTGATTGAAGTATGAATTTCATATTCATTTTCACTTGTAAATTTGATTGTCTTTTTTAATTTATGTGAGGGTTTAAGCTACATTTGTATCCAAGCAATTTTGTTTTTTATTTTTTCTAATTTTTTAGCTCCCAAAAAAAATTCTGTTTTGTTTTAATTTTTTTAACATCTTTTACATTTTTTTTTTTACTTAATTCTCAAGTACGTTGTTAAAGAAAGTGTGAATTTTTGCCAGTTTGGTTTTTTGTTTTTTTAATTTTTCAGAGATAATTTCTCTATGATCATATCAGAGAAATTTCTCATTCACTTTGAATTTTCTCTGTGAAGAGTTGAAATTTCTCTTCACAAAATTTCTTTGTGCTGAAATTTTTCTGTGAAAATGTTGAGGGACCCTAATTACTATGAAAATGTTTCATATTTTTTATCTTATAAAATCTTAATATCAAAGATTTTAAACTAAAAACCCCGATTATTTAAGGTTAAGATATTTAATTTCGTATTTATTTAGTTTTTCTGTTTTGTTTATTTTCTTGTTTTACAAGAATAGAATTGTTTGCTTTACAATATTTATTTTTATTTCTTAATATTTTTTTTTCTTTTTAGTGGTAGTTGATTTAGGAATTATTTTTTTTTATTATAAATAAGGTTATAAACGAATTAACTTTTGATATATTATATACACATTGTTGAATAGAATTCTATTTTTGTTCCTATATTTTTGGTAACTTCAGATTCAATAGATTGTAAGAGAGTTATAGTTTTTTTCACTGCGCGATATGCTGTAGAGGTGTTCATGGGTTGGTTTGGTTCAATTTGACACTAAATTTGGAATCAACCAAATCACGATCGATTCTAATTTTTTGGACCCAGAATCAAACCAATTATGCACTAGAACCAACCCAACCTAACCCAATGTAGCTCGGATTGGTTCGGGTTAGAATCACAATTCCACTATTTTAAAAATAAGCAAATCAATCAATGATAAATAATTAAGGGTAAATTACACTTACCACCGATGTTTGGTTTAATACATATCACCGTTTGCGTTTGGGAAATTACACTAAACTCCTATCATTGTAATTATTTAGACGGAATGAAAACATTGAACTCATGTACTCTCTCTTTTCTTACTTTACTTTACTTCCTTTGATTTTTTTCCTTTCCTTTGCTGCTACTTTTTTTTTAATGTAATTTTTTCTGTTTTTTCTATCAGGAGTTGTTGCCTTTTATACAAGTAAGGGGGATTTGTGAAATGAGACTATCAACTAAAGGGGTGAGAATGTAATTTTCAAAACGTCAAGGGGTGAGATGTAATTGGACTAAACCTCAGGGGGTGTTAGTGTAATTTACTCAATAATTAAAATTAAAAAATTTTAACATTTAAACATAATACAAACAAAGAACAAAATATTATTTAATACAAATCAATGCAAATTAAATCCAACTCAAGCTTAAATATAATCAATAAATTAAACCCATTAATACAGCCAACACAAATTAAATCAACTGCGAAATTTGACTCTCGATTCTAATAATTTCTTCATTTACTTAATAATTTTTATATATGAAAAATTATTAAGTTTATTCAAGTCCATTGTAATAGAGCAATAAAGTGAAAATATTTCAATATAAATAAAATTTAAATATATACATATAAATAGGTTCGATTCTCGAATTCATTCGATTTAGGTAAGACCAAAATCAAGAACCAATCCAATTCTATCATTTGATGATTTAAAAACCTAAAACCAAACTAATACACTTGTGGGAGCTAGAAAAATATCCTAGCTATAGGGGTAAAATATCCTAAACCAATCCAATTCTCTCTAGAAGAAGTTTCGGCAACACAAAAGGTCAAATCTGCCTATTCCGGCCGAAATATTTGTTGTGGGCTATCCGAAGAACTTAACATTGCAGCAAATTAACAGTAAGTCATTGCCTTCGACCAAGAACAAATCTGCCGAGCAATTACAATTTCGCCATCGAAAATAATATTTCACACAAGCATAACCCCTACCAACTCGAACTCAACTAGTTCTGCTCGAACTCAAAGGTGGCCCTCTCAACTACACGGTGGCTAAACTCGACATCACCACTAGTCCGCTCGTTGATGCTCGTTCATCTTCCTCGGCAATAATGGAAGCATCAAACTTGCTTGCTACACCATCCTCTCTTCAGCGGAACTGCAACGTGGGAACAACCATATTGGACATTCCCGTCCCATTATCTATATTATTCGGCTAGCAACATTATCTGTCAACTTTATACGGTAACATTTATCGGCTAACAACATTATGTCAACTTATTTGGCAACAGTATTTATATTAACATGAACTTTGCATTTATCAACTCGGCTTATTCGGTTTCGGCAACTTATTCGGCAACATATTACACCGCAACATTTCTTATTAATATCTCGGCATCTCGGCTTGGCACCTTTTTTCACAAGCATCATTGTTTATACATATTGCTCGACACAGACATGTTACTTGGCATATCAATATTATTCGGAACATTATTTGGCAACATTGCTTGACACTACTATCTCGGCATAAAACTGGCGTCTTGGCTTGGCGAAATCCACATTTGAACTTACCACAGGATTCACATCGGCTCAAAGAGTCCAAACCCACCAACCCGGGAAGCCAAGTAGTAACCAAAATCTGTCGAAAGTTGCAAAATGGATCACATGTGCTGAAAAATGCAATTTTTGAAGCTGTCAAACTCAAGTTTTGACTATACCAGGGTGAAGTACTCCTTGAGATGAGTCTAACGCAACCAATCGCGTCGAAATCAGGGCTAAAACAAAGCCGCACGAGCCAGTCAAACTTTGCCGAGCAATTTCACTTTAGCTGGAGCAGACGACCCAAAGTTGGCACATATAAGAAATTATCCAGCACATTGCGGCTAAGTTACATCCCATCACAATCAAGTTCAAATATATATTATGTCGCATGCTAACAAATAGATCTGTAGGGGCTAAGGGATCAAGTCTTATTTATTCATCACATGGGTGAACGCTCAAACCTTGTCGGCAGCAACATTTTCCTTTTATTTTTTGCCAACTCAGCAATCAGCAATATAAGAGCAATTATCCACTGCTTCGCGGAGCACAATTCTCAACCGATCTGAGCCATCAGCTCTATTTTGGCTACAACTATGCCATCAAGAGTGTGATTACAGTGATCCAATGGTCATTTCCAACTATTTGGAGCCTTCTGAACACATCTGTACGGTCTGATTTTGCAAATTCTGAGTCACATATTGAGATCAATACATCTGCCAATCGGGGAACATTAAATGCCAACTCAACGGTCAAATCATATCTGATCGGTATGCAATTTCAGCAGCAGGATCTTGGGGCTAAAAAGTATTCCTCCGTCTTCCCTGATCATTCATTTCGTTACCTTGGCCATTTATTGCCCATTGGGACATCTTAGCCAATTTTTTGCTTTCTAATTAGGGCACATCTGCCGATCATCATCTCAGCATCTCTGCTATGCATGCATACTCAGCCAACTTGGTACAAACATTACAACGAAATATATCTATATTATTTAATCTACATTATTTTGTTGAGGCACTCATTTCCATGCTCGGCACATAGAAATATCTCGTGCTCGGCAATATACTACACCCTCGCCCGAGGGTTATATAATACCGCGGCCTATATCCTCTTTCAGGGGTCATAATACCGTGGCCTACACCTTCGCCTGGGGGTCATAATACTGCGGCCCACGGCCCTTGCCCGAGGGTAACAATACCGTGGTCCATCGTTATGATTTGTTTAGAACTCATGTGATATAATTTCGTCCTATGATTGCCATCCTTTATTTAACCTCTCTATACTATATTCCTTCCTGGGTTTTAGCTCACCCTTCTCCCTAATATACATATACAGTCAAACATACATGCATTCATACAGTTATCCATTCATCTATCAAGAGACCTAACATTTATTTGAACAGTGTAACTCGGCAAGAAAAACTCTCATTTCTTCTACCGCAAACAATGAAAGTTTTGGGTCAATTGTGTGAGCTAGAAAAATATCCTAACTACAGGGGTAAAATATCCTAAACCAGTATCATCTATCCCCTATAAAAGGAGGGGACCCCATACGCAAGAGGTATGCCTCATTTTCCCTGCCGCAGAGCACATATACTCTCTAAATCTTCATCTTCTCTCTTTGATCTATTTTGGCTAACTTTATCATCGGAGTGTCCCTGGCCGGCAACCCTGGTTGGGTGGCGCCGATCATGCTAATCTTTGCAGATCTACAGGGGTAAAGCTCATTTCTTTGTTGGATCACTACAATCCATGTGAGAGGATTTTCCTGGTCTCACATACACTAAAAAACCAAATCAAACCAACTGAAAAAGGTCAATTCTGCTCGAATCTTCAGTTCACTAGCTAATTTTCTATTGGAAAATTCATAAAGGTAGTGGTGAATTGAAATAGACTTCATTTGAATGAAAATGTGCAACCTTTCATGGCGTCTCTTTGTTTTAAAGGAAGGGTCAACCCTCTATTTGAATGAAAGGATGCAACCCTTTCATGGTATCTCTTTATTTTAAAAGAAGGGTCATGTCCCTTCTTTGTACCTTTTCTATTCAAACTGAATAGGTGCCAACAAAACCTATTTAAAGGCAGCCCCCATTCCAGTTTTATTAATTCCAAATTCCTCAAATTCAAGCATTCTTTTTATATTCTTCATATTAGTTCATAGAGATTTTAGGGAGTTGCAAAACATAGGTTTGATTCGCCTGGCTGATTATTTGTACTACTGTTATAATCTACGTTATCTGATCATTGTATCCTGAGAGATAGACGCCAATAACCCGTAAGCACCTGTGCGACGACGAATCTGTCTTAAGAATAGAGTGTCACACACTCGACTTGATCAAAAGTTTCTATTCTAACTTTTCGGTACAAGAATATTATTGTAAGTATTTTATTTTTGTTATTTCAGTTTCATTTCTCTACACAAAAGATTGTTCCAACAATCTTAAGACAGATTTGAATTATTCTGTTTATACAAAATTTTTCATTTATTTCATTTTCTCTGTTCTTTACAGAATTTATTTTCTGTGTGGGTTTTTTCAGAATTCAAATTCTAATTTTTTCGAAAATAAAATTTTGGGTTTGTTCAATAATTAAAATTCTGATTTTTAGTTTTCTCAATTATTGACATTGGATTTGGTTTTATAGAATTTATATTCTACAAAGTAATATTCTGGTTGGAAAATACAAATAGTAGTAATATACTGTTTATTATTGATTTTTTCAGAATATTAATTTGTGATCATAATTATCTGCATGGAATTAATTTGTTTAAGTAAAAGTTATTTTCAAATTAATTTGAAATAAAAGTTACAATTTTGTTTCTTTTATTTTTGACAAAATTAAATTTTGTGTTTTATGGTTTAATTTACTGTGTAGTATAAAAATTCTAATTCTAATTTTGTTTTATAATTTAGAATTCATGGCAACTAAAACTACTCAGACCTCTAATCTGACCGGTGTTGCGACTGCTTCTATCCCTCCTACTATTGTGATGGTCCCGCTAAATCATGGGGAAAAGCTAGAAAATTTCCTCGTAACTGACTTTAAAATATGGCAACAGAAAATGTTGTTCTATCTTACTACATTAAATCTGGCGCATTTCCTTCGTGAGGATGCTCCTGTAATAAAAGAGGATGAAACCGACTGGCAAGTGCTTGTTGCAGTCAATGCTTGGAAACATGTTGATTTCTTTTGCCGAAACTATATCTTGAATGAACTTGATAAGACACTGTACAGCGTGTATAGCCCCATCAAAACGGCAAAGGAATAATGGGATTCGTTGGAGAAAAAGTACAAAATAGAAGATGTTGGCTCGAAGAAATTTGTGGTGGGCAAATTTCTGGACTTTATGATGGTTGATTCAAAGACTGTGATCAGCCAAGTTCAGGATCTCCAACTCATTCTACATGACATTCATGCAGAAGGCATGTCTCTCAGTGAATCCTTCTAAGTTGCTGCCTCAATTGAAAAATTACCACAAGGCTGGAAGGAATTCAAAAACTACCTCAAACACAAGCGCAAAGAAATGACTTCGGAGAAATTGATTGTGCATTTGAGGATTAAGAAGAACAACTACATTTCTAAGAAGTGGACTGGTAAGCATCCTATGGAGTCTAAGACAAATGTGGTGGAACATGCACTAAAATCAAAGAAACGAAAATTTTTCGGAGAAAGTTTATCATAAGGCTCTAAGGGAGGGGCCACAAAGAAATTCAAGTTTAATGGCAAATGCTACATTTGTGGCAAAGAAGGACACTGGGCCAAAGATTGTCGTAACAAGCGCAAAGGTAAAAGAAAGTCAAGTAAGAAACCTGCTTAAGCCAATGTCACTGAAGTGGACAGAATCTCCAATGTGTAGATGACATAAACCTTTCAGCCGTTGTCTCTGAAGTCAACCTTGTCGGAAATCTCAAAGAATGATGGGTGGACATTGGAGTCACATGTCACATCTGTGCCGACAAAAAGATGTTCTCCTCCTATTTAGTGGTGGACAATAGAGAACAACTGTTCATGGACAGCTCCTCGACTTCTAAAGTTGAAGGACAAGGAAAGGTAATTCTGAAGATGACATCTGGAAATGAACTCACCCTCAACAATGTGCTGCATGTACCGGACATTCGCAAGAATCTTGTTTTCGGATCTCTGTTGAGCAAGAATGAGTTTAGGCTAGTTTTTGACAGTGACAAATTTGTACTTACCAAAAATGGAATGTATGTAGGAAAAGGTTCATGAATGATGGCCTTTTCAAAATGAATGTAATAATAATTGTTACTCCTGTGATTAATAAAAATACATCTTCTTTTTACTTGCTTGAGTCTTCTAATTTATGACATGGTAAATTAGGACATGTTAATTATGAATCTTTAAATTAATATAATTCATCAAACCATCGCTCCTTACTCACCTTAGCAAAATGGAATTGCTGACAGGAAAAATAGGACTTTAAAAGAAATGATGAATGCCATGTTAATAAGTTTTGAATTACTTCAGAACTTGTGAGGGGAAGCAATACTTTTTGCTAATTATATTCTTAATAAAATACCCTGAAAGAAGGTGAGTTAAACACCTTATGAAATGTGGCATGGGAGAGTACCATCCTACAAATACTTAAAAGTGTGGGGGTGTTTGGCTAAAGTGGCTATTCCTAGTTCTAAAAAGACTAAAATAGGTCCTAAAACTGTTGATTGCATATTCATTGGTTATGCTAAGAATAGTAGTACATATCGATTTTTGATTCATAAGTCAGAATATTCAAAAATGCATGTAAATACTATTGTTGAATCTAGGAATGCATCGTTCTTTGAAGATGTTTTTTCTAATAACACTAGACAAGAGACTAGTACTGACAAAAGATCTTATGATGCTATTACTAGTCATGATCAAGAACAAGAGCAAGAGTTAGATCAAAATGAGGAAGAGGAACCTAGGCATAGCAAACGTGCTAGAACCTCAAAATCTTTTGGTCCAAAATTTTCAACTTTTTTGTTAGAAAATGAGCATTTAACTTTTAAAGAAGCTATGTCCAGTCCTGAGGCTCTTTTATGGAAAGAGGCTGTAAATAGCGAAGTTGAACCCATCTTACAAAATCACACATAAGAATTAGTGGATTAGCCACCAGGTTGTAAACCTCTTGGATACAAGTGAAATTTCAAGAGGAAAATGAAAGCGAATAGATCAATTGACAAATACAAGGCTAGACTTATGGTCAACAGATATAGATAAAAAGAAGGTCTTGATTACTTTGACACATACTCACCAGTTACTATAATAACATCTATTAGAATGCTAATTGCCATTGCATGTTTGTACAATCTAGAAATTCATCAAATGGATGTGAAAACAGTTTTTTTACATGGTGAGTTAAATGAAGAAATTTATATGGAACAACCAAAAGGATTTTTTGTTCTAGGGAAAGAAAACAAAGTGTGTAAATTGGTTAAATCATTATATGGTTTAAAACAAGCGCCAAAGCAATAGCATGAGAAATTTGACAAGGTAATGATGTCAAATGGATTTAAAATTAATAAATGTAATAAATGTGTTTATATTAAAAACACAAACAGAGGATATGTTATAGTATGTCTTTATGTGGATGATATGCTCATCATAGGTAGTAATAACGACATGATTAAAACTACTAAGAAAATGTTAAATAAATATTTTGACATGAAGGACATGGGATTGCTGATGTAATTCTTGGTATAAAAATTACCAAAACATCAGAAGAATATGTTTTATCACAATCACATTACATTGAGAAAATACTTGACAAATTTAGCAAAGATGATAATCATCTAGCTAGAACACCTGTGGATGTTAATTTGTTTCTTTCTAAGAATGTACAGGAAAGTATTTCTCAATTAGAGTATGCCCAGATTATTGGAAGCTTAGTGTACTTGATGAACTACACTCGTCCAGATATAGCCTATGCAGTAAGTAAATTAAGTAGATATACGAGTAATCCAGGAGTAGAGCACTGGAAGGCTATTATAAGGGTTCTAAGATACGTCAAATTTGCTCATAACATTGGGCTATACTATGCAAGATATCCAGCGGTACTTGAAGGATACTATGATGCAAACTGGATATCGGATACTAGAGACTCTAAATCCACCAGTCGGTATGTCTTTACTCTTGGTGGTGCGGTTGTATCTTGAAAATCTTCCAAACAGACTTGCATTGCTAGGTCTACTATGGAATAGAGTTTATATCTTTAGATAAAGTTGGAGAAGAAGTAGAATGACTTCGGCATTTCCTTGAAGATATTCTAATATAGCCAAAACCAGTGCCTGCTATATGCATACATTGTGATAGTCAATCAGCAATTGGTAGAGTACAGAGTCATTTGTATAACGGCAAGTCACGACACTTTCGTCGTTGACATAACATCGTGAGACAACTACTTTCTAATGGAATTATTTCCATTGAATATGTGAAGTCTAAAGATAACATCGCAGATCCACTAACCAAAGGGTTAGTAAGAGAGTTAGTTGAGAATTCATCGAGGGGAATAGGACTTATGCCTATTAAATAAGAGTTACCATAATGGCAACCCATCCTAGTTGACTGGAGATCCCAAGACCTAGGTTCAAAGGGACAAATGAGTTGTGTATGACTCATAAGGATCATTGGGACCCATTTTTATGATGAAAGAGTGATGTCTGCAACATTTTAGGTTAAGTAATACTTTTAATGATTCTTATATCTAGGAATACCTAGTAGAGTATGGCAGGATACTCTTCATAAGAATCACCTATATGAGTGTGAACTAGGTCAGTTCTACGAGATTTGTGAAGGGCTATAATTTTTTAGAGCACTCATGAAAAACTAGGTTATTTAGGGCCAAAATGAACACAATAATGAGAACCAAATTGTGTCTGGAAATATGTTATGTGAGTTCTATTGTCTTGGTTTACACAAATGGCTAAACAGTTCAAGACATCATGTTCATTGATTAACTAGTAAATCCGATAGTGTCTCACAAGGGAAGGTTTAAAGCCAAAAGCTACATATCCTTTGCAGAATATCTCTGATTTCTGTACTCTTTATAAAAACATCATGTTGTTACATTTCTCGTTTCGTCAATTTCATTCATGTGGGGGTTGTTGAAAAATTTGTAAAGGCAGTGGTGAATTGAAATAGACTCCATTTGAATGAATGGGTGCAACCCTTCATGGTGTCTCTTTATTTTAAAGGAAGGGTCACCCTCCATTTGAATGAAAGAATGCAACCCTTTCATGGTGTCTCTTTATTTTAAAGGAAGGGTCATGTCCCTTCTTCATGCCTTTTCTATTCAAACTAAATAGGTGCCAACAAAGCCTATTTAAAGGCAACCCCCATTCCAATTTTATTAATTCCAAATTCCTCAAATTCAAGAATTCTTATATTCTTCATATTAGTTCATAGAGATTTCATGGAGTTGCAGAACATAGGTTTGATTCGCCTGGCAGATTATTTGTAGTTCTGCTATAATCTGTGTTTTCTAATCGTTGTATCTTAGGAGATAAACGTTGATAACCCGTAAGCACCTGTGCAGCGGCGAATCTGTCTTAAGGACAAAGCGTCACACACTCGACTTGATCAAAAGTTTATGTTCTAACTTTTCGGTACAAGAATATTACTGTAAGTATTTTATTTTTGTTATTTCAGTTTCATTTCTTTACACAGAAGATTGTTTCAACATTTTTAACACCCCTACTATGTTGTGTCACCCACCATTGCAACCAAGAATAAAAAGGCTAGAAGTTTCAGGAATGGCAGGCTTGGCCTGTGATTAGGTAAGCGACCCACCAAGTGCTAGCCAAAAGCCAAACATAATTGCGGAAACAAGAACACCAAAGAAAGAGCTTGACATTGAGAATTGAGATGTAATATCTAGATCAAGGAATGCATATAGAATAGAGAGTAGTATTCCAACGATATTTCTGGGGTTTCTAGAGCGAGAAAAAGAAGTTGAGAGACAACAATTTCATTTTGAGGAAAATGAAAAATAGTTATATTAAAATAAAATAAATAACATACAGATTAAAATAAAAATAACAAGATCCTAAAAGACCAAACAAACAATCAAATAATCAAACAACAAACTACACAAAAAAAAAAAAAAAAAAAAAAAAAAAAAAAAAAAAAAAAAATTGTAAAAAAGTCAGTTATGGTCTAGAAAAAATCATTGATTTTCTCATAGATGTAATTTAGAAAGTTAGATTTGTATCAACCCAAGTAAGATCTGCATCAACACTCGCCGCTGTTGACTTCATTCTCATCGTCGCTGTCTAACTCTGCCACCGTCGTTGCCGTACTTCGGACATTGCCAAAACGAAGAGTTAAAGAGAAAGAACACCCATAATGGTATATGAGAAGGCTTGAGGGAAGAGAGAACTTGTCACGACCCAAACTTGCCCCTATCGGTTTAGCATCGTAACCAGCCAATAATCCTAGGATTACCAAAGGCCTTTGAACAAATTAAACAAATACAAGGGCTAGCGGAAGAAAATACAACATATAACGTCCATAGAGCTGCGTAGACATACATGGGACAAAAAGTTTAGAACTTTGTATACATATAAGTGACGTCATATTTACATTAGTCTTACGCCACCAAAACCCACATAAACAAAACTTACAAAAACTTGTTCAGACAAAACATAAAAAATAAAAAAATCTCAAAAACTTGATTACATCTCAAAGGGAACCTCCTCGGGAGGCACAATGGCTGGCAGACAAACAGAACTCTAGGCAATCAACTCTAAGCCTGGTCACGCGCTTGGTCACCCACATACACAAATAATATGGTGAGCTGGAGCCTAGTGAATAGCAACAGAGTAAAGGGTTACGAATGATGTCCATAGCAGATTTAGAAATCCGAGTTCATATCAGAAACAGATTCAGCGTCATATACTTATACAAAATTTGTAAGCAGTTATATGTGGTACATCCATTAGCTAACAGATCAGATTGGTCAAAAGATTGTAACATGCCCAGGGAGTACCTGTGCGCGATAAACAGTTTGGACCTTCGGTCTCTTTAATCTAGTCTCACAAGTGCAATGTGAAATGTAGACAAGAGTCCACATTTGGTAACTTTTTGAAAATCCATTTTATTGCAAAAATATTTTCCAAAAATAGACTGCGTCATCAAAACTCAGAGTCACCACCTAATATTTATTTTGAAAAAATTAGGAAACCCGTGACTCGTGCCAAGGCCACTGTTCGTCATAACTAAGGATGCTCGGCTCGAAACCTTAGGTGTGAAGGGGGAATGTCATTAATTGAGCACTCTCACTCACCCGATCAAAAAATCGGCCTTTACTAACCATGATATGATTTTTATTTCCTTTATGTGTTCATATTCCGATTATTTAATAAATCCTAAAAAAAAATTACTATGTGAAGCATACAAGTATGGATTATATCACCCACTTTGGAACAACTTGATTTCATATAGTTTTGAAAGAGTTTTGAAGATGTACAACTAAAATAAATTGAGTTTACAAACATGAAAATCAACATTATTTCAAATTAAGCGACACAATCTCCATCCACTGGCATTCATACAGTTATATCAAATAAGCAAAAAACCTCATAGTAGGATGCTAAACATAGTAAGAAAGACACACACAAGCGGGATGCTAAAGTAAAAAAACTTACATATTTACCGACGTCCCGCGAATAGCTACAAAACAAAGTTAGCAAAAATGCATAATCTTATATACAAAATCCTAATGCAATTCACACATGAGCTGTAACTAAAGATTCGGCTTCTAAGATATGACATGTGAATCATCTTAAGAACATGAGGTAGCGCACATAATCACATAGGAATTGATTAAATCCACAAATGCA
Organism: Camellia granthamiana; assembly: GCA_036172215.1. Taxonomy (NCBI): domain Eukaryota; kingdom Viridiplantae; phylum Streptophyta; class Magnoliopsida; order Ericales; family Theaceae; genus Camellia; species Camellia granthamiana. The sequence continues at coordinate 105,216,534 of CM069913.1, forward strand.
AAATTAGCCGAATCAAGATACATGAAACATGGATGCAAAGCAAGGATTAAAAAAAAAAAATGATGCATATCCACAAATAAGGAAAGCAAGTAAAAGAACGAGATAGAAAGAAGCGGGGCGGGAAATTATTACAACACTTTGAATAAATTATTACAAACCAAATAAGAGAGAGAGGGGGGAATATTACAATAAAATAAAACATAACCTCACAAATACTCAAAATAAAAATTTTATGTTCCTTAAAACCGTCGGCGAAAATTGGTCAACATTGAGAGATTACGCCATCTTGTCCAAAAGAAGCTAATTGGCCGGTCAAATAGGCTGGCCGCCCAAATAGGCCGAGCAAAACCTGTCTTGTTGTAAAATCAAGAAAAGGAAAAAACAAAAAATATGTAGGTGGCTCAACTAACTACTACCGGTTAGCTTACAACACAACTAATATGAAACAAGAGCAAGCAAATAAGCAAAATAATAATAATAATAATAATAATAATAATAATAATAATAATAATAATAATAATAATAATAATAATAATAATAATAATGAGCTAAACAAACCATTTGGATTACAATAACACACTATGAAATATAAAGTAAGAAAATAAATATGAGATAAACAAACCACTTGAATTATAACAAAACACTATAAAAGAAGAAGTAAGAAAATAAATATGAGATTGAAAATATAAGAAAATGAAAGACTAGAAATTCACCTTCTAAAAAAAGATTAAACTTCTTGATTTCCAAACTTCTTCTTAATCACCCTCAAGTTTAGAAAATGTATTCTCAATCCTCAATTCGAAACTAGAATGGAGCTCTGAGTATGTGTGGTGGAAAAGTGGCTAACTCTTTTATTTTTCCTCACTTTCAACAACACTCACTCTTTCCTTTGATCAATCATTACTGAAATTTAGCTATTTTAGAATTTTTGGAGTTGTTTTGGATGTATAAAAGGTGGAAATTCAGTGTGTATAAGCCATGGAAGGTGTATATGGAAGATGGAAGTGTTTTTGGCTCAAAACTTGAATTTTCTCTATTTTTTCTCTCTTTTTCTCACTTTTTTATCTTCAATTTCATGGTCCTCCATCTCTCTTACAAGCTAATCATTCTATATAGGCAATGAGGGAGAGTTAAGGTCAAAAAGAAGGTAGGAGACAAGGTGGGAGACAAGAATGTGATAGGAGGGCAAATTTTTCAAGGTGGTTAGATTGGATCCCTCTTTTATGGATGTAAACAAATTTCATTTTGACAATGAGGGATGATTAGATATGTATTTGGTGATATATGGGTCGGCCAATGGGGTAGGGGAGTGTCCCATACACACAAAAAAAAAAAAAAAAAAATGCAAAAATACACCTTCTCTGCCTACTGGTTTAAAATGGTCAAATATTATTTAGGGGCAAATATAACACAAGGTGATGCTTTGGCAGAGTGATTAAGGCTTAGGATGTAGAGTCTTAGGTTGAGGGTTCAAACTCCTTCACTAGCATTCTTGTTTCTTGTTTTTTCTTTTTTTGGGTAAAGACATGTCAGCGCCACATCATCAGCAAGACTGCTACGTCAGCGTCACAGTTAACATTTGACGGAATATTTCTTGACTTAACAGAATATTCCCTCACATAACAGAATATTTCTTGAATTTTGAAAATTACAATTTGGCCCAAAAGTTTCAAATATTTGTGCTATAACCCAGATTTCGGAGAATTTTTCAGTAAGGCCCTCGAAAGTGCAGTGAAGGTTAATCCTAGCTAAATGAATCATTCTGGATGCAACCATGAAGTCAGAATATTCCTTTGGAGAGGTAATTTGTGGCTGTTTAGGGTTGGAAACAGGGCTCAAATTCTAAGTTTTCTTATTGAGGATTCTGTGAGAAACACCTTCTTATTTTGTCATCATAGGGTAATGAAAAGAAAGCGCCCAAGTCTTAGGGCTGGTCAAAATGGAGTGTCTACAATGACCCACATGCATAGTCAGTACCGACGACTATAAAGGTCAATATCTTTGTGCACAAATAGCTATGGTATTGTTATCCCCAAGTGAGGGCCACGTGAACATAGGCCACAGTATTGTTACCCCCGAGCAAGGGCCACATGAACATAAACCACGGTATTGTTACCCCCAGGCGAGGGCTGCATGAACTAAGGATGCCACAAATACATTTTAGAAAAATGGACACTCATTCATGATTCATAAAATAGCATTTCATAAAATAGATCATATCTTATCATTCTGAAAATACTTATAATCAACATATCTTTACAAAGTTGTTACTCACAAATGGCTCCAATAGTAGAACAGATAAAGCAGACGGATCAGATAGTCTACGACGCGTGACCTATACAAACACATAACTGATACACATTGAAACACACATTTGGAAATCACTTAACTTGTTTCTTTTCTATCTTGGTGTGTTCCTAATCCTTGTCGTCATTATTATGTCTTAATTAAGGTTTAGGAATGCCTAGGATGTAATGAAGATGCAAAAATGTAACTTGAATCACTTAGTCAAAATTTTAAAAATAGGGCAGTCCGCTCGAGCGCAACTTTGGTCGCTTGAGAGGTCTATAAAGTCTACAAAAGTACTGGTTGCATGATTTTCACGCTCGATGGTTGCTCAAGCCAAAGACTGAGCAAACAGGGTCTCTGCTCGAGCACAACGTCGGTCGCTCGAGTGGTTTGCAAAACTTTGCAAAACTTCTGGGAGCTCTCATCTTACGCTCGAGCGCAACTTCCTATGCTCGAGCGGAGGCTCAAAAATAAGGGTGGTTGCTCGATCGCAGGTTCTACCATTCGAGCCAACCCCCAAATTTTGCAAAAGTACTAGGAGCTCGAATTCTTTGCTCGAACAGAGAGTGCAAATTTTGAAATTTCAAAATTTGCTTTCCAAGTTCAAAACTCAATTCCAAAGCAACAAAACACATCCTTTTGGGCCAAAACTTGAGAAAACACTTGCAAACTCATAGAACTTCATGAATTGAAAGTCATTTCGCAAAATCAAGCCCAAAAGCAAGTGAATTCTTCCAAAGTAAAACTTGAAATTTTGAAAACATAACATGCATGTAATGATATGAGCTTCAACCTTCCAAAACATGATCAATTGAGATGTTTGGTACAAAAACATGTTGAATTCTTCAAACATAGCCAAGGTAAGGTCATGCATGTGAGAATTCTTGGGTAAACAATTTCAAAATACCATGATATGTACATGCATGCATGCTTTGATCCCAATTCTACTTCTTTAGTTTAATTCTTGCATCTCTTAGCTCAATTCTCTTAAATTCATGCATTAACCAACTCAAGTACAAAACTAAAGGTTTGGATTCTTACCTAAGGTTTTGAACTTGCAAGAGTAGGAGCTTAATTTTCCCAAAGTTGAACAATTCCTTGATTATCCTCTTAAGTTCTCTCAATTCTCTTGCAATTTTTCCTTAGTTAAGCTTAATTCTCCTCTTCTCCCGCTCTCTTACATTTTTGGTGTCAAAAAAATGAGAATAATGAGTCTAGAAGGCATGTATAAGCCTTATATAGGCTTGATTAGTGAGGTTTAATTGAGCTTTGCTTAAGTTAATCAATTAACACTATTTTATTCTAATTATTTTGTTTCGAATTGAGTTCTAATTAAACTTGCCATAAAATTCAAAAAATTCTAAATAACACATATACCGAGTTGATTTCATGATCGGATGCCGATAAGGCCTTCAATTCGCATAATGAAACAGAAATACAAACATATATTTCTATGACAAACAGATATAAGCACATATAACACCATATACATGCAATTAATGTAGAATTCTCGCTTAATTACTTAGTAGGCATTCTTAATCATGTTTTAATAGTTAATCACAAGTCAGGGTTGTTACAAAACTATTGTGGGTATTGAAAATATATTAAAAAAAAAATTTACGCCGAAATCGGGGTAAAAAAAATACTTAAAACCCCTATTCTAGACAAAATCTATACTCTAGGAGTGTAAATCTACATTTTAAAAATGAGGTCGCCAAAGTGCCACCGAAGCTTCACCGGAAATCTCTAGAGAGAGGCTCTCATTGTGCTCTCTTTCTCTATGAGCTTTTAAGAGAGAACAATTTCTAGTTATAGGATTGGTTCAAAATAATTGAAATGGGCTAGAGAGGGAAGAGGGGCGAGAGGGGGTAAGGAGAGGTGGGCAATAGGCCGTTGAAGGTGGTCGTGGCGACAGTTAGAGGTAGAAATGGGAGCTAGGGTTAAGCTTCAAATGTTAGAGATGAGAGTTATTTTTTTTTTTTTATAATTTTGAAAACTTTATTTATTTTTTTATTTTTTTGGCCAAAATTTTGAAAACTTATGACAAGGTGTTTGATATACTTTTTATTTACAATTTGTGAGACAAAAATTACTTAAATAATAAGAAAAGAAAAACTAATAATTGACATATTAGTAGAAATGCTTTTAACTTTTATTGTTTGATCGCCAACTTTTAATTTGCAAGAACAAATGTTAAACAGGCCATAATTTCAGCAAACTCAAATTTTTTTGAGTAAACCCTCAAATTTGTTAGGCAAAAATTTGCGAGTAATTTTGAAATAATTCTAAATTATTAGGAAGTTGATCTAGTGCTCCTAAAGAGGAGAAGTTATTGGGTACTTTTAAAGTACAGCCGCATGGTGTCTCAGTGTATTATGATTAGTGGAGAATAGGGGGTTTATGATTTTGTATTAGGTGATTGAGGAATATGAGAGGACATGGTGAATGATGATTAGTGAAAGAATATGGGCATGTGCTGCTCCAGAAATACCTAGTAATTTTCCCCTAAACAGAGAAGAACATGAGTAATGAGATAAGTGGAGTTAGCTTGACCCACTGTGATTACTCAGAAGTGAGACAAGGTCGCTACAACCATCTTTGTTTGTGCATTTTCCATGGTATGAATATCATATGTTGTTTATAATAGGGTCTGTATAGCATATCTAAGGAATTATAAATACTTGCAATGGGTCATTGTTGCTTTGAGAAAATTAGAGAAATTATTTGGTGATCTTAAGGTATTATTACATATCATTTATTTCGAACACTTGTCATATTGATTCTTAAAAAGCAACATATATATGATAAGACCCACGTTAAACCAATAACAATCAAGTTGGTACACTATATCAAGAACACTATATAAATTTTCTAGATTAGAGGACTCTTGAATGACTTTTCTTTTCTTGTGTTCATTTATTTATTTATTTATTTGCTAGTACATTTAAGGTATAATAGCCATCTTTTAAATGAAAATGGCAAAGGGCTTTGATCTTAAAGTATTACTACATATCATTTATTGTCGAACACTTGTCATATTGATTCTTAGAAAGCAACATATATATGATAAGACCCACGTTAAACCAATAACAATCAAGTTGGTACACTATATCAAGAGCACAATATAAATTTTCTAAATTAGAGGACTCTATAATGTTTTTTTTTTTTTGTTTTTTGGTGTTCAGTTATTTATTTGCTAGTACATTTAAGGTATAATAGCCATCTTTTAAATGAAAATAGCAAAGGGCTTTGATCCTCACAATGAAACTAAGACCATCTTTCCAAAGTGAGGAAGACTAATTATTAAGATGCTCTGCTAGAAACCTCAACAGAAGGATCGGAGAAAAGACAAAAGACAGATTTTGTAATATACAACCACACAAGCCCATTTTATCTCCACAGTTTTTTTCAGTTAAATTCATGTTCATAAGGATTTAATTGGGACTTCTACATATTAACTGTCAAACTAGCTAACACAATTCTCCTTATTTGGACTTGAAACCAACAGTATAACAAATGAAACACTAAACACAATATGGATTGAGTTATTTTCAATTAGCTAAGCATGTAGCCATTAACAGAGATAAAAAATTATTATTATAGTTTATCCTACTTAATTAGGAAACAAGAGTTCGTTTAATTTGATTTGATTTGGTATAGTTATTTTCAGTCGAAGCAATTCTCTTTTTGCATCCCCACCAAAACTGATTATACAAGAAGATATCTCAACCATCTCAAAATTTCATGACCCTCTTATTTGTTGGAACAATTCGTCTTGAATTCTTAAGTTGGTGATCTTCGGATTTTCAAAACTTGGTGATAATCTTGTCTATGTAGAATAGAAAATTGATGCTTCAAGTCGCACTAAGTCACTTTCCTAAAGACAAAATTTGCACACGCTAAAAGGTGTGCAGGGGGGTACAGCAAATTCGCCTCTAGGATACAATGAAACGTAATCTAAGGATCAAGTCTACTAGTATCTACACTAACGATAGTAGATCAAAATACACTTGATATAATCAAGAAAACCAAGATACGGATAATCAAGTCTACAGAATTTAATTATCAGTAAGAAAAGTAGAAACTTGCTTAAGAAACTCTTGATCTAAAACTCTAAATCAAGAGGGAGGGAGAGAGAGAGAGAGAGAGAGAGAGAGAGAGAGAGAATTGCAGAAATGCTCTAAGGATTTTTTTTTGGAATCATTGACATGGCTGATTTTGCAGCCTATTTGTAGACCTTGATGCACCTAATTGAATGGTCATGTCCCTTGATCGTATCTGATCAGATCTAACTGTTGGATCGACGACCTATGGTGTAGGTCCATCTCACACCAAATAGATGCCTTGACTAATCACACCTGATCATGATTGGGTGCCATCTCAACCGTACGATTGCGTGCATCTCTAATCAACGGCTCTGACCAAACTGCTTCAGATCGGATACACAAGCATTCGATCAATTGGTTAACCTATCGCCAACGGATGCCACATCACTACCACGTGGAGTTGACTGTATTCCACGTCACCCACGCCATGTCAGATCCACATTATTGCTCCAATCTGTACGATGCAAATAGAAAAGCGTCCTCATGGCGCCGATGCGTCCATGCAAAGTGTAAAGTGCACCATCAAACGCCACGTAGCTTACTACCTACGCCAAAGTACCATCCTTGAGGTGTGAGTGCATGCACACTAGTATCCATTTCATAATTCCATATTCAAAGGAATATTCTATGTAACACTTTATTAAGTGCTTTATGTTTTCCTCTCTTTCCAATGTGGGACAAAGTCCCCAAACTTATTTCTAACTTTCCAAAGAAAAATAAGGAAGGTTTTGAAAACATCCAAAAACTAAACTATAAATTTTGAAAATCATTTTGAAAATTCCCCAACATTCCCCCACCATTTTCAAAAATACAAGATGATGATTCTTGGTTCACTTGGCAGCCTTATGCATAGGTGAAGATACCTTACGATTTGAATAATTCACTTAGTGAAGACACTTAAAAGTTAGTCAAGATGGCATAGTAGACTTGTCTTTGAACTAGCGATCTTATAAGACTAATCGGACGTGTCTCACGCACAATATAGGTTACCTCAAGTATTCAAACAAACTGACACATGGATTGGTCTTGTGTCTATATCCTGTTTCATAAGCGCTCTAGAGTTAAGCCCTTGAACTCATAGAAAGCGACATCACCTCCTACACTCACATAGGTAAGTTTACTAAGAGTACTCCTGTAATTTACAATACCCTAACAACCCAGTTGTAAGCTTATTAAGAGTTTGCTAACTTATCCTTTTCTTTTCATATTACAGATACCAAGCACTTCAACCTTGTGATGAAATGAAATAAAAAAAAAGTGCTTGCAATCACGACATATGGTGTACTTGGGCTCATTGAACTCAAGACTTGGTGTTTCTTCAAGCGTTGAGTCGAGTTTCCACCAGGAGTGATTATGTTAAGTGGACTTGAGACCCATCCCCTTTGATGTTTTCCATACCAAATCCCTTGCTGTCTCTTTGTTAAGGGGCCAGCCATGTTTTCACTTGACTTTATATAACCAATAGTAACCACACCTTCTATGATTAACTAACTACCTGACACAACTATGTCTCAGTCCTATATGCTTGGACTTTCCATTATATACATGGCTATAGGCCTGTGATAGAGTTGCTTTACTATCACAATGCAAAGATATTGGTGGCATAGGTTTTGGCCATAACTTAATCTCCAACAAAAGATTCCTTAGCCACTTTGCCTCTTTACTATAAGAAGCTAATGCTACAAACTTAGATGCCATGGTTGAGTCTGTTATGCATGTTTGCTTCTCAGAACCCCAGGAGATAGCTCCTTCAACAAGAGTAAAAATCCAACCACTCATAGACGAATGATCCTCACGGTCAATTATCCAACTAGCATCTGTGAATTCTTTCAACACTGCTGGATAGCCATCATAGAATATTCCATAGTCTATTCTTTTTCTCAAGTATCTAAGTACTCGATTAATAGCATGCCAATGCACACTACTGGGATTCCTAGTGTATCTACTAAGTTTTTCCATTGCAAATGCAATATCAGGTCTAGTGCAAGTCATGGCATAAATTAGGCTACTGATTACTCTTGAGTATTCTAGCCGATTAACAGCTCTTTCAATATTAGGATACAATTTTAAATTTGAATCAACAGGTGTAGACATGGGTGTACAATTATATTGATTAAACTTCTTAAGAATTTTCTCAATATAGTGCGAATGGATAAGAATCAAATTATTGTTCTCTCATTTGATCTTAATACCCAGAATTACATTAGCCAAGCCCATGTCTTTCATACTAAAGCTAGATGACAAGAAACTTTTCATACTGTCAATGACATCATTGTCAGTACCAAAAATAAGCATGCCGTCTACATATAGACATATGATTAAACCTCTATTACCAGTAAACTTACTGTACACACACTTATCAGATTCATGTATCATAAAACCATTTGACACAACTACTTTGTCAAATTTTTCATGCCATTGTTTTGGAGCTTGTTTCAGTCCATATAGTGATTTACCGAGTTTACACACTTTATGTTCTTGACCCTGAACAACAAATCCTTCATATTGTTGCATGTAGATTTCCTCATCTAACTCTTCATTTAGAAGAATGGTCTTAACAATCATTTGATGGATTTCAAGCTTGTAGATTGAGGCTAAAGCAATCAATACTCGAATGGTGGTGATTCTGGCCACCAGAGCATATGTATCAAAATAACCGATACCCTCCTTTTGAGTAAACCACTTAGCAACTAATCTTTCTTTGAACTTGTCAATTGTGTCATCAACTTTCATTTTCCTTTTGAAAATTCATTTACAATCAATTGGTTTGGATCCTAGTGGCAAATCAGCAAGTATCCAAGTATTGTTACCCATGATAGAATCCATCTCATCAGTTGTTGCTTCTTTCTAGAAAGCAACATCTTGAGACTTCATAGCTTCCTTAAAGGTTGATGGATCTGAATCCACATATAAAGAAAGCATTGTTTGTTTACAATGAGCATCCCCTTTTACTAGGTAAATAATGAAGTCAGGGACAAAAGACTTTTTAGTCATAGCGCTCTTACTCCTCCTTGGCTCAACAAGCTCATTAGGTTCATTAGGCTCAATGAGTTTATTTCGTTCATTTTCCTCTATAGACATCAAAGGAGTTGATTCATTTTCTTGATTAGAATCCAACATTGAAATGGTTGTGGAACGATTCTCATAAAATACCACATCACATGATTCAATGATGTATTTATTTTTACTGAACCATTGGGTTTTATTACCAGAAACCTATATGCTTTGCTATGAATAGCATATCCAAAAAATATGCGTTCAATTCCTTTTTCACCTAATTTCTTCATTTTAGGTTCAAGCAATCTGATTATTGCTCTACAGTCCCAAATTTTCAAGTAACCTAGGTTAGGGTTTTTTTGTTTTTCCAAAGTTCACAAGGAGTAACATTTCTTCCTTTAAGAAGAATTCTATTGAGTATGTGATAGGCAGTGAACAAGGTTTCACCCCAAAAACTAGAACTTAAACTGGAATAAGAAAACATAACATTAATCATTTCTGTTAATGTCTTATTCTTTCTTTCAACTAATCCATTTTACTGTGGTGTGTAGGGTGCAGACTTCTCATGAATAATACTAACATTCTCACAATATTTTGGAAAATGGTATTCACCGCCTCTATCAGACCTAAATCTCTTTAGTTTGACATTACACTAATTTTCTATTTCTGTCTTAAAAATCTTGAATTTATCAAGCACTTCATCTTTTGAATGCAAAAAATAGATATGACAGTACTTAGAAAAATTATCAATGAATGTTACAAAATATTTCTTACCACCTCTAGTGGAGGTACTATGCATGTCACATACATCACTATGTATAAGTTCAAGCAAAGATGTGGTTCTATCTACTTTAGGAAATGGAATGCGGGTAATTTTAGATTGCACACAAAAATTACATTTTACAAACATGTCAATGTCATACTTAAGAATTAAATCTAAATTAACCATATCATGCGTTTTTCTAGTATTAACATGACCTAAGCAAGCATATCATAAAGAAAGAGAATCAACAATATAAGCAGAAACAGATGTATTATTGATAACGTTAAGTGTGAACACCCCCTGATACATGTAACCTTTCAACAAGAATCCCGCCCTTAGACAGGACAAATTTGTTCGAGTCAAATACTAATTTGAAACCATGCTTATTAAGTAGTGTAACGTCCTGAAATAATAACAAAAACCCATCTCATAGTATTCCTTACAATTTATCAATAACATTGCAATTAATATTCCCTTCATAATCCTTGATCTTACAAAAGATGACATGTGTTATACATTCATAAGTCCTAGATCCTGAATCTATAACATATGACATGTATACGTGAATTGAAATCAAAGAAAGTTCAAGTAAGATTTATGCCCCAATGGCTACATCTTTCCAAGTCCATGCTTGGGCACAATAAAATGAGTTTAGTTCAATGTAGTTTAAGCCTAAGGCTTATACAAAATAATTACATCAAATAAACAAAATAAAAAAACTTTTGGCTCCAAGTCCTCTAAAGCTATGTTCTTGGTGGAGGCATATCATCAGCACCTGAAAGTTATTTTCCACGTAGGGTGAGCTAAAGCCCAATAAAGATACTCTAACACAATATATGAATCTTAATGAAATCATAAGGTGAATGCATATGTAACGTCATTTGTCAAACGTTTCTCATTTCTATCTCAAAAGAATGCAATGCTAGATTATATATCAATTCATGAAAATAACCTTTTATATCAGAAAACAGGGTCGTGGATATAAAAACACTGGGAATCTCTAGGTACGTGCCTGTCAGTAGGTTATACAAGCACTACCAAAGCCATTTTACTGGTACTAACCGGAAGGATCAACACCTAACCGCGTAGGTTTCTGGACTTCTACCAAGGACACACAGGCCAACATAATAACCACAACCACACCCCCTAACCAGATTCCCCGAGGTATTCACCCATTTTTTTTCAAAACAATGCATTTTCAATGTTTAAATATGCAACAATGCTCAATACAAGATGTATGAGTAATTAGTTTCAATTTACCTAATTCTCATGCAATTTCCACAACAATCAAAGCTATCCTCCACCAATAGCCTAAAATAGATATTTCTATTTAACAGATAAATTCCAACAATAGATATGGTCTCATCATTTTCAAATGGGAGTGATGTCACATATCTAACTCCACCATCATCATTAACATACACATTCGTTCCATTCTTTCAAAACCCAACATCATTTTCCATTTTCCTTCACAAACCATTTATCCATGATTTTAGAATGAAACCCCCTTTACTTTGAGTGGAGAAATCCACCACTTTAACATATCTCAACCATAAACACATTCCTACAACCTTTCTCAAGAACCCATTTAAAAACCCCTATTTTACATTTAAATTTCAAACCCTAGGTTTAACCTAAAATCCCTAAATCACTAGATTCTTTCAATGAGCAAATAACTAAAGTAAAAATCATACCAAAGGTTGAAGAAATCCTTACCTCAAAGCTAGAAGACAATAGAGAGCAAGGGTTGAAGTTTGGTGGAGGCAAAAACGATAACTCCTTCGATTAGAATGAAGCCCTCAACGTGCTCTATCTTTTTTTCCAAGGAGCTATGGTGGAGAAATCAATGGATTGGGAGTATTTGGGACTTGAAATCAAGAACTAGAGAGATAGAGTGAAGAACTTAGGGTTTTGAAATGTTTAGAGAGAGAGGAATGAAATGGTGATCCAAAAGTCCCTTTTTCCGAACTGATATACGTGTAAACTACTCGAGCGACCAAAACAACGCTCAAGTGATAGACACAATAAGTGACACTGCTCGAGTAACCAAAGCCACTGCTCGAGTGCACAATGGGCCCCTCCCAAAAGTTTTGCAGACTGAAGAAGACTACTTGAGCCCAAGAAAGACCGCTCGAGCGAAGAAACCCTACTCCTAGAAGTTTTGTAAACCTGCAAAAATACTGAAAGATCTTAAAGATTGCTCGAGCGCAAAAAAGACCATTCAAGCGAATAAGCAAAAATTTGGACAACAATTCTTTTGAAAAACTAACTCCAGACTTGTTTCAAACACAATAACAACTCCCAAACAACCCAACTCACTAGAAACAAGATGCAAATGAAATGAGCAACAGTTACGGATGTGGATTCCCAGATTTGAAAGCAAGAAATAGGTCGGGTCTTAACTAGAACTGTTATAAGGAGGCTTCTAGATACAAGATTTTTCCTGACATTGGGTACATGATAGACATCACTAAGATTTAAGACTTTTCCAGATGTGAACTCCAAATCCACCGTCCTTTTGCCTTTGATAATAGTAGTTAAAGAGTTGCCCATGTAGAGAATTGTTCCATCACTAAATTGTTCATAAGTGGTGAAAAGGCTCTTGTCGTTGCAGACGTACCTCGTTGCTCTTGAGTCAATCCACTAGTTACTAGCATATTCAAACATGTTCACCTTGGATACAATAGCCACGAACTTGTTCTTGGCATTTGATGCTTCTGACTTCTTCTTGTATGACCGACATTCATGTTTGAAGTGCCTTGGCATGCCACAGTGCCAGCAAACGCCTTTCGACTTCTTAGCATCTTTCTTGGGTTGGGGGTCACGCTTACGCTTCCCTTTGTTGAACCTCTTGCCATCATCCACCATGTGAATCTTAGAAGTTTGAGTCAATTGGTTATCTTTACTTTCAAGAAGTCTTGACTCTTTCTCAACTCGGAGGTGTTGAGCTAATTCCTCTAAAGTAAGATCTTCTTTTTTATGTTTCAAGGTTTTCTTAAAATCCTTCCAAGAAGATGGTAGTTTCTTTATTATAGATGAAACTATAATAGATTCATCTATGTTCATATTCTTTTGTCGGAACTGACTCAGAATATGTTGGATCTCATGGAATTGTTCCATAGTGGGCTTTGTATCAATCATAGTAAAACGCATAAAATTACTAACAAGAAATTTCTTACTAGTGGCATGCTCGGTGAGATACTTTGACTATAATATGTCTCAGAGTTGTT